>CAUYUJ010014909.1:67500-132500 GCA_963575745.1 Prorocentrum cordatum
GAGGCTGATGATGGTGAAGATGATGTTGATGGTGGTGATGACGGTGATGGCGAGTATGAGGTGCGGGGCCTACATTTCGGGACAGGCCCGTAAGTTTGGGGTCCCGTGCCATATAATTTTCACACGACAGAGTAGGCAGCTTCTGAATTGGCAGCTTCCTTGGCCTCAGGGCCAACATGTCTCAGCACCATGATCCATGGCTCTTCCCAAACAGGAGGGGGGAGAATGGTGGGCCCGGTCCAAGACTCGGATAGCGAAGCGGTCCAAAGCGCGTGAAAAGCTTGCAGGAGACGCTTGCAAGGACGCTTGAAATATGCCTGGAGAGCTTGCGGGCTTCGGCGTAAGAGCTTCGCACGAGCCGCTGCAGCGCTTCAGCGGAGCTTCGGGAAAGGCTTCCGGCATGCGTAGTTGGAACGAGTAGGAAAACGCTTCCGCGACACGCTGCAAGTTCAAGCAGCCTTCTGCGACACTGCCTGACCTGGAACCTTTGGAGAGGAAGCTGGCCTACCCTTCGCTGCCAGTTTCTAGTTCTTCCCGAAGAGGAGGGGGTCAATGGTGGGCCCGTTTGAAGCACATCTCATTCCACAACATGTTCCTTGTTATTTTCCGTAAGCCCAATCATGGATCGCAGGAGTGGTGAGAGGGCCATTGGGGAAGCATCCTGGACGGGCCTGGGCAGGATCTGCGTACCCTGAGATCCGACGTCACGCAAAAAAACAGCCTCGTATAAATCACGACCAGAGACCCAGACCCCATTTTTCCATGGCATCTCTCGAGCCGCATCGATCCGCGTCGGCGCGGGGGCGCCGAGATTGGACCAACACGCTCGGGCTGAAACAAATCGCGACGCCCGGATGTCAGAATTGCCATCGGTTGGGGCACAGGCATTTGGCGACATGTTTTTTCAATGCGCGGCCCCAGAGGTCCCGACCCTTTCGTTTTTGTTGGCCCCAGGGCCCGGTGTCCGGTCCCAGGGGCCGAAATCGAGGAAACACGCTCAGATGGAAAGCAGGTTTTCGCTTCGGGTCCATTTTTGATGGCCCCAGGGCCTGGAGGTGGACCCCAGGGCCCTAGTTGTCGAACTCGAGGAAAACGTCGGGATTGAACAATCAAGTCGTTGGAGATCTCAGTTCCTGTCCGGGCCCACCCCCTTGGGCCGGCCTGGGTGACGTGGTCGGGACCTCCTCTGGGGCCAGGTCAGCCACGCGTGGAGGGGGGTCTGGGGAGAGGGGAAGGCGTCTTAGAAGCACCCCTGCCTCTCAGGAGGCGCGGGCCTTCTCTGTCGATGGAAGGCCCGCGCCTCTATGAAGCAGCCTCCTCCCCAGGAAGCCTCCCCCCGCTCCCCCCCCCCCCCTGGCCGCCGCCAGCCAGGGCCTCCGACGATCCGTTTTTCAGTCGGGGCGCCTCTCCTCGATCTTGGCCCTGGGGCCCGACCTCGGGCCCATGGGGCCATCGAGTGTTTTGCGTCGGCGGCCAGGCAGAGTCGCTGCGCTGGCGAACGGAGCGAAACGGGGCAGGCGTGAAGCGACTTGAGCCACCGTTCCAGAGGGGGGGGAGGGAGGACACCGGGGCGACGGCCGGGGGGGAGGGTAGTGGGCCGGGGCCGCTCAGGAGGGCGGGGTGCCTCGGGGGCGCCATCCAACACGCGACGGGCCCAGTGCGAGAGGCTGGCCCCAGGGAAGGGGCTCGGGACCACCCTGGGGCCGCGCGCTGGAAAGTCACAACGTCGGATGTCTGGGACCGGCGCGCCGGCAGCGCCCACAAGGGGGTGGCGCGAGGGAGGTGGGCTCCTCAGATGGCTGCGGGGCTTCGAAAAGGCAGGGCGGCTCCTCAGAAGCCCGCCCAGCTTCTGAGAAGCCTCCTCAGCAGCCTCCAGGGCCTCTGCGCAGGGCCCTGCCCTCTGAGGAGCCCCTCCGCCTTCTCGGAAGGCCGCCCCCTCGTGGGCGCCGCAGGGTGCAGCCGCAGTGCAGCTGGCGCCCTCCCCTGAGCGCCTCGCGGGAACCCGCGCAGCTGCTCCGAGAAATGCGCCCCGCCGCGCCGCGGCCAGGGCGCCCCCGCGCGGCCGCCGCCGCCGCCTGCTGGCGCGCGGCCGATGCGGCCCGGCGCCGCGCATGCCGGTGGTGGCCGCGCACGACGACCGCGGCCCGCGCATCCGGGCAAACGACTGCGCTGACGAGGCCGAGGACCCTCTCAGCCACGCGCAGGGGGGTGGGGGGGGGGGGGAGGGCTTCTTAGAAGCGCCCCTGCTTCTTAGAAGGCGCGGGCCTTATCTATAGATGTAAGGCCGGCGCCTTCTAAGAAGCAGCCTGCTTCTAAAGCCCCCCCCCTCCCCCCACCCCCCTTGTGTGCGCCGCCAACCCTCCACCGATCGAAGAGGAAACGGAACTGCGCAGGCACTTTCTTGCGTAGGCGGCTAGGCAGAGGGACTGCGCTGGCGGATAGAACGTCCGTAGGGCATACGTAACGCGAATTAAGCCACGATGCACGAGAAGGAAAGAGGAGGCGCCCGGCGGAGGCGGGAGGGAGACGGAAACTGCGCAGACACGAACTTTCGACGCTCCACGCGGATTTCTTGGATCGGCGCTGGGCCCCCTTGGCGGCGCCACCAGCACCGCCCCTGGCGTGCGCCGCGCGCCAGGGAGGGGGGTCCGGCGCAGATCCCCACAAATCCGCGCGGACCGTCGAACATTTATGTGTAGGCCGCTTTCTCTTCCTCCGACAGAGTCAGCCACGGGCAGAAGCGGTGGAGGGGGAAGGCTTCTCAGACGCACCCCTGCTTCTTAGAAGGCGCTGGCCTTGTCTGCAGATGCAGGGCCGGCAGGTGGGAAATAGTATCCATAGTGTGACTGTTGAATCTACTCTGTAGAGGAGAGAAGTATCCATACTGTGACTGTAGTGGTGGGGGAGGCTTCTTACACGCACCCTGCTGCTTAGACGGCGTTGGCCTTATCTGCAGATGTAAGGCTGGCGCCATCTGAGAAGCAGTCTCCTTCTGAGACGCCTCCCCCACTGCCCCCCCCCCCTCGTGGTGGGAAGACGAAACCCAGAAAATATAGGAACATATAACGAATCCTGGGATTTGCGTGTATTTATGTGTGTGCCCTTGGGCCCCGTTAAACACACCCTCCTGGCGGCGCGCCTCGGGGCGCCCAGATGGGGTCATAGCAGACGACGTCGGAGGATCGCGCCGCATCGCCGATGCATTGGCGATGTGGCTCCATGTGGAGCCCAATTTTCTCCGCGACGACGTCGCCGATGCATCGCTGACGTCGCCAATGCACGATGCATTGGCGATGCGGCGCGATCCTCCGACCCCTCCCGCTCAGGCCCCACTTGGAAGGCCTCCAGCGCCGCCGGCATCCGTTCGAACGACAGTGCTGTCGAGGCCGAGGGCCCTCTGGGCCTTTCCCTGCGCTCCGAGCGCCGTGCAGAGTGCCCCAGCCGGCGTGGCCAAGAAGGCGCTCTTCCGTCGCTGGGTTGAGGTTGTCGCCACTGCCAAGACTCTGATTACCGAATCAGTAGCAAGCGGCAGAAGCATGAGCACTCAGAGGTCCGCGCGCATCTCCGACGTCATCCCTTCCCTCCGACATTTGCATTTTGCCGTGACGTCGGCCCCCCCCAGCATTCGGACACAACCCGGGGCCAGATTTTCATCCCGAGTTTTTGTTCCACGGTCCAGGGGCCAGGCAAGGCCTCTGGAGGCCGAAAACGACGAAAAACCTGCCGCAGTGATTCTCGCGTCGCTCGGAGCAAAGGGATGCCTGCGTCACTTGTTTCTCCTGGTGTGCTCGGTGGCGCCCTCCCCAAATCGGCGGCTCGCCCGGGGGGGAACGTGAGAAGGACCAGGCCTTCTAAGAAGGCGGCAGGGCTTCTCAGAAGCCCTCGCGCCTTCTGAGAAGTTCTCAGCGTCTCTAGAGAAGGCTGATAGAAGACTCCTCCGAAGGCCGGGGGCCTTCCGAGCCTTCGGAGAAGGCCCGCCCCTTCTCACTTCCCCCTCTGGCCTCGCCTTCGACGAAAGGATCGGACGGGGCTAGGACGAGGCTAAATCCGTTCCAGAAAGTGCCAGAACGCTCCCGGGAGCGTTCCGGAACGCTCCGAGAAGCCCGCGTCGCCTGAGACATCCTCCAGAGCCGCCGGATCTCAGAGATTCTCGATCTCCTCCTCGCCCGAAGTTGTCCTCGTCTCCCGGCTCCGCCCTCAAGAGGAGGAAGAGGAGGATGGCGGCCTGTCGGCGGCCGAGTCCGAGGCGGCGAGGCGCTGCGCCGCGGCGCGGTCGCTGCTCGGCGCGGGCGCCGAGAGGCCGCGCCCGACGGGGGCCGAGTCCGCGGCGGCGGAGGCGGGCTGGGGCGTGCGCTGCGCTGCTGCCGGGAGGCCGCTGGCCGCGGTGAGCAGCGGCGCGCCGAGGGTGATGGGCCAATGTCCCACCACCGCTGCCACATTTAGGACGGGAGAGAAGGGAGGATGGGGAGGTCCTCTTCCTCTCCTCCTCCTCCTTCTCCTCCTCCTCCTCCTCCTCCTCCTCCTTCTCCTACCTATGGTAGTGGTGGTGGAACCTCGGCCCATCGGAGGGGGGTACAGTTGGACCGAGGTGCAAGATCGAGGTCGGTTCGGGGAGGGTACCCTTAAGATGTTCTGCGTGTCTGTTGGATGTTCTCGTGCATCCTGGGGAGGGCACCCATGGATGTTCTGTGTGTTTCAGCCGGCGGAGGGCCTCGTGCTCTTGAAGGATGTTCTTCTGTCCAAAGTCTGACTGTAGGGCAAGCCAGGTGGGCAATCGTCATATCTTACGTCCTACCCCTCCCTCCCATCCCTTCCCATTGCGTAGATCTCTCTCTCTCTCTCGCGCTCTCTCTCTCTCTCTCTCTCCCCGCACAGTCGGATATCGAGCAGGACATGGCATGGCATATAAGAGCACGGCCACAGCCGACGTCGTTGTGTCGAGAACGCGACCAATTTCGACAACAAGGTCAGAGGGAAACCAGAAGTGACACAGGACGAGAGATGCAAATGGACGATTTGACAAGCGGGCAGCGCAACACGAGATCAGCGCTGCAGCAGGAGCACGATTTCGAAGGATCAGAACCGCGGAAATGAGATCAGCGCTGCAGAGGGATCACGATTTGGAATGATTGGAGGCGCAGAGCCGAAGCCAACGCTGCAGCACGAGCACGATTCGGAAGAACCGGAACATTGACATGATGTCAGCGCTGCAGTTGGCACATGGTTTTGAAGGACTGGGAACGGGAAAATGGAGCCAACTCTGTAGCGTGAGCGCCATTCTGAAAGGACTGAAAGCGTTCGGATTGGAGAACCATGTTGATTCTCATGTAGGAGACCTTATGTTTGCAAAAAACAATACACGGAGGAGGCCAGGATACCTCACCAGCGTCTCCGGGGGATAGAGGGGAGTAGAATCCATATTGTGACTGTAGAGGGGGGGAAGACTTCTTAGAACCACCCTGCTGCTTAGACGGCGCGGGCCTTATCCGCAGATGTAAGGCTGGCGCCATCA
Source organism: Prorocentrum cordatum (assembly GCA_963575745.1). NCBI lineage: Eukaryota > Dinophyceae > Prorocentrales > Prorocentraceae > Prorocentrum > Prorocentrum cordatum. The sequence continues at coordinate 73,013 of CAUYUJ010014909.1, forward strand.
AAGAAGCAGCCTCCTGCTCAGACGCCTGGGCCCACCCAACCCCCGTGTGCGCGCGGCCAAGGTGATCAGCGACGCCGCCCCTCACGTGGGCAGCGACGCGTCCTCCGAGGACGCCGACGAGCGGGCCAGGCGTCGGCGTGTCGGGGCGCGCTCCGTGTCCACCGCGGCTTCGGGGCCGTGCGCTTTGGGGTTCCCAGGAGGGGTGGTGGCCGTGGGTTCTTCGGCCCGCCGCTGCGGGTGGCGAGTGTCTGTGTCCGCCACTCTCCAGTGACCCAGGGCAGGTCTTTGGAATCCGTGGGCATGGACGTTCCTAGGTCGCCCAGGGGGCGCGGAGAGAACCTCGCTTCGCGCCTGCGTTTAAGGGGCGCCGTTCTCAAGGGCGGCGGATCGAGGGCGCGAAGATAACCTCGCGTGGGGCATCGCGGGGCGCGATGCACGAAGTTGGGTGACCTAGATGCTCCCTGGCGGTGCACCAGGGGCTTCGTGGACGAGGATGGCGACCTCGAGGGCGAGGAGGGGCTGGAGAGCGCGGCTCCGACCGCCTCGGCCACGGCGCGGTCGCCCTGGTGGGCGCTCCCAGAGGCGTCGCTGCCCGCGCCGGCCGCTGCCCCCCCTGCGCCGCCCTGGGCCGAGCTCGAGCGCGCGGCCGCGCCGGTGGCGTGGGCCGCCAGCGGCGGCGGCGGCGGCTCGGAGCTCGCCCCGCCGGCGCTGCTGCCCGTCAGCCTCGCCGAGCTCGAGCGCGAGGCCGCGCCGCTGGGGTGTGCTGCTGGCGGCGGCGGCGGCGGCGGCGGCACGGAGCTCGACCCCGTGGCGCCGCTGCCCCTCGGCATCGCCGAGCTCGAGGCGCGCGCGGCCGCGATCGAGCAGCAGGAGTCGCGGCTGCGCCTGGAGTACGACGCCGAGGTGCGCCGCTGCGCCGACCTGCGCGACGCTGCCGAGGTCGCCGAGGGTCGGCTGGCGCAGGCGAACGGGCCGTCTGGCGCGCTGCAGCAGGCGCGCGAGATGCTGGCCGCGGCGGACGAGGCCGAATGCAGGGCAGTGATGGGTATCGAGGATCAGCATCGTTTATCGACGGCGAGCCCAGAGGGAAGTGTGAAGGGGCGGGCCTTCTCAGAAGGCCCAGAGGTCCTCGGGCCTTCTGAGAAGTTTCCCAAGCCTTCCCCGAAGACGCAGACAACTTTTCAGAAAGCCTGAAGGTTTCCGAGAAGCCCCGCCGCCTTCTGAGACGGCTTCCTCCTCCTCACTTCCCCCCTCGCTCGCCGCCGAGTTAAACCTATCCCCATCCACACCTTGCCATGGTATCTGAGCCCCACCATTCCGCCATCCCAGCTTGGGGATCGGCCCCTCGAAACCCGAAAGGAACAGTCTACATCCCCAACTACGGGGGTAAATCGGCCAGTGGGGCCCAGGCCACGCACGCCAGTGGCGACGAGCGAACAACACCAACAACACACACACACCCATACCCATACGGGGGTCGGAGGCAGGAGAACTGGCTGTGGGTATGGGTGCGAATTTTCAGGCCTAATCGGGCCCTTGGGTACGCTCCCGTTCGAGCGGTGTCCTCATCTGACAACAAGCATCCATAGCCGCCCCCTGTCCTCCCCATGGGTATGGGTGCGTGTTGTTCGATTCAAGGGAGGAACAGACACCCCGACCCCCATAACTGACGGTCACCAAACGGCCCTGTTGGATTCCTTCCTTTGGTGTCTTAAGCGGCTCTGCTTGTCGGGGTGCCTCTTATGGAGATGTTTTTTCTGCCCTCCATCGCTCGCCTCGTGGGGATGGGGGATCGGTCAATCGACGCTCCGAGGACGAGCTGGCGTGCTGCGGCCGTCTGCTGGACGGCAGGCAGCGGGAGGTCGAGCAGCTCGAGGGGCAGCTGCACGCCCTGCAGCTAGAGCTCCGGCGAGCGCAAGAGTCGGACCCCTCCGCGGTCCTGGAGGCTCGGGGGCAACGGTGTGGGGGGGGACTCAGTCAACTCTGCTGGCCAGGGTTATCGACTTCCCAAGACACCCTGGCATCCCTGCCTCTTCGATTCTTTTCGGTCCATCCTCCACCACCTTGGCTGGCCAGCCCCGCTCGAAAAGCTTCGTCATGGGCGTCTAAGGCCCTTGCATCATTACCGCGTATCCTTACCACCAGGTTTGACTGTAGGCTCAGGGGGGGGAATATCGAGCTGGAGTCGGCGACGCATCGTCGATAGATCGGCGATAGGGGGTTCAGGGCGGGACGCACGTTCCTGGGGTGGGTGGGCCATCAGGCCCCTATCGGCGAAGTATCGCCGATTCCAGCTCGATGTTTTCCCCCTGAGCCTGCCCCCCCCCCTGTCGTTGCCTTTCAGAGGCGCTGGAGGCCGCGGCCCGGGACGCCGACAGGGAGCTGAGCGCACTCCTTGCAGGCGGGCGACCTTCTGGGGGGGTGGGTGCGGGCAGGGTTTCTATCCGTACATCCACCGTGCCTCCGATTCGCGGGCTCCAGGACCAGGAAGAGCACAGAAGAGCAAGGAGGAGCCAGGAGGGAGGATGGGGAGGAGAAGTCGGAGGAGCAGGTTGGAGGAGCAGGTCGAGGAGGAGGAGGAGGCGGAGGAGGACGAAGAGCAGGAGCAGGAGCAGGAGGAGGAGGAGGAGGAGGAGGAGTAGGAGGACAAGGAGGAGGAGGAGGAGGGAGGAGGAGGGGAGGAGAGGAGGAGGCGGAGGAGGAGGAGGAGGAGGAGGAGGAGGAGGAGGAGGAGGAGGAGGAGTTTTTTTGGTGCAGCCGTCGTGGCCGCTGCCGTTGCCGCCGCCGCCTGTTCTGTCGTCGCCGTTGTAGGCGTCGTCGGTGCGGTTGGCGTCGCTATTGTTGCCGTCGTTGCCGTCGCCGCTGCGGCTGCTGCCGCCACCGCCGCCGTCCTCGCTGTCGTTGTTGCAGTCGGCGTCGTCTCCCTTCCCGTCGTTCTCCTCTTCGTCGTCGCCAAGCCACAGACAGGAAGGTGATGTTGGTGTGGTTGGAGAACTTGGAGGTTGCATGTGCAGTTGCGCGGCGCATGTGCTCGCCGCCAGTGGGCGAGGAGGCAGGCTAGGCGCTGCGGGGGCCGTGAGAAGTGTTCTGCCATTGCGAGATAGGGCCCCGCCGTGCCGGCACGCGCGCCAGGGCACCTGCCGCGCTGCCAGAGCCCCAGCTTGGGGCGGAGCCATGCCTGCTCTCTTGCCCAGGGCCCTTTGCCCAGGGTTTCGGCACAACGCGCTCAGCGTGGGTGCGCACGACCAGACCAGACCAGACCAGACCAGGAGGAAGCGGCGGCAACGACGACGACACCGACGACAACGACGCCGCTCCCCAGGAGCGCGAGAACGGGAGGAAGCGTTGACCGCCCTCGACGCAGACCTCAGGCCGGGGCGCGCCACGAACCTCCCAGCACTCTGTCGCCGCTGGCTCCTCTGGTCGTCGACGTTGCCGCCGGCGACCTCGATTATCTTCCTCTTGTTGTTGCTGGACATTACCATCAGCATCGTCACCGTTATCATCACCACCTCTCTTCATCAATACCATCGCCAGCATCATCATCATCACTGTCATATCACCATCATCATCATCGCCATCATGGTCACCATCGTCACCCTCATACTGATCATCATCCTCATCTTCTCCCCCTCCTGGCTAGATGGCTCTATATCCCAGTGTTGCTGCAGCTAGCTCTTCCTCCCCGTCATCACTCCTCAGTCCTCCTCTTCCCTCATCGCTTTTCCTCTCTTCTTCTACCGCCGCTGATTTTCAATGCTTTTTCCAATGGCTTCTGGGAGGTCCAGCGGACGGGTGGCACCCGCGTAGTTATCCAAGGAGACTTCGCCGTGCCAGGGTGCCGCAATGCGTGCAACTGTCGCGCATTTTCTGCGCCCCCAGTGGGGAATGTAATCGATGGCGGGCAAGGGCGGCTGGTGTGGAGGGCCCAGGGGTGGGGGGGTACTGAACCCAGCCCCTCCTGTTGGGTGGTCGACGGAGATCCGGGTCCGGACCCCCAGAGATCTCCGGAGAGGTCCTGCAGGAGAGGTCCACGGAAAGGTTTTTGGAGAGGCACTGAAGAGGTCCCCAGTCAAGGCGTCTGGAGGGCTTCAGACTCGGGCAATGCCATGGAGGGTCACCACTAGGCAGGTCTCCTGCTCCTCCTGGCAATCGAGGATCGAGGAGCAAGAGGAGGAGGAGGAGGAGGAGGAGGAGGAGGAGGAGGAGGAGGAGGAGGAGGAGGAGGGGGAGGAGGAGGAGGAGGAGTAGGAGGAGGAGGAGGAGTAGGAGGAGGAGGAGAAGCGAATGAGGAGGATGAGGATGAGGAGGAGGAGGAGGAGGAGGACGAAGAGGAGGATGATGAGAAGGGGGGAGGAGGGAGGAGCAAGGAGCTGCAGGAGGAGGGAGGAGGGAGGAGGGAGGATGGCGGAGGTCTGGGATTTTTCCCAACCATCCTGTGGTGTTGGTTCTTCGTTTTGCAGAGAGAGAGAGAGAGAGAGAGCGAGAGAGAGAGAGAGAGAGAGAAAAAAAAAAGAGAGAGCGCCCCGCGTTCCTCCTCCTGCTCCTGCTCTCCGCCTCTCTTCCTTCTCTCCCTCGTCCCTCCATTGTCATCATCATCATCATCATCAGCATCATCATCATCATCGTCATCATTATCATCATCATCATCATCATCATCACCATCATCATCATCATCATCAGCACCATCATCATCATAATCATCATCATCATCACCATCATCATCATCATCAACACCATCATCATCATGAACATCATCATTCACATCACCACCACCACCATCATCATCACCATCACCATCACCATCACCATCACCACATCACCATCACCATCACCATCACACATCACCATCACCATCACCATCACCATCACCATCACCATCACCATCACCATCACCATCACCATCACCATCACCATCACCATCACCATCACCATCACCATCATCATGCCGTAATCTCCATCCATGCGTCCCCCTACCCACTTCGGCACACCTGTCACGCGTTTCGTGGCCCCATAGGGAGCTCCACCGAAGGTTCCACTGGCGGATCTCGCATGCTGTTCCCCTACCCAGTACAGCGTTTCGTGGCCTCATAGGGAGCTCCACCGAAGGTCCCAGTGGCGGAGCTCGCATGCAGTCCCCCCACCCATTACACCGTTTCGTGGCACCATGGAGCTCCACCGAAAGTCCCAGTGGCGGAGTTCGCATGCGTATCCCCTACCCAGTACATCGTTTCGTGGACCCATAGGGAGCTCCACCGAAAGGTCTAGTGGCGGAGTGCGCATGCGGTTCCCCCACCCATTACACCGTTTCGTGGCACCATCGGGAGCTCAACCGAAGGACCCACTGGCGGAACGCGCATACGGTTCCCCCACCCAGTACAGCGTTTCGTGGCCCCATAGGGGCATAGGGAGCTCCACCGAAGATCCTAGTGGCGGAACTTGCATGCGGTTCCCCCGCCCAGTACAGCGGTTCGTGGCCCCAGCGCGCGTCGCGGGATCTCCGTGCTGCGCTCTGCTCAGCGCTTCGCTCGCTCGTCCTCGCTCTTCCCAGCGGTCAGAGCTTTGGCCGCTATCAGCCAGCCAGTAGTAGCTCTCTTTGCCCCGCGCAGCGGACGAACCGCGCGCGGTTTGGTGGGACCCCTGCGGGGCGACCGGCGCGCGTCGCGGGAACTCCGCGCTGCGTTGCGCCCGTCGCCTTGGACATTGGCGTGCATGGGCAAGGAGGGAGAAAAAGAAGGAAAGGGAGCGGGCAGGATCCTCGTGAGGGTGTGCCGACATGGGCGTCGACATTCATGCACAATCAGATTCGCTCGCCTTCAGACTCACTCGCTTTCAGTCCCTCGTGCTCAGACTTATCGTCTTCGTTCATGTTATGTGCCCCGCCGCAAATTTCGGTGCGCCCCTTCACGCGGTCCGTGACCCGATTGGGAGCGCCGCCGAAGACGATATTCGCATTTGCAGTTTTCACAACTGCATGTTGTTGGGTCCTTCGCCAGGCTAATTTTGGGCACCTTTGGGAGTCTTGGAGGGCTCTGCGGGGTCAGCGGCGTCTGCTTCCTCGACGATGTCGCGACCCCCCCTGGTGGTGACTTCCCTTCGCATCGGTTGGCAGAGAGAGGGAGAGAGAGAGAGAGAGAGAGAGCGACAGAGAGAAAGAGAAGGAGAGAGAGAACGAGAGAGAGAGAGAGAGAGAAAGAGAGAGAGAGAGAGAAACAAGAAACAACCGTGCATACCAAAGGGGCATTGGAAAACGGTGAGACAAGAAGGGGCGCGGCTGTGAAACAAATCGACGCAGTGCAGCGCCTTCTCGCCAAAGACGCCCGCAAAGTGGACGACCCGGGAGAGCAACGGCAGCAGGGAGCAAAGGGAACGACACCCAAAGTCCAGGTCGGGCCCGGAGCCCAGATAGGGAGCATAGGGAGGAAAACGGGCGACGGGGAACGACGGTCGCGAGGAGGAGAGGAGGGCGACAGCCCGACGGACGAGCAGGGGGGAGAGCATGTAGAAAAACGACACAGGACGGCGGAGGAGGAGAGGGACGACGACAACACCCCGCAGGCAGGCGGGCGGTGGCTGGACAAACTTTCAGTGTTTTGCAACCCACCCCTAAAACTCATGATAACGACTACGTACGCAACAAGACTCTTTTGCCGAGTAATTCATTGAAGAAGCGGGACGAGGACAGAAGACAGGGAGCAGACGGATGGAGGCGTGATCAACGAAACAACATTCATGCATTGCAGCTAAAACGTCTGGCCACTGTGCGCCACTCAACTCCTGCCGAAGCAGTGCCCGGCAATGCGTTGAGCTGCTCTCTGCCGCCAGCCGCGCTGCACGCGAACGCGTGTACCTTTATGCTCCTAGTGTCTCGCAGCATGTCCTCCGCCGGACTTTTGGCAGCACAAGATCGAAGGAACCGGGGCGGAACGCGCATCTTCGTACAGGGTGCTTGTTCGGCATGCGGGCGATTTGGCCCACCAGGATTGTTGCCGGATTATGAAAACAGGACTGAGTTTGTTCACGCCACAACGTTGCAATACAGCGGCGTTGCTGACACGGCTGTAGCAGGAGTAGCCGATACCTGCAAGACACCGTAGGCAACGGGTTGGAATGCGTCATGTTTGTTGCATCTTGCGCTGTTTAGCCAGCGCGTGTGCATGCAGTACACAGCTTGGACAGTATGCGGCTCAGTCTTGGACCTTTCTTTCCATTGGCGCTCAGTAAGTCGCCTACATAAGCTGTAGTTCGATCCAGCTCGTTGAATTTTGCGCGTGGTTTTGCAGTCGGATTCATCCTGTACCCAGCCACGGCAGCCACGCGCGTATCCCGTGCGCTTGGAACGCCCGAATTGCGTCGTGCACTAGAATGGTCATGATAATTGAAGACACAACGGTGATACAGTACATCCTTCAGACACGCCGAATGCTGGAGGTCGCGACGCAGACGTCGCCTCATATTCGCGTATTCGAATGGTCCGGTCAGAGTGTACAGCTTTAGCTGCCGCTGCAAGCTCATGCGTCGCGCCAAAGCGGACGAGCGCCTGCACGAGGCTGTCGGTGGACATGTTGTTGAACGTTTTTGCAGAGTCTAGCGCCGACATCGCGAATTTGCCAAGACATGCTTCCCAAATGCTCTCGATCAGGCGTGGGGCAATGAACACCGCGTCAGTCGTGCCATGGCCGGACCGGAACCCGAACTTGGTGCCCCAGGTTATCCGTTCCGCACCAGCTTCGTTCAACCGGTTGAGGAGCACAGTTGCGTAGAAGTCTGTTTCCGATCGGCAACAGAAACATGGGTCTATAATTGGTGCAGCCGGCGTAGTTTCTTTTCTTGAACAGTGCGGTTGCGATAGCTTCGTGCCAGGCGTCAGGAACATCCTTCGTAGTCCAGGATGGGTTGCGCAACTTTGTGGCCCATTCGCGCGCTGCCGTGCCTTGCCTGCATATCGCTTTCCAGGAATCGTCGTCTCCAGAGGCTCTGTTCCGCTTCGGTTTCCTCGCGGCTCTGCAGACCCCGTCAGACCGAACAGGGCCACTCGCCAGTGGCAGGTCTGGGCCAATCGGCGACGGGTCGTCGACAGCGTTCGCCGGCCGCACAGCTCATTGCACAGTAGAGAAGTACTCCGCCAGTGTGTCTGCGCGTTGGTCGTTACCCGCGAGCGCGCCAGTCGCGTCCCTCATGCGGCCGTGTTTTGTCTGGGAGCCCTTCCTTAACATTCGGATCTCTGCCCAGTTCCCAGGAGCGAGAAAATCAACAAACCATTTGTTCGTGTCTGCCATCGCAGGCGTTTTGATTATGCCGTTGAGCTGTTTCTCCTTGGTACAGTCGCCGTTTTTCCTGGCGTCATTCCGCGAGGTGATCAACTCCAAGGTAGCGTGACTGATCCAGGGGCGGTGGCGGGCTGCTGGCAGCGTCGGCAGTCATACTTCTGCTGCGTGCCGGAGTGCGTTCACCATGTGTGCATTGGTTCTGTCCCGCGTGCAATGATCGGTCTCAGTCTCCGTTATCCTGTCAGACAGCTCCGCGCCGCAGTCTTCCTGATGGCGGTCCCTTTGCAGCGTGTGCAAGTCTGGCATGGGCATCTGTGTCGGACCATCTATAGGTATGTCCACATGATTGTGACATAGCAGCAAACAAATATGCGACGCCAAAGGTACATCTCTCCAGCTCTTCACGTCCGAGACAGTTTCGCTCCCCTCTGCAGAACAAACCAGAAATTCGATTTGCCTGAAGTGCTCTGGAAGAGCTGGCTGGGTCTTCGGGCCGGGACCCGACGTTATAAAAAGTGATCTGCAAGGCCGCCGGTTGGTCGAAACATTGTAATTACTATTTGACGTCATCCAGTGGGTGTCGCAAAGCCCACAGAGCAGGTATCGATTTGAATTTGCGTCGGGTTGGGCAGTGAGGCAGCCGAACACGTAGGGCCCGCCGCGTGGAAAGTCGTAAGGAAGTTGTCGGTGAAGCCTCGCATTGAAATCTCCCAATAGCATTCGCCTACCATGACTAGAGGTATTGCGGATTGTGGTGCCCGGCGTCTGCTAGAACTCTTGCTTTGCTTCCACGGGCTTGCCGTTGTGCCGCGCGTCAATACTGGACACGCAAGATTTTGCCACAACAAGCCCGCAATTTCATTACAGGGACCCTCGAAGAGACCATCCTGAAAGCACTTGCGCTGGCAAGCAGCTTCGGGGAGTTCAAGAATCTCACTCTGGTGGTCTCATGCTCTTCCGCGTCTCCAGAGAGCACCAGCAAGACGCCGTGGCTCGTGATGTTGCGCTTTGACTTGGATTTGTGAGTTTCCTCCAGTTCCAGGGTGTCGATATCCATGTTTTCCATGTAAACCTGTAGTTCCTCCATTTTCGTTTCTGTGAGCCCCTCCACGTTCCGCGATCCCAGTGCCAGAACCAGCCCACGCGGCCTCAGCCGACTGCCCCGAAACCCTCACCACACCATCCGATCACCAGCGGGGTCTGGCCCCGAATTGTGTTCATGATGATTTCCAAATTGATGTGCAGAAGTGTGTAATGAAGAATTTGTTTTTGACGATGCAGTAGTAGCGCCGTTTACGGGCATCAAATCACCAGTCATGCAGTACACATTGCTTAAAATATAGTTCATACGTGCAGTATGGCCGACTGCAGGTGAAACGTTTGGAACATGATTTTTTGTCAATGGTCTGCGGACCCTCGCCCGCCTCCCTGATCCGTGCCTTTCATGCTGGGTGCCGCCCTGGATACGATCCTGGCGCAATTTGGTGATCAATGCATTTGGTGCAATTCGTCCCAAGAAGCCTACTCGCCCTGCCAGTCGTATTCATCCCCGGTCTTCGTGACGTTCACCGTGAGAGCATGCTCCCCGCCCACTGTGATCACGTGATCGAAATTGCGAATGGCACCTGCCAGTCCGTGTTCAAGATGCGCTTAAGGCCGTCACAGCAGTTTCTGGCCGCGCGCTCAGGGGCTGACTCGCTCAGAGTTGCTTACGTCCACGCCGTAGGCCGGCCTCCCCTGAGGAGCTCCACAGCTCGGTCGCGATCAAAGGAGCTCCACAGCTCGGTCGCGAGTATGATGCCGACGTAGCGCCCCGTGGCGTACATCTTCGTCGGCATCGGGGCCCCCAGGGACAAGAGCTGGTCGTTCAACCACGTGGTCGCCACCTCGAGGTCCGAGAGGCTCTCCAAGTTGCCAACGTCCGCGGTCACGGCCTTCTTATCCATGCCTGCTCCTGTGGACATGCTCCGTCGTCTTCCTCTCCAGCATGTCCGCGTCTATGGCGGGGTGCTATAGCAGGTCGTTGTACAGGCTCTCCAGCTTCTTGACGCGGACATCGGTGACGGACATGCGCTGCTCGATCAGATCGAAGCGCTCGGAGAGGTTGGCATTTAGGTCGTTCATGTTGCCCTGCTCCTCTTTGCGAAGCTCGTCCACTGCCGATGTCACGGGCCGAAGGAGCAGCGATCCCTGCCATGGTCACCGCCTGGTCCTCTCTCATCCCTGCGTCACAGTCTGGCTGCTTGAAAAGACGGTCGCTCTGCTGCTCCTGCTCTTCTGCTCCTCTTCCTCGTGCAGTAGCCGTCGTCCGCGAGGATGGGGGTGGTACGCGAAGAAACTCCACCTAGGCAGGTCGGAGAAGATGGGCCGAACAATTGAGGTCCCTGACCGGTGTGCCTGCCGACCAGCCGCGTGTCGGGACCGGCGACTCCGAGATGGTGTTGGCGAGCTCCCCTCTCAAAATCCATGGCTGCGCTCGCGAGGGCAGGAGAACCGGGGCCGCGCTGGAAGCCTGCAGGGCCTGAGCAGGCTCTGACTGCAGGGATCGTGAATCCTAAAAGCCTCCACAAACCTGAGGAATATATGTGTCTTGGGCCTCCTGAGGGCCTTGAGCAAAAAATGGCAACGGCTGGCAAAGGCACAAAAGCTTTGATGCTCAGACCTCGGTTCTACGTCTTCGAGCCTCGATCTTGCCTTCTCCCCAGGCCCCCAGCGTCGTGATTTTTTCGTGACGTGGACCCCCAATGGTCTGGATTCCTTCCCAGGGGCCAGCTTTTCACTTAGAGCCGCTTTTCGAGGGGCGCGAGGCCCAGGAAGGGCCCCCAAGCGAGCAAGCGAGTCGTACACCAAGCGGTGCGTGGACAGCACGGCAGGAACAGTACGCTACAAAAGCGATGCATGTTAAAACATTCGACTGCGCAGCGCGTGCTTCCAAGCGAGTCCTGACTGATGCTGCTTGAACACCACCACGTATGCGGTAAGGGCCTCTGGAGGCCGAAAACATCGAAATACCCTCCGTCGCGATTTCTGCACGACGCGTGGGGTCCGGGGTCCTCGGTCGCCGCCCTGGTCCGCCCGCTGGTCCGCCCGCGGTCGGGCGGGGCCGGGACCGGGACACACGGTTCCAGAGCGCGGTCCTGACCGCTTTGAGAAGGCCGCGGCGCGCGATGCCGCCTTCCTTGATCTGTCCCTGTCCGATCTGTCGCCCTCCTCCCCTGCGCCCCTGCCTCGATCTCAGGCACCTCAGAGAACCGCCGGTGATCTCAGATGATCCCAGGGCTCCCCGGTCTGTCCCTTTTCCGATCTTGGCCCTGTCCCGGCCTCGTCCGCCCGCGGCACGCGGCGGGGCTGCGGCAGTGCGAGCGCTGTGCCACTCCCACCTCTTCTCTCGGGGGGGGGGGGTCCCTCCGGCGCGTGCCTGCCCGGGCCTCGCCCGCCCGCGTGGGGCGGGCCCCTCGCCGCGGTCGCAGGGGCGTGCTGGACTACATGATGCTGGCGAACGTGGCGGCGGCGGGCGGCCCTGGGGCCGCGGCACTCGGCCCAGAGGACCCGCCGCACGCGCCCCTGCCGCCCGCTGCCGCCTCCAGGCAGCAGAAGTCTAGGCATTCCAGGCAGGGCCTCGCCTGCGAGGGTCGAAGGTGTGGGCATGCTTTCCACCGCCGCTTCTACAAGTAGGAGTGGGAGGGGGTCCTCCTCCTCCTCCTCCTTCTCCTCCTTCTCATCCTCTACCTCCACCTCCACCTCCACCTCCACCTCCTTCCCCCCTCCAACTTATGGTGGTGGTGGTGGTGGTGGAAAACAGGCCCATCATGAAGGGGTTGCCATCTCTGCTTCGGCGGAAGGCGGCGAAAGGTCGGCGGTGGGTGGCAGGAGTATAGCGGCGGTGGCGCCGCCGGCGGAAGGCCGGCGGAAGTAAAGATGTGCCCCCAGGAGATGGATGGCATTTTTTTGGGGGGGTCAGGGTTTCCAGAATCGTCCAAATGTGATGACAGCATATTCAGACCTAGAGGGAGGAGGCGTCAGGACGGGCAAGACGATGAGGGTGCGAGTTGTCGGACCCCGAGGGGGGCTCCCGTTCGAGCGGGGACCCCCATCCGAAACACACACCACACAATATACACCGTACAGCCTGAACAGGGGAGGTGCCGCTCACAAGTGTCGATGCTTTGGTGAAGCTACGGGAGTGCGAATTCTCTAGCAGGGAACTTGACGCCATCATAATATTCAAGGCATGTGCAGCAAGAGGTGCTAATTGGCCATCCTAGGGCGGGGTGGAGTGCATATTTTCGCTGCTCTTGAGGTGTGTCTTGACACGGGGCTCCCTGGTTGCCTCCTGGGCATGTGCTTCGTCGTGGGATGTGTCCAGTTGGCTTTCTGTAGAGGGGCGTGCGGCTCGTTGGCCAGGCGGGAACAATGGGAACGCTGGAGTGTGCTATTGGTGTCTCTCAGAGACTGGCCCTGGAGGGCCGCGTTGGTCCTGGAGGCCCAGTGGGCCCCAGTGGCGCCCACCGCTCGCCGCGGGCGAGGAGGTCCGCGTATCCCTCGCGACCCAGTGATGGCGGTCCGACGGGGCACGGCCAATCTTTGGTGCGCTAGTTGGTTGCTTTTCCACATTGGAGTTTGTGGTAACCGTGGCTTCTAGGGAGTGTGCGGACTTGGCGCGACAGTTGGTGTCTGGATGCATCCGACCTCTGCGGTGGGTTGCGTGAGCGCGTCGCGCATGGCGCGCGCGCGACGCTCTGGCGCGCGTCCCTCGAAGACGAGGACCGCTCTGACGAAGGCGCAGCTCGGCGCGCGGGCGGGGAAGCAGCGAGCGGCGCGACGGCTTCTCCGTAGCTGCTTGGGCCCAGTGGCCCGGCCCCCGGATGCCTCCAGAGCCATGCCTCTGCCGAGTCGGCCTTGAGACGTGGGGTTCGCCCGTGCCCTGTCTCGATGCTCGGGGGACTCCACGCCCGAGTCCCCGTGAGAGCGTGCCACTCGCGTGTCGCAGACTGGCCCTGGCGGGCCGCGTTGGCGCCAGAGGTTCAGTGGGCCCCAGTGGCGCCCGCCCCTCGACGCAGGCGAGGAGGTCCGTGTATCCCTCGCGACCCACGGGTCACGGCCCGACGGGGCGCGGCCGATCCCTGGTGCACTCGTTTGTGGTATGTCTGCTGCAGAGTCTGTGTGTAATCATCGCTTCGAGAGTATGAGTTCGGCGCCACAGTGAGTCGGGGGAGGATGACAGTATTGCTGATGATGATGCTGCTGATGATGTTGGTGCTGCTGGTGATGGCGGTGATGATTGCAAGTTGATGACGGTGCATTCGACGATGATGCGTCTGTTGACCATTCGGACTCTTACAACTCCGATGATGACGATGATGATGATGCTGATGATGCTGATGATGATGCTGATGATGACGATGATGCGTTTGATGACGCTGCAATTGGTGGTGATGCTGGTGATGCTGATTGCGATGATGTTGTTTCTATGCGGATGTTGCAGGTAGTGATAATGATGATGATGATGATGATGATGAGGAGGAGGAGGATTAGGATGAGGATGAGGATGAGGATGAGGATCAGGATCAGGATGAAGATGATGATGATGATGATGATGATGATGATGATGATGATGATGATGATGATGCTGATGATGATGATGATGATGATGATGATTATGATGATGATGGTGATGCTGACGCTGATGATGAGGATGATGCTGCTGCTGATGATGCTGATTATGATGCTGATGGCGATGGCACGTATGACGATGGGCGATGACGATGATGAATAGGAGGATACTGGTGGTGGTGATGATGCTGCTGCGGCGGATGATGGTATTCCGACGGATTGACGTGATGAGGATAAGGGTGACGATCGCCACGACGCCCATAGTTCACATTGTGTTGACCACGATGACGATGACGATGCCGATGACGCTGATGATGACGATGGCGATTGTAATGGACGTTGCTGCTGATGATGGCGATTATGCGGATGAGGTTGATGACGACGGCTGTTATGCTCATGGGGCGCTGGTGGGATGATGCGGCTGGTGGTGATCATGATGATTATTCTTACGGTTATGGTGAGGGTGGCGATGATGATGATTATGTTGATGATTATGTTGACATTGATGAAGATGTGGATGATGCTGACTATGATGTTGCTGATGATGTTGTTGATGATGTTGATAATGATGTAGTTGTTGATGATGATGTTGCCAATGGTGATGATGTTGATGAGGACGGTGATTGTGGTGGGGATGATGGTGACGTTGTTGATGCTATTGTTTATGATTGATGGTCATGCGACGATGAAGGATATGGTGATGTTTACGATGACGGTTCTGGTGATGATAGTGCTGACGATGACGAGGGGACGAGTAGGATGGGGAGGGGATCGGGCGCCTCCCCAAGCGTCTTGCCCTCGGTCTTGACCTTCCCCTCCTCCCCCTTCCGCCGCCTTCTCCCCATCTTCCCCCCGCCGACCTCCCCTTTCCCCTCGTGCTCCCTCTCTTCCTTCTCCCCCTCCTCTCCCTCCTCCCCTTCTTCTTCGTTTCTTCCTCCCCCTTCCTTTCCCTCCTCCCCCTCCGCATCCGCCTCCGCACTCTCCTGGGCTTCGACACTCCGCGGTGGAACCGCACCTCCCCCTCCGTGGCCATTTTGCCCCAAGCTCCGCGCGAGTCGCCTCCGCCCCAGCAAAAGTGCCCGCCGCGGCCTTCCCGACAGGCGCGGGGGCGATGAGGATAAACGAGCAGACCACGCTGGAGGGCGAGAGGCTGGTGCTGGTCCCCTACGAGGCGTCCATTCGAGGGAAGAGGCACGACGCTCATGACCACGACGTCGCGGGATCTTGTCGATGCCGATATTGGTCATGATCCATGCTGGCCGTCGCCGAATTGACGGCTCCACGAATGGACGGGGACCGAGATGGAGGATGACCAACACCGACGTCGATTTATCCGCGTTCAGTCTTGGTTATGGCCTTCGTCTTCTTTCCCTCCGCCCATGGTGCCAGTGTACCACGCGTGGATGCAGGACCCCGAGCTCCAAGAGCTGACCGGCTCCGAGCCGCTTGAGCTGGAGGAGGAGTTGGCCATGCAGAGGAGCTGGCGGGAGGACCCCGACAAGCTGACCTTCATCATCCTGGACCGAGCCCGGCCTGGCGATCCTGCGCTGGGGGCCGCCGGGGAGGCCGGCGCGATGGCTGGGGACGTGAACTGCTACTTCTCGGCGGCGCGCCCGGGGGGGCGCGGCAGAGTGGGCGGGCCTAGAAAGCCTGCGGCCTTCTGAGGAGCTCTTTGGGCCTTCTGTCGAGCCACGGGAGGTTTCCCAGAAGGCCTGCCCCCTCTCGGTTCCCCCCCCCCACGGCGCGCCGCCGAACTTCGGCGGCGCCGACGCCGAGGGCGGCCAGCCGTACTCCAGGGGCGAGATCGAGGTCATGGTAGCGGAGCCCGCCTCCCGCCGGCGCGGCCTCGCACGGGAGGCGCTGAGCCTGATGATGGGTTACTGTGCGAGAGAGCTGTCCACGGCCTCGTTCGTGGCCAAGATCAAGGACCACAACGGCCCGTCGATCGCGCTGTTCGAGGGCCTCGGCTTCCAGCTCCTCAGGGCGGTGCCCGTGTTCGGGGAGGTGTGGTACGAGCTCCGGGGCTGCCCAGCGCCAGCCGGTGCGGCGGACGACGAGGCTGCTCTAGCTAGGGGGGGTCGGGGTGAGTACCTCTACGACGAAGAATCGGCATGCGCAGAAACTTTCCGGGGTCCGTGCGAACTTCTTGGTGCGGCGCCGGACCCCTTCCCTGGCGTGCGGAGCGCGCCAGCGGCGGCGCTGGAGACGCCGCTAAGGGGGTCCAGCGCCAGTCTTCAGGGGCAACGTTAGGGGGGATAGGCGCAGGGGGGTTGCAAGAACCCCTGATCGCCGAGTGATCGCCAGTAGAGACCCGATAGCCCACCCCGCCTAGGAACGTGCGCATTCGCCATTTGGAGGCCTAGCTCGCCGATCTATCGGCGATGCATCGCCGATTTCAGATCGGTGTCCCCCTTCTGAGCTCGCCCCCCCTTAATTACCACTACCCCTCAGATGAGCAGGAGGAGCAGGAGGAGTAGGATGGGCTTTGAGGGAGGTCAGTGGTGGTGGGAGGAGGAGGCGGCGGAGAAAGGAGGAGCCAGACCCACGACGCCGTGATTTCTGCGCAACGTGGGCTTCCGATGAGCTGTTGCCCCCCTGTCGTTGCCCCTCATGGTCGGGAGCCGGACGAGCAGTCACAGAGTCACGTGCGGGGAATTGGTGGCGGTCTGGGGTCCACGCCCCGTCCTCGGGGCCTTCGCTGGCGACGAGGCGGGCATGCAGAGGAGCGCGGAATCGACGTTTGCCCCCCGCGAGCGTCTATGCCCAGGCGAACGGACCCGTTGCCAACGAATAACATGCCAGCCTGCCCCATCGGGATTCCCGCTCCGTTTTGCGTTATTTTTCGTGCTCTCACCAGGGGCGGGAGGCGGCCCTGGCCCAGGACCTGGCGCGCGCGCGCGGGAGCTGCTCTCCGGGCTGAACATGTTTCAGCTGCAGTGCGTGAGCTCTGCCGGGTTGGATTTTGAGAGCGCGGAGGGCAGGTGCAAGAAGCACGTAGCGGGCGCGGCCTGCCTCCTGGCGAGGAGGGATGTGGCCGGATGGGTGGGCATCCCGGAGGTCGTGGAGGGCAACTTTGAGGGCGCCATGAAGCTCGTGGCCGCGACCCTGGGCGATCGCAGCGAGTTGCTGCTGAAGGCGCTGAGCTCGGCGGCGCGCAGAGGGGGGAAGGGAGATGGGGAAGGCTCTCTCAGAGGAGCGGCAGGGCTTCGGAGAAGGCCCGTGAAGCTTCTCGGACGGTCGGGGGCCTTCGGAGCCCTCCGAGAGCGCCCGCCCCCTCTGCCCGTCCTCCCGGGCGCGCCGCCGGAGAGCGCGTCCGAAGCCGAGGAGGCAGAGAGGGCTCTGCTGGAGGCTGCCGCAGCCCTCGGGGGGCCCTCCGCTCCCGCCAAGATTCTCGAGGGGTGCGCGGCGACGGGCCCCGAGGGTGCCCGCGCCGTGGAGGCGGCCGCTGCGCTGCGAGGCTTTGTGGCTGGCCTGCGCGCGAGGCTCGGGCCAGAGGGCGAAGAGTCAGAGCCCCGAATCATCAGGGGTAACTCGGGTCAGGGATAACTCGGGCTCCTTTTTCGGGAATCCAAACCCGAGTTACCCCGGACCCGAGTTACCCCGGATAACTCGGGCGTCCAGAGCCCCGAATCATCAGGGGTAACTCGGGTCAGGGATAACTCGGGTTCCTTCTTCGGGAATCCAAACCCGAGTTACCCCGGACCCGAGTTACCCCGGATAACTCGGGCGCCCAAAAGTACGGCTGGTACGCGATCGCGAGGTGGGCGGCGGCCATTCGGGCGTTGTCAGAGGCGGCCCTGGCCCAAGGTGTCCCCAGGATTTCCAAGGAGGCCCCCACGGCCTCCAGAGCACCCCTGACGAGGCCCAGAGGGCCCCAGGGGCGCCAAAATCGGATCTTGTGCTGGGGGCACCTTTAGTAACCCCCGAGCCATGGTAGGAAGCCTCAGAGAGTACCAGCACCTGCGGACCACATAGCTCGCAGTGCTGAACACATCGCCTGTGCGAGAGCGTTCAGCACACTGGCGAGGGCAGATAAGATGGGGAGCAGAGGAAGCGGGTGGATGTGAGGCGGGGATGCATTTACATTCACCGCCTGTGGGACCGATGTTCTGGAAGCCCAGGGGCCGGTGGATCTAGGTATAACCAATGGCCTTCGGCCCATCCCGCCACCGTGACTGGGTTGTGGGTCAGAGTCCTCAGGGATGCTTCCTGGGGTCTCTTCGGAGTGCTATCGGAGCCTCTCGGGGCCAGTTTTGGGGCCTCTTGGGAGCCTGTTTGGGACCTCTTGGATGCCTCTTGGGGCCTTCTGGGGGCCTCTTGTTTGGGGCCTCTTGGGGGCCTCTTGGTCCGTCTTGGGGCCCTCTGGGGGCGATCTTGGGGGCCTCTTGGGCTGCCTTGGAGAATCGACAAGCCGAAAAGGCGAGAACGCCCAAATCCTTCAAAACCGATGGGAGATCAATGATTGTTGTCTCGTGGGGCCCTCTTAGGATGCCTCTTGGGACGTCTTGGAGGCCTCTTCGACCGTCTCTGGGCCATCTTGGGCGTCTTGGAGCGATCTTTACGCGTCTTGGAGGCCCGCTTGGACCATCTTGGGGGTCTCTTGGGGCTCCCTTGGCCCGTTTTGGGGCCCTCATGGGCTATAAAAAGTCATTCGGGGAGATGCGCCAGATCTTTGACGAGACTCGGCACGCCCCAGTAGATCAGGGAATCTGGGCTCCAGGCGCTTAAGAGACTTCTCCAGAGTGAGGATTCAGGCTCGAGGATTGAGGATTGAGGCTCGAGGATTGAGGCTTTGGCGACTAGGCAAAAGACCTGAGGACACGCCCGCTCCGTGCCCAGAGGCACGGTGGCGCATTTTGTCCCCAGGTGATGATGGTGGTGGTGAAGAAGACGGAGGTGGCAATGACGTAGTTTGGTTGTTGATTGTGATGTGGATGCTGCGGGCGGTGATTTGTCTTATTGATGGTGATGATGATGATCCTGGTGATGCTGCTGATGATGAAACTGCTGCTGATGATGCTGCTGCTGCTTACGCTGCTGATGATGCTGAGGAGGAGGAGGAGACGGATGCTGATAATGATGATGCTGCTGATGATGATGATGATGCCGATGCTGATGATGATGATGATGATGATGATGAGGAGGAGGAGTAGGATGAGGATGAGGATGACGCTGATGCTGATCCTGATGTTGGCGGTGGTGGTGGTGATGGTGATGATGACGACGACGACGACGACGACGATGATGATGATGATGATGATGATGAGGATGATGATGATCATGATGATGATGACGATGATGATGCTGCTGATGATGATGATGCTGAACATTTCGGGCGCAGCCCGAATTGGTTTCTCGCGAGGTGAACTGGCTGAGCTGAATGGACCTGAACTGAACTGAACAGACTTGTCGCACCGGTTACGCGACGGTTTGATCCTCGGCTGCCAAGGGGCAACTTATGGCGCAGCCGATAGGAGACGGTTTTATTCTCGGCCGCCGAGGGCGCAACCTATGGCGCAACCGATCGGAGACGGTTTTATTCTCGGCCGCCGAGGGCGCAACCTATGGCGCAACCGATAAGAGACTGTTTTTTTTCTTGGCCGCCGAGGGCGCAATCTATGGCGCAACCGATAGAAGACGGTTTTATTCTCGGCCGCCGAGGGCGCAATCTATGGCGCAACCGATCGGAGACGGTTTTATTCTCGGCCGCCGAGGGCGCAACCGATGGCGCGAGCTGGAGCAGGAGGAAGATGAGGAAGACGAGGATGAGGAGGAGGAGGACGAGGAGGAGCACGACGACGACGATCAGGATGGGCATGAGGACGGGGAGGAATACGAGTAAAACGAAGACGAAGTGTGGGCATTCGAATGCGTGCGGGCTTCGCCTGATCTATGCTCGCCGTTCGGGCTGGCGGTGGGGCCCAAATGGCGAGCTGTTTTGTGATGGTGATGATGACTATGATGATGATGTTGATGGTGACGACGATGATGGTGATGGTGATGATGATGATGATGATGGTGATGGTGATTCTGATGATGGTGATGATGCTGATGATGCTGATGATGCTGATGATGCTGATGATGCTGATGATGCTGATGCTGATAGTGGTGATAGTGATGATGATGATGATGATGATGATGATGACGATGATGATGATGGTGCTGGTGGTGACGATGATGCTGATTCTTATGAGGATGATTTCGCCAATGAGCATGGTGATGAGGATCCTAATAATCAGGATGATGGTGGTCATGGCGATAATGAACATGATGATGCTAAGGATGATGCTGATGCTGATGCTGAGGATCTGAATCGGATGATGTTGATGATGATGGTGATGATGTTGCTGCTGCTGCTGATGTTGACGTCGCTGATGATTACGATGATGCTGTTGATGCCGATGCTGATTATATTTATGATTATTATGATGATGTTGACGATGCTGATGATAGTGATGATGTTGACTATGATGATGGTGATGACGATGATGATGCTGATGATGCTGATGATCATGATGGTGATGTTGGTGGTGCTGTTGCTGCTGCTGGTGCTACTGCTGATGCTGATGCTGATGATGATGCTGCTGCTTCTGATGATGACGATGATGATGGTTATGCTGCTCATGGTGATGCTGATGATACTGATGGTGCTGCTGATGATGCTGATGATGTGGATGCGGACGAGGATGAGGATGGAATCATGATGATGATGCTGATGATGATGATGATGATAATGATGATGATGATGATGATGATGATGATCATGATGCCGACGACGATGATGATGCTGCTGATGCTGATGACGATGATGATTCTGATGCTGATGATGATGATGACCATGATTATGATGCTGACAATGATGATGATTATGATGATGATGCTGATGGCCATGTGGATGATGACGAAGATGATAATGATGATGCTGATGATGATGTTGATTCTGATGATGATGATGAGGCTGATGGCCATGCTGGTGATGATGATGACGCTGATGATGCCGATGATGCTGATTAATGATGATGATGATGCTGATGATGATGATGGTGATGATGCTAATGATGCTGATGCTGATGCTGCTGATGATTGACGATGCTGATGGTAATGTTGATGATGGTGATGATCATGCTGATGCTGATGCTGATGCGGATGCTGATGATGATGATGCTGATGATGATGCTGATGATGATGATGATGATGATGCTGACGATGACGATGACGATGATGATGATGATGATGATGATGATGATGACGATGATGACGATGATGATGATGATGATGATGATGATGATGACGATGATGATGCTGATGCTGATGCTGATGCTGATGCTGATGCTGATGCTGATGATGATGATGATGATGATGATGGTGATGATGATGATGCTGATGCTGATGCTGCTGCTGCTGCTGCTGATGATGATGCTGATGATGATGATGATGATGATGATGATGATGATGATGATGATGATGATGATGATGACGATAGCTTTGGTGGTGGTGGATAATGACCACTGTGGTTCTTTTTTGTCATTCATGTCACGATGTTGGCTGTCATAGCGATGATGATTGTGAAGGCCTGACGGCCGGTGCCGCCGACCCTGGAAGACATCGACGACGACCAGGAGGGGGAGGAGGAGGAGCAGAAGGAGGAGGAGGAGGAAGAGGAGGAGGAGGAGGAGGAGGAGGAGGCGGAGATAAGGAGGATGAAGAGGAGGAGGAAGAGAAGGAGGAGAAGGAGGAGGAAAATGACTCCCCCCTGGGACCTCCCCCCTGGGGAGGAGGTCCGGCGTGGGAGAGGGGAGGGGAGAGGAGGAGGACCCCCAGGGACGGATGCGTACCTGACTCCCCTCCCCTCCCCTGGGTCTCCTCCCCACCTGGGGAGGAGGACCCGAGGAGGACCAGCGCGCCGGAGAAGGATCGGCGTGGGAGAGGACCCCCAGAGGCGATGCGAATCTGACCCCCCCCCGCCGGGGGGAAGGGACAAAGGGAAGGGGCTTCCCTTTGACGTAATGAGGACGTGGATGGGATTTCCTCAAGCTGCGAACCCGTTCCCCGAACGAGGAAGGGTGCTCTCTGTCTCTCTCTCTCTCTCTGTCTCTCCCCGGACGGGAGAGGAGGATAGGAAGGAGGGGACGAAAGAAGGGGACAGACACGCCACACACGAACACAGTGTCGGTGGTTTTTACTTGTGATGCTGATACCAGTGATGATGACGATGCCGATGGTAGTAGTCAACGGAGTTGACGATGTTGGGGCAAGGGGGAGTGTGTAACGATGCAAACGGATGGTGATGATGGAAATGATGAAGAGGAGGCACAGACAAGGAGGAGGATGAGGAGGAGGAGTAGGTGGAGGGGGAGGGGGAGGGGGAGGGGGAGGGGGATGGGGAGGGGGAGGACGAGGAGGAGGAGGAGGAGGCACAAAGGAGGAGGAGGACCAGGAGGAGGAGGAGGACGAGGAGGAGGTGGAGACACAGAGGAGGAAGAAAAGGACGATGAGCAGGAGGACGGGGAGGAGCAGGAGCAGGAGCAGGAGACGGATCAGGAGCAGCAGCAGCAGGAGCAGCAGCAGCAGCAGCACGAGGAGGAGGAGGAGGAGGAGGAGAAGGAGGAGGAGGAGGAGGAAGAGGACTGATGATGAGGAGGAGGCAGAAGCAGGATGGACAGGAGGAAGGTGCACGGTACTGGTACTAGTTGGATGATGGAACAGAAGGGTGAAAATGGATCGGGGGCAGCTGGCGACAGGAGAGGGGGGGCCGCGGCGGAGGACTTCTTGCCGAGCGACGTCCGCGCAGAGTTGGGCCTCAGCGAGCACGGGGCACGGCACCTGGCGGACCTGGACGGCAAGTATTCGGGGGTGTCCAGGATGGGGATGAGGACTAGATGTGTGTGTGTGTGTGTGTGCGCATGTGTCATGTGTGCACGTGTTCATGCTCATCTCATTCCGCCCCTGCCGTTGTCCTCGACCGTTTTGTTCTTCCCCGTTCCTGTTTTGGCTCTGCCTTCCCTCTCGCCCTTGCGTGCGTCCGTCGTCCGCTATCGCCGCCCTGACGGCCTGTTCCCACCGCCCGTCTTTCCTGTTGTTTTCGGGGGCTATACTGCGCTCGCTTGATGTGACAGCCCTGCTGCCAGGCGCGTGGCCGCCGAAGAGAGAGAGAGAGAGAGAGAGATAGCGAGAGACATAGTCGGGGTGGATGCCATGGCCCCCTCCTCTTCTTTCAGTGCGCTCCTGGCCGCCTCTTGTCCGCGCACATGTTCTGCTCTGGGCCATGGAGCGACACCCCCCCCTCTTCACAGGCCGCCCGAGTGGGGTGGACGTAGATGGGGTCGGTGGATCGCGCTGTATTGTTATGCATCGGAGATGCGGCTCGATTCGGGGCCCGATCCTCTCCACCCCGTCGCCTCGCCGACGATTCCACTGCATCGCCGATTCACGGGCGACACGTCGTCGTTGCAGCGCGGAGATGCCAGAGGCCCCGTCCCCTGCTGTGGCCAGCTTGTCGCCACGGATGCGTTCGTGATGGCTCTGGGGTTCGATAACGGGCCCCGCAGGCCGAAATCGAGGAGAGACGCCGCGATTAGGAACATCACACCGTCGGTGACCTGGGGGACCCCGTGTAATCTGATCCCCGACGTTTTTTTTGGTGTTTGTTTTGTTGACCTCTCACTACTGAAGAGTAATTATAGTTGATCCCCTCCCTCCGGTGCACATTGTATTTTTCAGTTGAAGTGCCCCTCCCGGTGCTCGCACCCGGTTTTTATGATGGAAAGTCTTCCTCAAACTGTGTTGTTGGCCCCTGGGTTACAACAACGACGGCTCCCGCTTGAGAGTTCCTCACAATTTAGCCAGGACCCCCGCTCCCGCCTGAGACTTCCTCGCGTTTTATGCAAGAATCGCGCTCTCGCATGGGACTTCCTTGCAATTTATTCAGGGATCGCCTTCTCGGCGCTTTGGAGTCGCCCTCTCGGTGGAGACTTGCTTGCAATTTACTCAAGAATAGCGCCCTTGCGTTGGAATTTCCCACAATTTACTCAAGCGCCGCGCTCCCGGCACTCAGGCACCCAGGAGTCGCGCTCACGCTTAGGACTCCCTCACAGATCTCCTAGGAATCAGGATCTCGCTGCCCTTCGTGGCCCCGTTGCAGCCCTTCGTGGCCCCCTCGCTTTGTTTCGTGGACCCGTTGCAGCCCTCGCTGCCCTTCGTGGCCCCGTTGCAGCCCTTCGTGGCCCCCTTGCTGCCCTTCGTGGCCCCCTTGCAGCCTTTGGCCCCCTCGCTGCCCTTCGTGGCCCCGTTGCGGCCTTCGTGGCCCCCTCGCTGACCTTCGTGGCCCCTTTGCACCCCTTCGTGGCTCCCTCGCTGCCCTTCATGGCCCCGTTGCAGCCCTTCGTGGTGTCCTCGCTGCCCTTCGTGGTCCCGTTGCAGCCCCTCGTGGCTTCCTCGCTGCCCTTCGTTGTCCCCTTGTCGCCTTTCGTGGTCCCCTCGCTGCCCTTCATGGCCCCGCTGTCGCCCTTCATGGCCCCCTCGCTGCCCTTCGTGGCCCCATATATGTATGCACTTCGTGGCCCCGCTCGTTCGCGCCCGTCGTGGCCCCATATGCATGCCCTTCGTGGCCCCGCTGTCGCCCTGCGTGGCCCCCTCGCTGCCCTTCTTGGCCCCGCTGCTGCCCTCAGTGGCCCCGTCCTTGCCTTCCGCGGCCCAATATACGTGTGCCCTTCGTGGCCCCCGCTCGTTCGCGCCCGTCGTGGCCCCATGTGCATGCCCTTCGTGGCCCCGCTGTCGCCCTTTGTGGCCTCCTCGCTGTCCTACGTGGCCCAGTTGCTAGCCTCAGTAGCCCTGTCGTTGCCTTCTCTGGCCCCGAATTATCTGCCATTCGTGGCCCCCGCTCGTTCGCGCTTTTCGTGGCCCCATAAAACATTCCCTTCGTGTCCCCGCTGTCGCCCTTCGTGGCCTACTTCGTGCCCTTCGTGACCCTGCTGTCGTTCTCTCTCTCGCTCTCGCTTTTGCTCGTCGTCGTCGTCGTCTTCGTCGTCGACGTCGTCGTCGTCGTCGTCGTCGTCGTCGTCGTCGTCGTGGTCGGTCCACTGTCCGTCCCTCTTGGGGTCGGGCTGCCGCCGATCAGCGCTGCCGCTGGCCAGGCCGACGGTCCGTGGCCGCCCCGCCGCTTGCCAGGGCCCGGCCTGCAGGGAAGAAAGGTATACCCCCCAAAAGGGGTACGATCGAAGACGAAGAGGGCGGGTATCGAGGCTGTGGGAACTATGCGTTAACAGACACTCGAGCAGATCAGAGCGAACAGTCTTAAACTCATTGTTGTTGTTGTTGTTGTTGTTGTTGTTGTTGTTGTTGTTGTTGTCGTTGTGGTTGTAGTAGTAGTAGTAGTAGTTGTTGTTGCGGTTGTGGTTGTGGTTGTGGTTGTGGTTGTGGTTGTTGCTGCTGCTGCTGCTGCTGCTGTTGAGCTTTCATTTCTGAAGAATAATTATAGTTGGTCCCCCCGTCCGGTGCGCGTCGTTTTTTCGATTGAAGTGCCCGTCCGGGGGCTCGTTTTTTTTTTTTTTTTTTTTTTTTTTTTTTTTTTTTTTTTTTTTTTTTTTTTTTTTTTAAAAAAAAAAAAAAAACTATTTTTTTTTTGGTTTTGGTTCTTTTTTTGGTATATATATATATATATATATATATATTATAAAGAGGGAACGTCTTGAGGGGCAAACTGTTTCGTTGTCCCCCAGTTTACAACAACATCGGCTCCCGCCTGATATGTGCTTACAATTGATTGAAGAATCGCGCTTTCGCTTGGGACGTCCTTGCAATTTTCCACCGGTTCGCGGCTCCCGCTTGATACTTCTTTAGAATGTATTGAAGAATCGCGCTCTCGCTTGGGACTTCTTGCAACTTACCACCGGACCGCGGTTCCCGTTTGATACTTCCTCATAATTTATCCAGATGCCGTTCCTCGACACTCAGGAATCGTGCTCCCGCTCCATATTGCTTGGCGGTTCAAGCTGAATTTACGCTTCAAGGACCCACCCGCTCGACCCGAACGTCTGGGCCTGCCCGCCCGACCAGCCCGTTAGGGACTGCAGTCGCCGCTCGCTGCCCTTCGCCCGCCTTCGATGCCCCTCGCTGCCCGTACTGTTTCTGTGGTCGCCTTCGCTCGCTGCCCCGTTGATGCCCTCAGTGGCCCCGTCGCTGCCCATTGTGGCCCCGCATTATCAGCCCTTCGTGGCCCCCGCTCGTTGTCGCCCGTCGTGGTCCCATACGCATGCGTTTCGTCGCCCCGCTGTCGCCCTTCGTGGCCCTCTCGCTGCCCTTCGTGGCCCCATTGCTGCCCTCAGTGGCCCCGCTGTCACCTTTTGTGGCCCCACATACGAATGCCCCTCGTGGCCCCCGCTCGTTCGCGCCCGTCGTGGCCCCATATGCATGCCCTTCGTGGCCCCGCTGTCGCCCTTCGTGGCCCCTTCTCTGCCCTTCGTGGTAGCGGCCCCGTCGCTGCCCTCTGTGGCCCCGGATTAATTGCCCTTCGTGGCCCCCGCTCGCTCGCGCCCTTCGTGGTCCCATACGCATGCCCTTCGCGGCCCCGCTGTCGCCCTTCGTGGCCCCCTCGCTGCCCTTCGTGGCCCACTTTTTGCGCTCAGTGGCCCCGCTGTCGCCCTTTCTGGCCCCATATAGGTATGCCCTTCGTGGCCGCCGCTCGTTCGCGCCCGTCGTGGCCCCATATGCATGCCCTTCGTGGCCCCGCTGTCGCCCTTCGTGGCCCCCTCTCTGGTTTTCGTGGCCCCGTTTCTGCC
Source organism: Prorocentrum cordatum (assembly GCA_963575745.1). Classification (NCBI taxonomy): domain Eukaryota; class Dinophyceae; order Prorocentrales; family Prorocentraceae; genus Prorocentrum; species Prorocentrum cordatum. The sequence goes on from CAUYUJ010014909.1 coordinate 99,672, forward strand.
CTCAGCGGCTCCGTCGCTGCCCTCTGCGGCCCCTTATACGTATGGCCTTCGGGGCCCCCGCTCGTTCGCGCCCGTCGTGGCCCGCGCCAACAACGGCTCCCGCCTGCGTTCCCGCAGGTTTTCGGAGCCTCGGGAACTGCTCGGTGGTCATCGGGGCAATTCTCAGCACCCCCAGAGGTCATAGGAGGCTTTCGGGTGCCTTCCAATCCTCCCGCGCCATGTTTCCGCACGGGTCTCCGCTCGTATCCACCCGCCCTCATGTTTCAACGTTTGTTTTGTCTCCCCAGTCTGCTCTACTCCTTCTCTTTATCTTCATATCCATGTCGTTCGTACTCCATTGTGCTCTTCCTCAGTTCTTCGCATTCCGCCCACCCCTCCCCAGGCCATCCCATCCCACGCCAACAATCTCCACCCCTTCCCGCTCGCATTCCGCATTTCTCCCAAATTATTTCCAGTCCCTCCTCCAGATTCCTCCGTGCGCCCCCCGCTCCTCCGCACTCCTCCCGGTTCCTCTTCTCCACTCCTTGCCGCTCCTCCTCCTGATACCCTACTCTTGTCCACTCCGTCCCAATCCACTCCACATCCCCGCGCCCCTCTCGACGCGGTTGCAGTGCTCATTATCTTTCCGCCCTTTTCTCCCAACGTCCCGCTTCTTTTCAGGTATCCGCGAATATTGTCTCTGACGCCGGTTCGCAGCTGTGCGTCCCCGCGATATGTTCCTTCAAGGGGGTGGTGCGTGGCGCTGTTTATGGCGCGACCCATGGCGAAACTCATTGTTAACCTGTGTTGGAGTGGCTGGCGCATGCCGTGGCGGAATCTGAATCGCAACTCGCAGCGAAAATCATCTTCTCGTCCTCCCTCCTTCTTGCCCCTCCCCCCCTTCCTCCGATCTCTTCGTCCTTGTTCTCCCCCGTTGTGTCGCCTTCGTTTTCAAAAGGTTTCACCAACCACGCGCGGCAGGGAATGAATGTGCCCACCAAAAGGGGGCTCGATCGAAAACGAAGTGGGCGGGTATCCAGGGTTTGCGATCTGCATATCGAATGACACGCGAGCAGATAAGAGCAGACTGTCTTAACATGCTTGTCGTTGCGGATGCTGTTTTTTGTTGTTGTTATATATATATATATAGGTGTATGTATGGTTGATATATATATATATGTATATATATATATATATATATGTTTACATTTATACGCATCTATACATGTTGTGTAATATGCAGAACGTTGACCTCATGAGGTCAACACAGTGTTTTTTTGGATCCGTGTGCCATCTGGAGTCTTTTGTTGATGCACTGTTTCCATCAGGTTAACACAGTTTTTTCGACACGATTTCCAACACCTCCCGTCGAGATCTCTTTTGCGACCCGGCGGGGTCTTGGGTTCGGCGGTGCGCCGAGGGGGGGAACGAGAGGGGGCAGGCCTTCTCAGAGGCTGGCGGGGCTTCGGGGACGGCTAAAGAAGCCTCTGAATGCTGGGCGCCTTTGGGCTTCCTGAGAAGGTTCGCCCCCGCTGCTCTCCCCTGCTTGTGGACGAGGCTCGCCGTGGCCCGAAAAACCTCTTCGTTCTTCCTTCGGCGTTCCTTTTGGTAGCACGAGGACCCCGGAGATCCGACGTTTCACAAATGCTACCAGAGCCCTGGAACCTACCTTTCTGCTGCATTTTTCGGGCCCGACCGGTTTGTGCGAGTCCCAGGGCCCATAGTTATACGAAAACGCCCGCTTCGAAACAATTGCGACGCCAGGATCTCAGGGTTTCTTGCCTGACTGCTACTGGTCGGGAGCTTCCAAAAACGCGCTGGCACGAAATACCTGCTCCTAGGGCAGAGCGGGGCCTTCCTCCTCTCCCTCCTCCTGCTCCTCCTCCACGTCACGAGTCCCTCGCCCTCCTACTCCTTGTGCTCCTTGTCCTCCTCCTCCTCCTCCTCCTCCTCCTCCTCCTCCTCCTCCTCCCCCGCCTCCTCTTCCTGCTCCCCCTCCTCCTCCCCCTCCTCCTCCTCCTCCCCTCCCTCCCCCTTCTCCTCCCCCTCCCCCTCCTGCCGCTACCGCTACCGCTAGGTGGGTGGCACCCGAATTGGCGGTCGACGCTGGCAGTGCCCCCACCTGGCGGCGCCGTCTGGCGCGCCGGGCGGGGCACTTCCAAAGATGGGCGGGCAACCGTTCCGACGGTGGGGACGGCGAGGGTTGCTGCTGCTGCTGAACCTCGGCATGCGGTGCTCGAATACACGTCAATTCTTACACCAATCAAATAGAAGACAGCTGGCAGAGATGACAACAAGGAAACGACTAGGAGGATAACAATGAAGCCAAGCAAGAACGCCAGGCTGGACGGCGAGGGACAGAGGGGGGGAGAGGCGACGCAGGGGGCCGAACGAGGAGGGCGAGGGGGCCCGAGCGCACGGACCGAGCGCAGGATGGGAGGGCCGAGGAGAGAGCTGTGGGGCGGGTGCGGCCAGGGCTGCTCGCACAACGCGCGCGCGCACCAGCCCGCGCACGTGCACGCGCGCCCACCCCCAGAGGAGGGGAGGGAGAGGGAGCTCCTGAAGGTTTACCCACCTCCTGGCGGAGGCGCTGGTTCAGGCGATCGCAAACATGGATGACGTGGGCGTGGATTGGCGATGGGTCCCGTTTCCATGGGGAACTGCGGATTTACATTTTGGGGAGGGCACCTCACCCGATTCATCGATTTGGCGACCGCGCGCCAAATCCATGGACCGCTAGTCCATGCCTGCGCGCCCCCGACTGGTCAAGGTACTGGTGTCGAAGGGGTGATTCCCATCTGCTCGAATTCTCTTGGGCTCCTGCCCTGGTCAACGCTGGGATGGAGCGCTCAAGGGGGCAAGGGGACGGGCGGCCCTTCGGAGGCAGTAGAGAACGAGGCGTCGCCCCTGCCAGCTGTTGGCCCCCCCACCTCCTCCGGCTGGAGGGGGAGCGGCCGCGGCGGCGGGGCAGGGAGTCGGACCCTCATCCTCGTGTACCTCCAGCCGCTGGCCTGTGAAGGTCGTCGGTCTCCTCGGTCTCGTCGAAGTCGCCAGCGGCGCTGGTGACGAAGCAGGCGGCAAGGAAACGGGGCTCGTCGTCGTGGCCAGTGTGCTCGGCGAGGTCCTTCGGCGTCGCCTCACTGTCGGCCTGGCTGGTGCTGCTGCTGGCGGTGCCGTGGAAGCCAATGTTCTCGCTCAGCGCCACCAGGGCAGGGAAGGACGAGGGAGATGACATACCCCCTCTTTCCAGCGCCTCAAACCTCCTGCAGGCGGCAGGCTGGTGCATGAGGACGAGGTCCTCCGCTGTCTCATTGTACTTGTAGTAGTTGTAGTGGGTGATGAGGGTCGGTAGCTCGCAATGCTGCTCGTGGTGGCAGTTGTACGTCAAGGCGTCTAGGAATGTCTCAGGGATGTCGGTGCTTGCGAAAGCGCAGGATGCCGGTGCATTCGTGGGCGTAGGCGCTGGACAGGATGCGGCATTGATTATGCCAGTGGCATTTTGTGTTTCACCCCTCGCTGTTGGCGCGTGTTAAGTTGGGCGGTGCCCCCGTCGAGGGTTTCAAGGGTTCGTGGGTCCGTCTCGGCCTTCCCCGCTTCGCCCCTGTTCTCTTCATCCTGCCGCTGCCGCTGCTTGGCACGCAGGTAAGAGAGCGCCTCGCGGCATTCATGGCTCGCGAACAAAGGGCGCGCTCGGGCGCGTCCCCGCGTCGTGCATTGTTTGCTTCGCCGTTTTCTTCTGCCGTGGTCTCGATTCTCGTCACCACTGTTGGACTTAAGCTCCAAATAGCTTTTGCGGAACCTGGCCGCTTTCATTGGCGGCCTAAATTCAGAACCAACCAGGGGGTGTTTGGCTCGAGGGCTGAAGATTTTTTAACGCAGGTTATCAGCCGAAGTAGTGCCATTGCGCTGCGCAAGATGATGGACGCGCACCCTGAGGCCATCAGTTCCGACGCCCCCTTCGAGTTGGAGAACAGCCGACAGGCTGCTTGAGGGCAGCCGTTGGGGTGCGGGCAAGTCGCGCCGCCAAGCCGCGCCGCGGGTAAAGGTCAGACGGCGCGCAAAAACTTGGCGCAAGGGCCCGAGCGGCAGGGCAACCACCTGCGAGTGCGGGAAGGTCTTGGCTTGATTCGGAAGGAATAAGGGTTCAAATCGTTATCCCATCGCCTTCAAGTGGGGGGTGAAGCGGAAGGGGGGCCCATTGCTGCTACAAGTGCAGCGCCACGGAACGCTTGCCCCTTTGACCAGGTACGAAGTGCCATGCCCCATGCGTCGCACCAGAGGCCGCCGTCGCGGCCGCGGGGGGCACGGGCAAGTGCAGCTTCAAGCGCGCCACCACCAAGGTCGACATCGACCAACGATATGCTCCAACATTTAAGCCACTAGCTTGCGAATGCGCAACAGGAGGTTGTACAGGAACAGAGCTGACTGTTCGAACAAGAAAAGGAGGCACACCTACAGTGGCCTTGTTCTACCGTGGATGAGTTCGCAAGTACTTCAGACGCGGGAGCACAAACGCAACAATATCAGGGCATTGACCCATAGCCTAGAGCCGTCATGGGCCAGATCGTTGCGGCAAGTGCCAAGGCCATGCAGACGGACCTACGAGCGACAGGCCGAGGGTGTCACCTAGCTTCTGGAAAGGAGAGGTGCTTTAGAACACACAATACCGTTCCAGCATCTGTAGGTCGGACCCGACCAGCAAGAAATTTGGCAGTTCTTTCGGAATCCAGAGAAGTGCGTAACGCATGGAGCAGCATGGTAGCGACGTGTCAAAGCGGGCTGAACTCGCTGCGGATAGCTGGGCATGGGCAAAAACTTGAAGCAGTTGAGGTCGTATCCGGGACTTCAAGATCTGTTGCCAACGATTGCCTGGAAGTGTTCGACAGTGCTGACGGCCAGTGTTCCGTAAGCGCCAGCGTGATGGAAAGGCAGTCGCCGTTCCTGTTCGGCGGGGGAACATGCAGGGTCTGTAGATGGATCTAGTGGGCGCGAGATCGTCGGCGCTAGCCGTAGCTACCAGGTGCATGACAACATCGATTGGCATCTCTCAAGCTTCGATCGGGCCCGCAATGAGGCTGCCGCGGAACCAGGTGTAGGCAGCAGGAAGCTTGGCCAACTAACGGGCCGCCAGTGACCACCGTAATGAAGCAGCGAGCTGCCGTGGGGCGAGGCGCGACGGCCGACGACGCCCCGTTGCCGTCCGCGGCTTGGGAGCTCGCCGATTGGAGGTTCATCTTTTGCACTCGCCCGCGCGCGGTGGGCGCCCTGCCGACTCCCGACCGACGCGCGGCAAGTCAGGCTGCTGCCGAGTCCCCAGCGGGGGGGGGACTTCGAAGGGCGCATCCACAGGTTCTAAATCCAGAAATCAGGCCGGCCGCCGCGCCGCCTTGAGGAGGAAATGGCGGGGTGCCAACCATGCCGCGACGCGATCGACCAGATGCCCCCCCAGCCGTGCTGGACAAGAACCCGCGCAGGATCTTTGGGCCGCGGGCCCCGCCCGACATGCCGCCGCCGTCTGCGATGGATGGGCCGGGAACAGGTGCCGCGTCATCTAGCGACCGCCAGTCTGCGACTGGCGCGGTCGCGAGAACGTCGATGAATAAGAGCTGCTGAAACGTAGGGGAGGGTTCGCTCCTGTGCTCTGCCGTGCGACTTATACTTCAGAGCATGGAAGCAGGACGTGTGCGAGGCGGCCAGCGGGGCATCGGGGAGGCCTGGTGACCGTTTTCAGGTGGCATCTCGCGATTGAGGAACCAAGCGCTGCGCGCGAGCTGTTCGCCAGCAGTGGCGACCTTGATGCGCTGGGTGTGCTGGCGGCAACGGCGCGTGGCGAAATCCTCGAGGCCTGGAGAGAAAATTCAACGCGCCCGAGGAAGAAATCAATGCCGCAACTGCGTGGTGATGGGCCCATGAGTGCTCTGTGTGGCCCATGCCGGCTGCGGGCTACTTGGACCGAGTGGATGCGTCTGTCTTTTTACCCGCGTCAGCCGCGGCAAGTTTATTGAACGTTAAAATGAAGCAGTTTTTGGCACTGCACTTGCGCCCGCGGATAACCATCTGGCGGCCCTATTTCGGTCGCGTGCGGGGGGCCATGGCCACGCGGGTGCGGTCGTGGGCTGGGCGCTGCAGGATGGGCCGCGATGATACTTTCAACAGCGACCAACGCTTCGACGACAGACGCCAGAACCTGCTGGAGCGACGACGTTTTCACGCGTGTCGGGGCACAATTGTCAATGGAAGCACGGGCGAGCCGCGGTGCAGGCGGAGACTGGGCTCAACGTGGCGAGTGCACCGCAAAAAAGTGTTCCGGGCCCATCCGGATCGGTTGAGTTGTGGAAGGAATGTTGTGGCGGCAGTGTGACCTGCGGGGGGGTGGGCAACAGGTTTGCATGGCGCTCGCTGGGATCGGGAAGTTTGAGAAGCCTGGAGCCTTGTTCCTCCCGCCAGAGTGTAGGTTCGGTGATCCCTGTGGCTCCGCCCGCGCGGATAAGACGGGGGTGCCAGCTGTGGCGCTTTCTCGTGGGAAGTCGCGGTCGTCTTCCCGCGCGCCTAGCATGGCGCGCGAACCCAAGGGGAACAGTCGCCCACGAAGCAAAGTCCCTGAAGATTACCGCTCCCCTGGCGGGGCGCCCCTGGGTCGGGGCGATAAGCGCGGCGGAACACCGTTCGCGCAACGAGCGCGGGGCCGTTCTCCGCTCAAGAGCTTTAACTGCGACAAGAGACCCAAGGGTGAAGGTGTGCCCGAGGGTTGAAGATGCCCCGGACGCACATTTCGGGTCTCCGCCCCGTCGTCGTATTCAAGCTGCGCGGTCCTCGTTGGCCCGACGGTCGTGTGGCACGGCCGGGGCGACCTCGATGACAATGTGCTTCTTCTTCTCGTCGTGTTCGTGGTTGGTGTTGGCGCCGTGCTGGTGCCGAGCTACGCCGTTTCCGCGGCGATCAGGCGTCGGCGCTTCGCGACGCGGCGGGCCGCGGTGGGGCCGAATGCGGCGGCGTCCCGCGCCCGCTGGGAGTTATTGGGCGGCCCGCAAGGTGGGCAACCCGCCTTCTGGGCGGCCTGGGGTCTGCTCACACCCAGGATGGGCGGCCGCCGCGCGGCGTCGCGGGCGCCGCGGCGCCAGCTCATGGCGCGAGCTGCGGCCGGGCGCCGCGCTGGGCGCCTGCCCCCCCACCCAAACCGCACATGAGAGGTAGAGCCTTGAACCAAAATGGTTATGTAAAACCCCCCTGCCCCCCCTTCCCATTGTTTTCCTCCTCCCCGTGTTCTTCCTCCTCTTCCCCCTCCTCCTCCTCCTCCTCTTCCTCCTCCTCCTCGTCCTCCTCCACTTCTTCCTTCCAAGGTACGAGTCCCTCGCCGTGCAGTGGGCCGCTGAACAGGCCGCCCGGCGCGCCGCCGAGCGCGCCGAGGCCGCGGACCGGGCGGCGTGGGCCGCCCAGGTGGCGCTCGCCCCCGCCCTGGCGCAGGCCCTCGGGGCCTCTCCGGGGAAGGCCTCGCCCTCAAGGGGGGGCGCGGCCTCCACGCCGCGCCTCGCGGACGCCTCGCGGGCCACGGCCTCCACGCCACGGCCTCCACGCCCTCGGGTGGGCCATGGCCTCCAGGGAAGTGGTGAACGCGGAGGTGCCCACATGACCGGCGGAAGCAGGCGGACCCATTTGCACCTCAGTTGGCCCTGGAAACGACAGGTCATTTTTTGTACCGGTTCGTTGTGCAGTTTTTCCCCAGGTCCGTCGTTGTTATTGTTTTTGGTTCCGCTTCCGCTTCCGGTTCCACTCCCAGGGTAGTGTTTTAGTCGTTTCCGGTTGCCATTTATTCACCTTCCTGCTCTTGAGAGGCATTTTGTCGGAAACGGTGAAGAATGACCCTGCCGCTTCTGCGGCCAACTACAGTCAGCGGCAACATTCGTGGGTAAGTTGCCCGCGTGCTGCGCGTGAGCGCCTTCGCCTCCAAGGTAGCGTGCCGCGCTGGCACCCCGCGTAAGCTGCGCTGTACGGTCGACGTGCCATCTCCCGTAAGGCCCGTTTCTTTTGTCGCCAATGTGTGTATCTCGTTCCCTCGCACTTTCCGTTGTGAATGTCTGGTTGTGGGAGTGGGCCTCTGTGGACGACGGCTATGCCGACGACGACCACGGCGGCAGGTACGAAGAGGGACGACGACGACTCCCAGACAGACAGGCGTTAAGCAGGCCCACGCTCCTTCGAACTTTCAAAGTTTCGGTCAGAGCGCTGGTGTTTGAGCCACTGTGCAAAAACAGCCTGGCTCATGAAAATATGAATTAACAATTCCTAGCCATCGTTTCGTAGCTCTGAACTGTGGTTAGCGGGCGGCGGTCCTGCGTGGACCTCCTGTGTTACGGGCCAACCACCATGTAGATCACGAAATCGTGGTTAGGCTTCTTCGGGTAGTTCCTCACTGCGCAAGCAAAAAGCAGTAACCAACATCGCATTACCCCCGAAATTATTCATTCCACGGCCTCGACGCCATTTCTCGCGGAAAAAACAACTGCATAAACATGATCTTTCGGAGCTCCGCGTGGATTTCTTGGATCAGCGCTGAGACCTCTCTGGCGGCGCCTCCGGCGCCGATCCCAGAACTCTGGACGAAGTTCCGACAATTCTTTTTACGCTGTTTCCTCGTCTTTCTATTTTTCTTATTCTTCTGTCTACGCCATGCCCCAGTGGGGCACGCGCGACTCCAGCGCTGGATCGTGCACGACAGGTTTTCCTTATGCAATCGCTTCTCTCACTCCACAGGTCCTTATTTTAACACCCTTGGCACTTGCCTACGTGCTCGCGGGGTATTTCCGGAGTGTCGTCGGGCCTCGTGGGGGCAATTTCCGGGCCTCTGGGCGCCTCTTTGGGGGGGGTCTTGGGGGCCTCTGGGGGCCTGTCGGGGGTCTTCTGGCAGTCTCTGAGGCCATCTTTGGGAGAAGGGCCCGACATATGAGCGACGCACAAAGACGAGATCTTCATCACCGACATTCGCGTGTAAGCTGCCCGCGTGCGCTGGCGGCATGCGTAAGCCACCGCGTAAGGTCGCCGAGTCGTCTTGCGTACGATCCGTTTCTTTTCGTTGCTTGTGTGAATTCGGAATCCACCTCTTGGGGCCTTTGGGAGACTCGAAGCCTTTGGAGCCATCTTGGGGGGCCTCTTGCACCGTCTTGGCGCCTTCTTTGGCCGTTTTGGGGCCTTCCAGGGAGCCTTTCGGGCTTGCTTGAGCTGATTCTGAAGCCTCTTGGCCCGTCTGCAGCAACTAGATGCTTGAGAAGGTGGTGACGTTGAAATCCTGGAAAATCCAATGGACAATCAATGTAATTGAGCCTTGGGGACTCTTGAGGCTGTCTCGGACCATCTTGGGGCTACTGTCGGACCGAGGTATACGATCGAGGTCGGTTCGGAGAGGGTACCCTAGTGTTCTTCGTGCTTGTTGGATGTACTTGTTCACTCTGGGGCAGGGCAACCTCACATGTTCTTCAGGTTGGGCGGGCGGAGGGCCTCGTGTTCTTGGAGGGTGTTCTTCCATCCCAGGTCCGGCTGTGTCCTGAGGCATTCGGGAGACTGTCTTCTGGCAATCTCGGGGCGTCCCAGCAATCCCTCTCGGCTCTTGGGCCCTGCTGGAAGCGCCTGGGGCGGTCTTGAGGCCTGGGAGGCTGCACCTGGGAGATCCTACGACCGTGGCCAGAGCACACGCCAGTCGTTGATAGGAGTTGTTCTTGTCTTCCCATATCCGAGTATACTTTAGGCGCCTTCCAATTTCAGGGGTCGAGTGGTTGTCCCTCTTGCCTCCTCGTAAGTGGGCGGGCGGAAGCCCAATCTACTTCCATCGCTTTCCCACTCCATGCTTCTACCCACTTCTTCCGACCGACGGGTAGCCAGGCCAGAGTATTGTTCGTTCAGGGACTTCAGGGGCCGCCCCTCGCGCGCGAATAAGACATTGTAGATTTTTCATCGAAGATGCTGTCACGTCTTTGGCCCATTGGGCTGGCGACTCTTCGGCCTCGGGGGGACCCTCGCCAGGCCTCGGGGAGGACCAACATGAACTCGGGATGATAATCTCGTCCCCGGGAAGGGGTCCCGACACCGTGAAGGTCGGGGGCCTCAGAGGAGGGCCAGTTGAGATAGTGGTGGCTCTCTCGCCTGGCTCAGCTCCGCTCAAAAGCGCCCCCCCCAAGACTTGTAGGCCCTCCAGATGGGGTCGGAATAGATGAGTTCGGGGGATCGCGCCGCATCGCCGATGCGTCGGGGATGCGGCTCGATGTGGAGCCCGATTTTCTACACTCCGACGTCGCCGCTGCATCGCCGATGCATCGCCGATACATCGGCGATTCGGTGCAAGCCTCCGACCCCCTCTGCTCGGACCCCATCCGGGAGGCCTGTGAGACCCCTCCCGGGGTCCGCTCTGCTCAGTTTTTCGATGCGGATCCAGCCGTGGCTGCGAGCCGCCGCCCGGAGGCCCAGAGAGAACCGAGAGGCACGCCCTCCTCCGAGCCCTGACGTTAAGTCGGGTTTGACTCGACCCCCTAGAGGAGGAATATTCATAATCTTTGTGTTTCCAAAGTTGTTGGTTGTACAAAGTGATTACGCTACCGAGGAACCCCGCATACTTATATGATGGCTGGAGTGATGATAGCTGAAGTGAAGCATGTGATAATGATGTTGGTGGCCGTTGCCCCGCCGATACCGTTGTGCCCTGGACGACCGTCAGGGATAGCGGCCGCGGTGAGAGACCACCCCCTGCGCGCCCCCTATGGTGTCGAGAATATGCCATGCCTGCTGAGCCATAGGCGACCGTCACGGATAGCGGCCGCGGTGGGAGACCACCCCCTGCGCACCCTCTATGGTGTCGAGAATCTGCTATGCTTGCTGTGCCCTGGACGACTGTCACGGATAGCGGCCGCGGTGATAGACCACCCCTTTGTGCACCCCCTATGGTGTCGAGAATATGCCGTGCCTGCTGTGCCATGGACGACGTCACGGATAGCGGCATTGGTGAGAGACCACCCCTTGCGCACTCGAGAACATGCCATGCCTGTTGTGCCATGGACGACCGTCACGGATAGCGGCCGCGGTGAGAGACCACCCCCTGCGCACCCCTTATGGTGTCGAGAATATGTCATGCTTGTTGTGCCATGGACGACCGTCGCGGATAGCGGCCGCGGTGAGAGACCCACCATTGCGCACACCCTCTGGTGCCGAGGATTTGCGATGTTTCCTGTGCCCTGGACGACCGTCACAGATAGAAGTCGCGGTGAGAGACCACTTCTGCGCACCCCTTACGGTGTCGAGAATATGCCATGCCTGATGTGCCATGGACGACCGTCACGAATAGTGACCGCGGTGAGAGACCACCCCCTGCGCACCCCCTCATGGTGCCGAGAATTTGCCATGTTTGCTGTGCCCTCGACGACCGTCGCGGATAGCGGCCGCGGTGGGAGACCCCCTCTGCGCACCCCTTATGGTGTCGAGAATCTGCCATGCCTGCTGTTCCCTGGACGACCGTCACGGATAGCGGCCGCGATGAGAGACCACCCCCTGCGCACCCCCAGTGGTGTCGAACATCTGCCATGTCTGTTGTGCCATGGACGACCGTCGCGGATAGCGGCCGCGGTGCGAGACCCCCCCTTGCGCACCCCGTATGGTGTCGAAAATCTGCTATGCTTGCTGTGCCTTGGATGACCGTCGCGGATAGCGGCCGCGGTGAGAGACCCCCTCTGCGCACCCCCAATGGTGTCGAGAAGATGCCATGCCAGCTGTGCCATGGACGACCGTCACGGATAGCGGCCGCGGTGATAGACCACCCCCTGCGCACCCCCGGTATGGTGTCGAGAATATGCCATGCTTGCTGTGCCATGGACGACCGTCACGGATAGCGGCCGCGGTGAGAGACCACCCCCTGCGCACCCCTTGTGGTGTCGAGAATTTGCCATGTTTGCTGTGCCCTCGACGACCGTCACGGATAGCGGCCGCGGTGGGAGACCCCCCCCCTGCGCACCCGGTATGGTGTCGAGCATTTGCCATGCTCGCTGTTCCATGGACGGCCGTCACGGATAGCGGCCGCGGTGATAGACCACCCCCTGCGCACCCCCAGTGGTGTCGAACATCTGCCATGCCTGTTGTGCCATGGACGACCGTCACGGATAGCGGCCGCGGTGAGAGACCACCCCTTGCGCACCCCTTTATGGTGTTGAAAATCTGTTATGCTTGCAGTGCCTTGGACGACCGTCGCGGATAGCGGCCGCGGTGAGATACCACCCCGTGCGCATTCCCAATGGTGTCGAGAATCTGCTATGCCTGCTGTGCCATGGACGACCGTCACGGATAGCGGCCGCGGCGATAGATCACCCCCTGCGCACCCCCGACGGTGTCGAGAATATGCCATGGTTGCTGTGCCCTGGACGACCGTCACGGATAGCGGCCGCGATGAGAGACCCCCCGTTACGCACCCCTTACGGTGTCGAGAATATGCCATGCCTGATGTGCCATGGACGACCGTCACGAATAGTGACCGCGGTGAGAGACCACCCCATGCGCACCCCCGTATGGTGCTGAGGATATGCCATGCCAGCTGTGCCCTGGACGACCGTCACGGATAGCGGCCGCGGTGGGAAATCACCCCGTGCGCACCCCGTATGGTGTCGAGAACATGCTATGCCTGCGTTGCCATGGACGACCGTCGCGGATAGCGGCCGTGGTGGGAGACCTTTCTTGCACACCCCTTGTGGTGTCGAGAATATGCTATGATTGCTGTACCATGGACGACCGTCACGGATAGCGGCCGCGGTGAGAGACCACCCCCTGCGCACCCCGTGTGGTGTCGAAAATCTGCTATGCTTGCTGTGCCTTGGATGACCGTCGCGGATAGCGGCCGCGGTGAGAGACCCCCTCTGCGCACCCCCTATGGTGGTGTGTGCCAGTGTGCTGTGTGCTGTGCTGTGCTGTGCTGTGCTGTGCTGTGCTGTGCTGTGCTGTGCTGCGCTGTGCTGTGCTGCGCTGTGCTGTGTGAGAAAGAGAAGGAGGGGGAGGTGTGTGTGTGTGTGTGTGTGTTTGCCGGAGACGCGGGTGCGACGCGACAGGGATGAAAACCAGAACTGTGCTGTGCTGAGCTGTGCTGTGCTGTGCTGTGCTGCGCTGCGCTGCGCTGCGCTGCGCTGTGCTGTGTGAGAAGGAGAAGGAGGAGGAGGGGTGAGGAGGAGACGCGGGTGCGACCCGGGAAGGAAGAAAGCCCAAACCCCACTAAGCATGTGTGGGAAATTATGTACGTATATCTATACATATATATATATATATATGTGTATATTTATATATTTATATATATATATATATATATATATATGTTTGACCATGCTTTGACATTTTCCCATTTTCCCCTCGAAATCCGCCTGTAGGAGGACGTACCCGACCGAAGCCTGACGTCCGCCGAGATGCGTTTTCCACGACGTGGACCAGAAGACTGGACCTCAGAGGAGGACAAGGTGCCGATACCGCTACGCTTCCCTCGCTCTCCCCTTTTTGTGCCTCCTGGGAGGCCCTCGTCGTCACCGCTGGATTCGCATCGAAGGTCTGGTCAGAACGCACCGCGGGAGAGGTTTGGGGAGTAGCGGTATGGGTGCACCGTGGTTTCCCTGGGACACCTCCCCAGGGACGCGTTTTTCATCCCGACCAGTTTGTTGATGGTCCTGGGGTCGGGCGAGGGCCTCCAGAGTCCGAAAACACGGGGAAGCCTCCTGTCGTCGTTTGGGGGGGGCGCTGTTGCTTCGGCTGGCGCCGCTCCGATGGCTACCTCCTGTCGGGGGCGACGTCCGGGTGGGGCAGGCGCAAAGTGAGATGCATCGACCCCCAATTGCCATTCATCGCTGACAGGGGCCCGATAGCCCACTCCGCCCAGGACAGTGCGGTCTCGCTATCGAGGGCCTATCGCCGTTCCACCGGCGATGCATCGAAGATTCCAGCTTGATGTTCTCCCCCCCGAGCTGGTCCCCTCCTAACGTTCCACTTTTTCCTGGACCATCTTACGGCTGGCGTTGGAAAACTGGCGCCGCCAGCCCGCTTATCACATGCTATCCCCCACCTTGGGGATGACACGCATCGAAAAAGCCCGAAGCCCCGGCAGGGGGAACGCGTGCACAGCAGGGGCCCTCGCGGGGGGATCGCCTCACAAGGATTGCGTGCTTTTCGGAGACCGATGATGCACGCTATCTTTCCTACGCCCGGACAGAGGGCTGGTTGGACTCATGCAGCCAACGGCGGTCAATCACACCACAGTGAAACGTTTTGGCCGAAGAGCCCCCCGTCGCAGTGCACTCGGCCTCCAAATCCCTCCCAGGAGGCCCCGAGGAACTCCCAGGGCGGCCCCGGAGGTTCCCGAGAGACCGCCAGAGGCCCCAGGAGACCCCCAAGAGCCGACCGCGGCCCGGAGCAGGACCCCGCGCGCCCCGGTGACGGCGCGCTGCCAGCCGGCTGGCCCGCCTTGCTGCCTCCGGGCGCGGGCGCCTGGGCGGCGGCTCCTGGGCGGGCGCAGGGTGAGGACGAGGACCCGGACCTCTCGCTCGCAGACCTCGAGTTCTTTCTTGTGTGGAAGAATACCTACAGGTGTATGGTATGTATGTGTGTATATATATATACATATATATATATATATATATATATATATCGATAGATATGCATATTTGCTCATATATGCAAGGAAGCATATATGTTGTGTATATGTGTCGAATATGGTACATCGATAAGCTCAAGGAATGCACACACATACCTGCATCTATAGATCTATCGGTGTATCTATCTGCATGTATATATAGATATATCTATCTGTCGATAGATCTATCGATCTATCTATCTATCTGTCTATGAAAGAGCGCGTTCTGTGGTCGCTTGGAGGGGGGGGGGTGGAATCGACCCCCCCCCCTGGATGGAGGGGGGGGTACGACCCCCCCTCCCCCCCGCACCACCCCCTCCCGTCCCGTGACGGAGGGGGGAGGTTCGAAACCTCCTGCCCCCCTCCCCTATTTCGCCTCTTTCCCTCTCCTCGGGCCGGCGCTGGCGTCGGCGGCGGCTGACGGTGGCGGCGGGGGTGGTGGTGGTGGTAGTGGCGGTGGTAGTGGTGGTGGTGAGGTGGTTTGTGGTGGTTGTGGTGGTGGTTGTGGCGGTGGTGGTGGTGGTGTGGTAGATTGTGATGATGGTGGTGGTAGTGGTGGTGGGTTGTTGTATTGATGGTGGTGATGGTGGTGGTGGTGGTGAGCTGTTGTGGTGATGCTGGTGGTGGTGGCTGTGGTGGTGGTGGTGGTTCTGGTGGTGGTTAGGTGGTGGTGGTGGTGGGTTGAGGTGGTGATGGTGGTGGTCGTGGGGGTGGCGATGTGGTGGTGGTGTTGTGGTTTGTGGTGGTGGTGGGTGGTGGGTGGTGGGTGGTGGGCGGTGGTGGTGGTGGTGGTGGTTGTGGTGGTGGTGTGGTGGTGTGGTGGTGGTGTTGGTGGTGGGTTGTGGCGGTGGTGGTAATGGTGTGAAGGTTTGTTGTGGTGGTGGTGGTGGTGGTGGTGGGTTGTGGTGGGTTAAGGTGGGTTGTGGTGGGTTGTGGTGGTTCTGGTGGTGGTGGCGTTTTTGGTGGTGGTGGTGGTGGTGGTGGTGGTGAGGTGGTTTGTGGTGACGGTGGTGGTTGTGGTGATGGTGGGTTGCGGTGGTTCTGGTGGTGGTTGTGGTGGCGGCGGTGGTGGTGGTGGTATGGTGGTCTATGGTGGCGGTGGTGGTGGTGGTGGTGGTGTGGCTTTCGGCTCTTCCCGCCACTGTGTTTGGTAAAGGGTCAGAGTTCTGATGGATGCCTCTTGAGGTCTCGTCAGGAGGGTCTCGGGGGCGTCTGAGGAGCATGCGAGGGCTCGATATGGCGATTTGTGTCTTCCCTCTGCGGCCTCTGGGCCCTCTCGTGTCATCGTCGCTGTGTCCCCGCCGTCGGCGCTGCTGGCCGCCGCCAGCGCCGGCGCCTGCGCCGGCGCGGGGGGGAGGGTTTGAACCCCCCGCCCCCCTTCCTGGGCCCTCTCTGGTCATCGTCGCTGCGTTGGCTCTGCGGCGTCCGCCGGCGCTGGCGCCGGGAAGCGGGGGCTTTGGCCTGCCCCCCCCCACTTTGGGAGGGGGGCGGGTTCGGGAGGGGGGGGGTTAGGGGGGAAGGGGGTCCCCCTGGTTCTGATCGACGGCGCCGAGTGTTGGGGGGGGGGGGGCCCACTCCCCGGTTCGAAACGCGCCGCCGAATGTTCCCAAGGCAAACGCCCGTGAAACGCGCTCTCTCTCCTATCTATCTATCTATCTATCTATCTATCTATCTATCTATCTATCTATCTATCGATCGATCGATCGATCGATCGATCTATCTATCTATCTATCTATATATCTATCTATCTATCTATCTATATATATATTTATCTATCTATCTATCTATCTGTCTATCTATCTATTTATATAGCGATCGATCTATCTATATATTTATCTATCTATGTATCAATCAATCTATCTATCTATCTATCTATCTATCTATATACCTATCTATCTATATATACATATAGCTATACATATATATATATATATATATATATATCTATCCATCTATGTATCTTTATTTCTATATGTCTATCTATTTATCTAAATGTATGGTACCGGAGAAAAAACCCAATCAGGGCTATAGGGCTAGGGGGCTACAGGGCTAAAGAGCTATAGGGCTGTAGAGTTGTAGGGCTATAGGGCTATTGGGCTATTGGGCTATCGGGCTATAGGGCTATAGGGCTTAGGGCTATAGGGTTATAGGGCACCCCCGGGCACCCCCTGGCCTCAAAACGGCCCAAGATGGCCCCCAAGACGATCCAGGCGGGCCACAGGAGGACCCCAGTAGGGCCCGGAGAGACCAAATGTTCCAGAAAGGTGTTTCAACGATTTGGGCCCGTTCACCTTTTCCAGCTTCCTGCATATCCAGACGGCCCAGACGGCCCTTAAGGCTTGCAACATGGCTCCAGGACGGCACAAGAGGGCCCCAAATTTGCCAAATCACCCCAAGACGGTCCAAGAAAGCTCCAACACGGCCCAAGAGGGCCTCAAGACGGCCCAACGTACCCCAACAGTGCCACATAGGAGCCCAAGAAAGGTCCGCCACTGGGACTTCAGCACGCAGTGGAATGGCCCGGGGCTCATACATCGTGAGAGTACGAAGGATTGTACAGTCACCCCCCGTAGAATAATAAGGTCGCACGATAAGGATGCACGGGCATTGGAAGGCCATGTCGACCTGTGCGAGCGGGGTGCGGCCAGCAAAAGCGGCCAAGGATGGGCCGAAGGGGAAGGATGTAAGGGTAGCCTTGGAAAGTCGCTCATCCCTACTGCGCGGGTTGACTCTACATCCTGGGAGTTTGCAGGCCAGCGCCACGAATTTCCTGGGATCACCAGGCGCTCCTGGGGCGTGACTGGTGGGCCCGCCCAGGACGGTGGGCCCGCCCACAGGAGAGCCCCGCGAGCCGAGGAGCGCCGCACGCGGTCTCCAGAGGGTGCCGAGACGGCACTTTTTGTTCTGTCGCGGCGCGGCAGAGGCCATCCGCTCGAACGCTCAAGCAGCTGGGGCAAAGCACGCGAGGTGTCCAGAAGCACGAGAGTGGGCAGGACAGAGGGCGGCCTCGGAGCGAAGGCGGAGGGGGGAGGGCACCCACTGCGCGAAGATCTTCGCGCCGGGACGGCACACGAGAGCCCAAAGACAGCTCACGATGGACTTCAGACGGCCCAAGAGGCGCCCAAGAGGCCCTCAGAAGGCTCCAAGAGAGGCCGCCGGAGAGGGCCCCAAGAGACCGAGATGTGTGATCTTCCTGCTTGTTTGAAGGAGTTTAGCGTTCTCCCCTTTCGGTCTCCCGACGCTCCAAGACGGCCCAAGAGACTAAGATCGCCCCGCAAGGCGGCCCAGTAGACCCGAAAGACAGCACCAAAACTGCCCAAGAGGGACACAAGACTGCCCAAGAAGCCCCCAAGGCGGCCCAAGAGGATTCCAAGACGGGCCCAAGAGGAGCACGAACTGCAATTTCGAGCCCTCCGCGCCAAAATTACCCCAGAGACCCTCAGCAGGCCCTCAAGGGGGCTCCAGGAGGCCCCCACCAGGCCCCCAAGAGACTCCCAATAGGCCCCCTGAAGGCCCCGAGAGGCCCCCGAGAGGCCCGCAAGAGCACTCCGGGAGGCCCCCGAGAGGCATGCACGACCCAGACACGGCGGCGAGATAGGCCGAACGTCACGATATGCGCCGCCCCGTGCCGCAGGGGTGCACGGCGCGTGCAAAACTTTAGAGGTAGTTTGCTTGTCCTTCTTTGAGGGTTCCCAGGGGGGGTCTCAGCCGATCCCGCCAGCGCCCTATAGGACCCGGACACTTCCAGGTCGCCGGCCTTCGCGCTCCAGACGGCCCGAAGGTGGCCTCCAAGACGGCCCCAAGATGGCCTCCAGGGCGGCTGCAGCGGCCCCCAGGAGGGCCCGAGGTGACCTCGAGGTGTCTCCAGGACGGCCCAAGGTGAACCCAAGATGGCCCTAAGAAATCCCAAGACGGCCCAAGCGGCCTCCGAGATAATCTCCAGGAAGACCCGACAAGATCTCCTTCTCTTCTTCTCCCCCACGCGTTCCCCGAAGAGTTTCCACAATGGCCAGGGAAACACATTACCGATAGCTTGGCCGAGCTCTGGCCATAACGTTCGGTCACTTAGGCGCTTTCAAAGGGCAGGGGGGGCGGTGATGCCCCGCAGGCGTCGATGTATCCATATGTATATATGTCTGTATGCATACATACATACAGACATACATACAGACCGACAGGCAGGCAGGCAGGCAGGCAGACAGACGGACATCTACAAAACTATGTTGATCCCCAATCAGAGCTTGCCTCTGTAGGGGTCCTAGCGGATTCATATGGTTAGGTTTGGTTTGTCTCCGATTTTCGCTGCACGCCCGGGTGCCCGGGTGCCCGGGGGTGCCCGGGGCCCGGGTGCCCGTGGGGTGCCCCAGGCTAGATTTCGTAGAGTAGACTCGATCAGAGCAGAGCAGAGGCGAATATAGAAGAGTAGAACAGTAGCGTATGAGTAGAGTAGGGTAGGGTAGGCATAATAGGGTAGGGTTGGGTAGGGTAGAATAGACCATAGTAGACCAGCGTGTACTAGAGTAGGGTGGGTGGTAGAGTAGAGTCGAGTAGAGTAAAGCAGAGTAGAGTAGGGTAGATGATAGCATATTGGAGTGGAGTAGAGTAGGGTCAAGTAGAGTAGCGTGGAGTAAGAGTGGAGTAGAGTAGAGCAGGAGTAGAGTCGGAGTAGAGTCGGAGTAGAGTAGAGTCAAGTCAGGCAGGGCGAGCGAGGCAGCGGGCCCCGCCTGCTCCCACCCTCCCTCCCAGAGCACAAGCCTCAATCATGGCCCACTTGGACATCGGGATTGGAACGCAACCCCATCTCGCAAACGGAAGGCGCTCGTGCGCGGCCCCGCTCCCGACGACTCGGCGAAGAGAAAACTGCGCGGGTCGCGCAGGGGCGGGAGCAGCAACCCTTCGATGGGCGCGGCGAAGGACGAAGCGTGCGCCGCGCAGGCGCCGCAGTGCCGCTTTCACTGAAAAACTGCGCGGCGCCTGGGCGAGGTCGGCATTTCGCCCGAACTCGCGCGTCCCCGCTGCCTCCGTCGCCGTCAGGGGATTCGGCGAAGGAGCCATGCGGCAATGCGCCGCGCCCGCGCTGGAACGCCACCTCTGAGCGCAATGCGCACGCAGTTTGGGCGAGGGCGACAGGTCGCCCATTCGCGCGGGACCCCATAGCAGTCGCGAGTGAAGCAAACCCGCCGCGTCGAGGCGGGAGCGCCACCAGCAGGCGAAACCGGCGCGGCGCCGAGGCGAGAAGGACACTTTCGCCCGCTCGCGCGGCGACAAGTTGCGTGCGAAAAATGTGCGCCGCGACCAAGCGGCAGTCCGATTCTCTAGAACGATGGGCGCGACGCTGACACGATAGCGACGTGTCGGCCCCGTCCCATTCTTGCCAAGCGGTTTGCACCATAGACGACGCACTGCCCATGACGAGACGACGAGCGTTGATTATGTATGCATGTTGCCAGGTAGAATGGGACTTCTCGGATCCGTCCCAATCGGCCCTGTGTGTGGCAGAGGGTGAGTATCTAATGGCCTTCGTCCATCCCGCCACCGTGCCTGGGATGTGGGTCTGATGCCTAGTCGATGTCCGTAGGGATCTCGTGGGGGCCTCTCGGAGGCAGTTTGGACGCCTCGTGGGAGCTGTTTTGGGGCCTCTTGGGATCTCTTGGGGGCCTCTTGGGGGCCTCTTGGGGGCCTCTTGGGGCCTCGCGAGCGCCTCTTGGGGCCTCCTGTGGGCCTCTTTGGGCGGAAGGCTCAGATTTTCGGTTCGTGCTCCCACTATTGGAGTCTGTTTGGGGCTGTCTCGGGGCGCCTCTTGGGCCGTCTTAGGGCCCTCTTGGGTCGTTCTGGAGCCCTCTTGAAGGCCTTTTGAAGGCCTCTTGAAGGCCTCTTGGGCCGTGTTGGGGCGGTCTCGGGGGCCTATTGAGCCCTCTTTGAGCGTCGGAAAACCGAAAAGGCGAGAACGTCCAAATCTTTCAAACACGTAACGAACATCACCGATGTCTGCCTCTTGTGGCCCTCTTGGGAGGCCTCTTGGAGGCCTCTTGTGGCGTCTTGGAGGCCTCTTGGGCCGTTGTGAGGCTATTTTTGGGCGTCTTGGGCCGATCTTTGGGCGTCTCGGAGCCCTCTTGGACCGTCTTGGAGACCACTGGGGGCCCTCTTGGCCCGTCTCGGGGGCCACCTTGGGACCGAACAAGTCATGCGGGGACACTTCTCGGAGCCCAGGGTGCACGCTGGCAGCCCCGCAACATTTTGGAAACTCGTGTCCTGGCCCCTGAAAGACCCCTCAGGACTGAGGATTGAGGCTCCAGGGATTTTTGGCAAAGGACCTGAGAACACGCCCACTCCGTGCCCAGGGGCACGGTGGCGGACATACCAGTAAGGAACATGGCGTAGAGTAGAGTAGAGTCGATTAGAGTAGAGTCGAGTACGTTTGGGTAGGGTAGAGTAGAGAAGGGTAGAGTAGAGCATATAGCAGACCGACCAGCCTACTCTTCGCGTGGCCAGCAGCGCAAATTGCGGGACGAGACCGGCCAGAGACGGGCGGTGGTCGAGGAGACACACACACTGGATTTTTGACCAGTTTGGCGCTGGTAAAGCTCGGGTGGTGCGCCCAAGGGGAAGGCAGAGGGGGCGGGCCTTCTCAGAAAGATCAGAAAGTTCTAGCCTTCTGATAATCTTTCTAAGCTTTCTCCGAAGCTGCATGGGACTTCTGAGAAGGCCGCGGAGGGCTTCTGAGAAGCCCCGCCGCCTTGGAGAGGGCTTGCTCCTCTCACTTCCCGCTCGGCGTGTCGCCGAGTGTTGGCCCATCGGGACCCTCTGACACCAGGCCTTCCTCTAGCAACGCTCGTGCGCATGCCCAGCGGCTTGTCCACCTGGGCGCCCTCTCTGAGTGACGACCGCCCTGTCAAGCTCGCAGCCACGCTTCGACGTGCCCTGTTAGTCGTTCGTTTTCGGGTCTGCTGGGATGCTCGTGCTAGGATATTGTCCTGAAGGCCGTGTATCAGTAGAGCTGGCATGAGGGTCAATGATAACCCTTGCTTTGGAGGAGTACCCTCAAGTTCTTCGTGGTCGATTCGCTGGCGCATTCAACCGTCTCCGATCCGATGGCGATTCACCATGACATGGACTCTGAGAGGTCTGGGCTTCCCTCCTGGTGACTGGCTTTTTATCGTGAGTCGTTCTTTGACGATCCCGAGGCCCAGCGGGGAGCCCCAGAGGCCGATAGTAGCGCAACATTTTCCGTCCTGACTCCTGCTACGACGCGAGGGGGTCCTGGGCTGCGAGCTCCTGGGCCCCAGCGAGGAGGCGCCGGGGCTCAGGAATGCAGTGGGGGAGGGGGAGGATGAAGAGCAGGAGGAGGAGGAAGAGGAGGACAAATAATAAGAAGAGCCGTAATAATACGAATCGTTTTAATCATAACAATACTAATACGATTAAGGAATATAGGTATTTATATTCCTATCATATTTACACTATTCGTAATACGTATATGATATATATATATATAAACAAGAGAAATGATGGGAACAACCATAAACAGACGACTGATCATACTCATGATAGGCCAGATACTCTCACTCCTGATATTATTCAGAGTACCCATAAGAAGACACACTAATAATACGGATCGTAATGGTAACAGTAGTGCGACCAATACGAACAGACTCATCTGAAGAGACGTAGCACGCATACCAATACTGACAGGAAACGAAGACGACGACACATAGCAAGACGACGAATACTAATGATACTGATACTATAAGTAGTACTATCACGAATAATACGAGTCTTACTAACACTAAGACACATATTACTCATGCTAGTACTAATCAAACGGGAACTAAGAACCATCATATTCGTAACCCATTCAGTCGTAAGGCGGACGATAGTACGAATACGAACATCCAGCACATTAATTTTCATCCGATTTGTCATAGTACAACAACTAATACCAATGATAATCCACATAATCAGACGGTTCACTCGATTATTCAGGAATACCATGCTACGATTACTACTGCTTCTACTATTGCTTCTACTACTACTACTACTACTACTACGACTACTACTACTACTATTACTACTACTACTACTACTGCTGCTACTACTACTACTACTACTACTACAACTGCGACTACTACTACTACTACGACTACTACTACTACTACTACTACTACTACTACGACTACTACTACTACTACTACTCTTACTACTACTACTACTACTACTACTACTACTACTACGACTACTACTACTACTACTACGACTACGACTACTACTACTACTACTACTACTACTACTACGGTTAATACTACTAATGATTGTGACATGTTAATACTACACATACGAATCGTGATAATACCACTACTCAGGATACTACATGATCCCGCCAAGGCTAATACCATACCATTCATAAAACTACGGTTCATGATCTCATTAATAGTACGAGCACACATACTAACTCTACTACTTGTATCCATACTCCA
This sequence comes from Prorocentrum cordatum, assembly GCA_963575745.1. Lineage (NCBI taxonomy): Eukaryota > Dinophyceae > Prorocentrales > Prorocentraceae > Prorocentrum > Prorocentrum cordatum. The sequence continues at coordinate 122,757 of CAUYUJ010014909.1, forward strand.
TATAATACTTTTACCAGTCACACAACTACTAATAATAAAGCTATCAATGCCAATGTTAGTAATAGTGAACATGCAGCTTGTATGCATGCAACTGCTACTAATAGTAATTCTAGCACTACTACTACTACTACTACTACTACTACTACTACTACTACTACTACTACTACTACTCTACTACTACTACTACTACTACTACTACTACTACTACTACTACTACTAGTACTACTACTACTACTACTACTACTACTACTACTACTACTACTACGACTACTACTACTACTACTACTAACAATTACTACTACTACTACTACTACTACTACTACTACTACTATTTCTACTGCTACTACTACTACTACTCCTCCTACTACTACTACTGCTACTACTAATGCTGCTAATATGAGCCATATTAATAGTATGACCCGTATATCATAATAATTGGCTACGAAATATATTTAGGAGCAGGAAAAGAGGATGAGGAGGAGCAGGTGGAGGAGGAAGAGGAGGAGGAGGAGGAGGAGGAGGAGGAGGAGGAGGAGGAGGAGGAGGAGGAGGAGGAGTAGGAGCAGGTGAGGAGGAGGAGGAGCAGGTGGAGAGGAGGAGGAGCAGGTGGAGGAGAGGAGAGGAGGAGGAGGAGGAGGAGGAGGAGGAGGAGGAGGAGGAGGAGGAGGAGGAGGAGGAGGAGGAGGAGCAGGTGGAGAAGGAGGAGGAGGAGGAGGAGCATGTGGAAGAGCAGGAGGGTTTTCCTCATCCTCCTCCTCTCTTTCCGTATCTCCCAGGAGGCGCCGGGGCTCCTCCTGGCGGAGGACTGCACCGGGGAGGTGGAGGAGGAGCTCTGGGGCGCCGACGCGCGGCGCCATGGCGCGTCGACCGCGGCGCTGCCGCGGGGGCCTGCCAGCGTGGGCGAGGCCGCCGCCGCCCGCAGTCTGGAGGATTCCCTTCGCCGTGCCCCTGGGCGTTGCTCCCAGTCGGGGCTCACGTGCGGTAGGTCTGTGTCGTGTCGACCGGCGGCGACCCCGCCAGCTTTTCATAACGTTGAACGCCGCTGGCAACCACGACCCGGTCCATGTTGAACGATCTGTCGTTTCGGAAACGGCCGATCGTTCAAGATTGAACGATGCCTGCGGTGTAAGGAACCGGCGCCGCGGTCGACACGACACGAACCTGCCGTCCCTAGATCTCCAACGTGATGCGAACAACTATCAACGTTTTTTGGTCGTTTCCAGCCTCTGGTGGCCCTCGACGGGCCCGGGAATCGTCAACAAAGTTATCCGGGACGAAAAATTGTAAGTAAACCAGAGCTCGTGGGACCCTGTACGAACAAAGAAAAGTGCTAACGGGGGTCAGCCACGCCGTCTCTGGCTGATCCGCGTTTGGGAGCCGCGTGGGGCAGTTGTGGTTCCCTTCGCTTCTGACAAGCCTCGGGCCATGGTATCGAGCTGCCTGCGGCAAGTCCCGCGTCCGTGCTGGGCCAGCATGTTCGACGGGATACGGGAGGGGGACACGGGAGGCCGTAACGTGAGATGCTTCGTGGCCCGAGGTTTTCGAGAGCAGTGACATGTGATGCTTTCTTCCGCGTCGTGTCGTGTTGGTGATGGCGATGATGACGACGACGGCGACGAAGACGATAACCAGAACACCATAACGATAACGATGCTGTTTGTGATGATGGTTGTGGTGATGTTGCGTACGACTGTGATTCATAGTGTGGCTCTGTCTATGACGGCGATGGCGACGGCGACGATACCGACGTCGCCGACGTTGGTGATGGTGACGGTGACGATGACGATGACGATGATGATGATGATAATGATGCTGATGATGATGATGATGATGATGATGATGATGATGAGGATGACTGAATACTGCGATGATAATGATGATGATGATGATGATGATGATGATGATGATGATGATGATGATGATGATGATGATGATGATGATGATGCTGATTATGATGATGATGATGATTATGATGATGATGATGCTGACGATGCTGCTGATGCTGATGCTGCTGCTGAGGATGATGCTGCTGCTGCTGATGCTGATGATGCTGATGATGATACTGATTGTTCTGATCATGCTGCTGATGATGCTGATGATGATGACGATGCTGATGCTGATGTTGTTGTTGATGATGATGATGATGATGATGATGATGATGGTGGTGGTGGTGGTGATGATGATGATGATGATGATGATTATGATGATGATGATGATGATGGTGGTGGTGGTGGTGGTGGTGGTGGTGATGATGATGATGATGATGATCATGATGGTGCTGGTGATGATGCTGATGGTGATGCTGACGATGCTGATGGGGATGAGGATGACGAGCAATGCGAGAATATGATGATGCGGATTCAGGCGGACGAATGTGGTAATGCACGTCGTGCTGATGCTGATGTGGGGCGCCCCGGAGGTTCTTGGGGGCTCCTTGGGCCATCTGAGGTCGCTCTTCGGCCATCTAGGGCTTTCGGAGTCCGTCTTGGGGGCCTCTTTGTTCTGTCTTGGGGCCCTCTTGTGGTTTTTTACCGGGCCCGCTTGGGGCCCCCTTGTGCCGTCGTGGAGCTCTGTTGGGAAATCTTGAGGCCGTCTTGGCGGCCTCTTGGGCTATCTTGATGCTCTCTTTGGCCGTCTGCGGACCATATTTGATGCTTCGTGTGCCGGTTGAAGTAACTTAAGCCCGCAAAGGTGAAAACGCGAAAACCAATCAAACATTTAAAGGACAATCAATGACTCAGTCTTCTTCGGGCCCTCCTGGAGGTTCTCTTGGAGCCCTCAGGGGCCGTCTCGGAGGGATCTTGGAGCATCTTGGCGGCCTTGATGGCCTGCCGCGGCCGTCTTGGAGGCCACCTACTCAGAGCCGCCGACGCCCTCGTTGCTGGTGCCGCAGGAGGAGGGCTGCGTCCTGCAGGCGGGCGTCACCGAGGAGCTGCGCCTTCTCGCCGAGGCGCTGCGGCGCCCGCCTTTGCCGCGCGGCGAGGACGCCGGGGGCACCGTCTAAGGGCTTGACGACCTCTCGCCAATCGATGAGTCAAGCTGGATATGAATCGGGTCTCGGGGGCGAATCCAGTTTGACTTTTGACGTCTTGGGGATCAAGCTGGACAAGTCCAGGTCGGTGCTGATACATTGAGGTGAGCCCAGGTACGTCCAGGGAAAGCCAAGCACGTCCAGAGCGAATCGTGGCCGCTCCAGCGCGAGTCGAAGGATTGCAGAAGTCGTGGAAACCTGGACGAGACTGGCTCGGGGGGCGATGCGTCGACCCCCAGTCCCACGTCCGTCGCCGACAGGGGCCCGACAGCCCACCCCGCAGGGCTGCTCTCCTCTCCGCCCTGCCCTCCTCCTACGCCCTGCGTGCGCATGGCCTGGGTCGCGCCCGCGGCCGGCCGCCAGCGGCCGCCGGCAGGTCTCTGCGGCTGCCGGTGTTTGTCGCGAGGTTCGAAGCTTCCGGACGGTTTCGGTGCTTTTCGGCGGTTTTCCAGCCTCGGGATGCCCTCCAGCAGCTGCGCCTCGCCGAGAGGTGTCTGGGGGTGGCCAGATCGCCCCGAACGGCCGCCGGAGCCAGAAGTTACGATCCGAAGGCGAGACGACGAGGAGCACTGGTTCAGGGAGGGATGTGTCGACCCCCAATCGCCCACTCATCGCCTATGTAGTCCCGATAGCTCCCCCCCCCACCCCTGAGCGGCCGATCTCGCTATCGGTGGCCTATCGCCGATCTATCGGCGATGCACCGCCGATTCCAGCTCGATGTTTCCCCCTGAGTTGGTCCCCCCTCTGAGGGCGGGCCCTCGTGGGCGCTCGCCCGCGCGGCGGCCCGCGGCGACGTGGCGCAGGCGTGGCCGCGCCGCCGCCGTCGACGCCGTCGACCGTCGCCCACAGCAGGGACAAGGCATCGACGCCGCTGTTCGTCCTGGAGAGCACGTGTCGCCACGGCAGGATTCGCCTCGAAGTTCTGGCCAGACCGCTGGCATCCTGGGGCTCACTTCGGACTGGGGACCGTGAGACATGGATCCTCGGTGACAAGTTTGCCAGGATGGTCCCAGGGAGGGATCCGTGACAGAGGAGGAGGGATGAGGGATGAGGGATGAGGGCCACTGAGAGCGCGTCTGGGCCTAGCACGCTCCAGGAAAGGGAGAACCCTGAGGGGCCGCGCAGCGGCTGGGAAGAGACTGGGACCAGAGGCGGGGGGCCAGGGAGTGCCCACACCCTTGAAACAAGCCAGGAGACAAGACGAGTTCGGCCAGGGGCCCCTGGCGCTGCCCTTGGCGCGGATCAGTAATTTCCCCGAGAGGTCCTGTCGATCACAGCCAACTGATTGATGCGGGTGCTCGCCACTGCCGCGAGCCCCGCACAGAGGACACGGAGCTTGCGGGCATTACGGGCCGTCTCGGCCGTGGTGGTCCCCCGCGCATCTACGGCAGAAAGAAAAACACTCCGAAAGCAACAACACATCGTGCTCGAGTGACGCGATTTCGGCCATGATGCCTTGGGATCCTGAGGCCCCAAGCTCCCCCACGGACCCGAGATCCCTCGGAGCGGCCCCAGGGTCGGCGGGGGCACGGGCTGGGCGTCCGTCGGGCCCTCCTCCAGGAACGCCGCGACCTCTACCAGAGAGGCTGCCAGGCGTGGGTCATTAGACCTCACCCTCTCGAAGTTCGAAAAACCAGACTCAGCACTGGCCGCACGCTGGATGGCAGAAGACACATCTCCTGCCCGAGCCCGTGCGAAGCCAGGCCAGGGTCGAGTCCGATCGGGCGAGTCTCCCACACGACCCGCACCTCCAAGCCTTCAAGTTGCCAGACTGCCAGCGGTCATGAGCATTCTCACGCCCGGCAGCGATCTGCCTGGACAGCTCAACCGACGGAGTAGGCACCGGCGGGGGCCCTTGACCCCAGGAATTCGCCCTTTCGAGCAAGCCCATGCGACGAACTGGGGGGTACACCGCACTCACATCTATACCCCTGGGTGGGTGTATGTGCGGCCGTTTTTGCGCTGTCATGTGCGCGCATGTGCGCGGCATGTGCCAGTCATGTGCCAGGCCTGTGCGGTCCTTCTTGGATGGACTTCCTACTGTGCACGTCGTGCCCGGGCATGTGCGGGGGCATGTGCGCTGTATTTTGATGTATCCATCATACGCACATGCACGCACAGTCCGACGCACATGCGCGCACATGCCTGCACATGCGGGAGGTGTTCGAGAATCACAGATCTGTCATCGGCACATGCACGCACATGCCTGTGCAACCTCTCTTCGGGAGGCCGCGCGGGCCCGCACATGCACGCACATGCGGTGAAGCGCGCGGGCGCACATGCGTGCACATCCCAATGCACATGCACGCTCATGCCCTAGGAGCTGTCTGGGACCCCTGTGCCTCCAATGCCTCCTGGCCTTCGCAGAGCTAACCTGGGGCGTGCCAGGGCTTCCTGAAAGAGTTTGTTGTGCGTTTAGACTCGCCCGCTGCTGGCGGGGGCGGTTATTCGCCCGGTTCGTGAGCTGGCGGTGGCGCGCCCGCCTAATAAAATACTCCCCGCGCGCCTTCTCAGCTCGGCCGGAGAAGCAGGGATGGGGGGGGGAGGTGGAGGGGGGGAGGAGGGGGGGGCGGAGGAGGCGGGCGCCCCCGGCCACTGGCCAGCCTGCCTGTTCGGCTCGGCCAGAGGAGAAGGAGGAGGAGGAGGAGGAGGAGGAGGAGGAGGAGGGAGGAGGAGGAGGAGGAGGAGGAGGAGGAGGAGGAGGAGGAGGAGGAGGAGGTGAGAGTTGCGAGGCTGTCTCAGGCGAAAGTGGCTTGACGGCCCGAGCTCAGGGAATCTCGGAATCGCTGGCCTGGCTCGGCCACCGGCGAGCTCGGCCTGTGCGAATACTGTGCGTACCTGTGCAGTGCATGTGCGGGACGTGCAAGAATGCCGGGGCCGGCGTTCGTCTCCGGACGCCGGCGCGTTCGCGTCCGGCCAGTTCCGCGTGAGACGTCGTCGGCAATTTGGAGGCCGACGTGCTTTGACATGAAGTGATCTGGCCACCTTCGCCTGAGACATCCTCGCAACTCTGGTCTCGGAGATGCCCTGCCCCATGGTGGCCCGGCCACTTTCGCTTGAGACATCCTCGGGACTCTGGGTTTCGAGACGCCCTGAGCTGAGGTGGTTAGACCACTTTCGCCTGAGACATCCTCGCAACTCTGACCTCAGAGATCTCCTGCCCCATGCTGGTCAGGCCACGGTCGCCTGAGACATCCTCGCAAATCTCGATTCCGATATGCCCCGAGCTGAGGTGGTCAGCCACTGTCGCCTGAGACATCCTCGCAACCCTGATCTCAATGATGCCCTGCTCGATAGTGTCTCGGCCCCTTTCGCCTGAGACATCCTCGGAACTCTGGGTTCCGAGACGCCCTGAGTTGAGGTGGTTAGACCACTTTCTCTTTAGACATCCTCGCCCGAGATGCCCTGAGTTGAGCTGTTCAGGCCACTTTTGCCTGAGACATCCTCGAAACCCTGACCTCAATGATGCCCTGCTCCATAGTGTCTCGGCCTTTTTCGCCTGAGACCCTCGCAACTCTGGGTTCTGAGATGCCCTGCCCTATGGTGGCCCGGCCACTTTCGCTTGAGACATCCTCGGGACTCTGGGTTTCGAGACGCCCTGAGCTGAGGTGGTTAGACCACTTTCGCCTGAGACATCCTCGCAACTCTGACCTCAGAGATCTCCTGCCCCATGCTGGTCAGGCCACGGTCGCCTGAGACATCCTCGCAAGTCTCGATTCCGATATGCCCCGAGCTGAGGTGGTCAGCCACTGTCGCCTGAGACATCCTCGCAACCCTGATCTCAATGATGCCCTGCTCGATAGTGTCTCGGCCCCTTTCGCCTGAGACATCCTCGGAACTCTGGGTTCCGAGACGCCCTGAGTTGAGGTGGTTAGACCACTTTCGCTTTAGACATCCTCGCCCGAGATGCCCTGAGTTGAGCTGTTCAGGCCACTTTTGCCTGAGACATCCTCGCAACTCTGACCTCAATGATGCCCTGCTCCATAGTGTCTCGGCCTTTTTCGCCTGAGACCCTCGCAACTCTGGGTTCTGAGATGCCCTGAGCAGGTGGTCAGGCCAGTCCTGCCTGAGACATCCTCGCAACTCTGGGCTCCGAGATGCCCTGGGCTGAGGTGGTCAGACCACTCTCCCCAGAGACATCCTCGCAACTCTGACCTCAGAGATCTCTTGCCCCATGGTGGTCAGGCCACTTTCGCTTGAGACATCCTCACAACTCAGACCTCGGAGGTGTCCTGCCCCATGGTCGTCTGGTCACCTTGACCAGCGACATCCTCGCCACTCTGGTTTCCAAGATGCCCTGCCCCATGGTGATCCGGCCACGCTTGCCTGAGACATCCTCGGAACTCTGGGTTGCGAAATGCCCCGAGCTCAGGTGGTCAGGCCACTATCGCCTGCGACATCTCTGCGGCATGTGCGGGCATGTGCGTCTATGCTTTCAGAGTTTTGCTTGACCGTGCATTCGACTGTGCGTCGGACGGTGTGGCATGTGCGCGCATGTGCGGCAATGCTGTTGAGGCTTTTGTATATTTGCATGGGCATGTGCATGCGACTGTGCGGCATGTGCCTGCATGTGCGGCCCCTTCCGGACCACAATTTCAAAGTGAGCACTATAGAAGTGAGCGCTATAGAAGTGAGTCCGGTGTAGCCTCCTGGATCTTTGGGGCCTCCGAGGCATTCTGGCTCAGCATGTTAGCGATGAGGTGCTGGGCCGTTCCCGCCTGAGCGAAGTATCCAGCCCAGGCGTTGCCGAGCCGTTTCTTCCATCTCTAGAGGATCGTCCAGCACACAGTCGGCATCGCGGTGGGCTGGCGTCCACTCAAATCGTATCGAATGGCCTGCGGCCCATGCCGTCACCGTGCCTGGGTTGTGGGTACGGTACCTATTGGATGTTCGTTGGGATCTCGCGGGAGGCCTCTCGAGGCTTCTAAGAGGCAATTTTGAAGAAGCCTCTTGGGAGCCTTTTTGGGCCTCTTGTAGCTTCTTTGTGGCCTCTTGGGGGCCTCTGGAGGCCTCTTTGGGGTCTCTTGAGGCCTTTCGGGGCCTCTTGGGGGCTTCTTGAGGCCTCGTGGGCGCCTCTTGGGGCCTCCGGGGGGGCCTCCTTGAGGCGGAAGGCTCGGATGTTCGGTTCGCGTTTCTTCTCTTGGCCATCTTTGGGCCCTTTTGGGCCGTATTGGCCGCCTTTAGGGCCGTCTTGGGGCGCTCTTCGGCCGTCTTGGGGCCCTCTTGGAGTCCTTTTGGGCCGTCTAAGGGTGGTCTTGGGGGGGGTTCTTGGGCCGTCTTGAAGCATCGGAAAGCCGAACAGGCGAGAACGCCAACATCCTTCGACCATCTTAGAACAGTCAGAGACTTTTGCCTTTTGGGGCCCTCTTGGGGGCTTCTCGGGGCCTCGTGTGCGCTTCTTGAGGCCTCTGGGGGGCCTCCTAGGGCGGACGGCCCAGACTTTCGGTTCGCGTTCCCTCTCTTGGGCCCTTTTTGGGGCCCCTTTTGGGGCCGTCTTGGGCCGTATTTCACGGTCTCTCGGGCCGTCTCGGGGCGCTTTTCGGCAGCCTTAGGACCTGCTTGGAGTTCTTTTGGGCCGTCTCGGGGTGGTTTTTGGGGCCTCTTGTGCAGTCTGGTAGCGTCGGGAAGCCCAACAGGCAAACAACGTCAACATCTTTCAAACACCTCAGCGAACTCACTTATTTTTGCTCTTGCGGCCCTCCTGAGGCCCTCTTGGGAGGACTTTTGGAGGACTCTTGTCGCGTCTTGGAGGCCATTGGGCGGTTGAGGAGGAGAGGGAGGAGGAGTGATAATATGATGATGGTGATGATGATGCTGATGATGATGCTGATGATGCTGATGATGATGACGATGATGATGATGACGCGGCTGCCGATGAGGATGACGATGAGGATGCGGATGAGGATGCGGAGCAGGAGGAGGAGTATGAGGATGAGGACGCGGATGACGATGATGATGATGACGATGGTGCTGATGATGATGATTATGACGATGGCGACGACGATGCTGCTGCTGATGCTGCTGCTGCTGATGGTGATACTGCTGATGACGCTGATGATACTGATGATGATGATGATGATGATGATGATGATGATGATGATGATGATGATGATGATGATGACGATGATGATGATGATGATGATGATGATGATGCCGATGCTGATGATGATGCTGATGATGATGTTGATGCTGCTGATGCTGATACTGCTGATAATGCTGCTGATGCTGGTGTTGGTGCTGCTGATGATGGTGATGATGCTGATGATGCTGCTGATGATGCTGACGTTGATGCTGCTGATGCTGATACTGCTGATGATGCTGCTGATGCTGATGCTGGTGTTGGTGCTGATGATTATGCTGATGCTGATGGTGATGGTGGTGGTGGTGATGACGATGCTGATGGTGATGATGCTGATGGCGATGATGCTGGTGGTGGTGATGGTGTTGGTGTTAGTGATGCTGCTGATAATGCTGATGATGCTGATTGTGGTGGTGGTGACGGTGGTGGTGATGCTGACGATGATGACGAGGGCGATGACGATGGCGATACTGATAATCGTGATGACGATGCTGATTATGCTGCTGATGATGCTACTGATTATGATGATGATGGTGCTGACGGCACTGATGATGAAGATGATGATGCTGATGGCGTTGATGATGATGCAGATGATGATGTTGATGATGGTGCAGCTGATGACGATGACAGCGAT
>CAUYUJ010014909.1:137500-180000 GCA_963575745.1 Prorocentrum cordatum
GAGGAGGAGAGGAGGAGGAGAGGAGGAGGGGGAGGAGGAGGAGGGGGAGGGGGAGGGAAGGCAGCACCCGCATGGACCTCATGCCACCAGGAACCAGGAGGAGGAGGAGGAGGAGGAGGAGGAGGAGTAGGAGGAGGAGGAGGGGCAGGAGGGGGAGGAGAGGGGCAGGAGGAAGAGGAGGGACGAGAAGAAGGGGCGAGGACGAGTCGGAGCTGGCCGGCGGCGGCGCCAGGCCCGCGAGGCGCTCCCCCCGCCCGGCACGGAGCCGGGCGACGTGCTCGGTTGGTCCGCCTGGCACGTCGCGGCGGCGTACGGCCATGTCGGGGTCCTGGAGGTGCTGAAGGACGACGTGGTCAACACGGGCGCCCACCATCTGGCGGCGTGCCAGGAGGGGGCCAGCGGAGGGCTCAGGGGCAACGTCAGAGAGGGGCACAGGCTTGGGGGTGGGTGGGGCTTTCGGGTTTCCGAGCGTTTCCAGAGCTTCCCACGGGTTCTCCGGCCTCGGGGTGCTCTCCAGGAGCTTGGCCTCGCCCAGAGGCGTCTGGGTGTGGCTGGATCGCCCCGAACGGCCGCCGGAGATCTGACTTACGCCTCGACAGTCCGACGACGAGGATCTTTGGCTCACGGGGGGAGATGCATCGTCCCCCAATTGCGCGTTGATCGCCGATAGGGGTCCGTAGCCAACCCCGCCCAGGAGCGCTCGATTTCGCGGTCGGGGGCCTATCGTAGCTCTATCAGCGACGTATCGCCGATTCTAGCTTTGCGTTCCCCCCCCTGAGCCAGTCTTCCCCTGCCAGCCTACCTTTCCCCCTCAAGGGCGGCGATCGATACTTCTGGGCGCTTTCATTTTTGTCTAGGCCTCCTAGATGGGGTCGAACTAGACGGGGTCGGAGGATCGCGCCGCATCGCCGATGCATCACCGATGCGGCGCGATCCTCCGACCCCATCTACTCCGACCCCATTGAGGAGGCCTCTATTGCGAAGGCCTTACGGCGGGTGCCGCCGACCCTGAATGGCGACGACGACGACGACGACGAGCGCTCTCGGGGGCCTCTTGGGAGTAGTTTGGGGGCCCCTTGAGACGCTCTTGGGGGGCTTCTTAGGGACCTCTGGGGGCCTCCTGAGAGCTTCTCAGGCTGAGGGCTCGAAATGTCCGTTCGGGTCCCCCGTCTGGGCTCCTCCTTGGAGCCGTCTTGGGGGCCTCTTCAGCTGTCTTGGAGGCCTCTTGGGCCATCTCGGGGCGGTCTTGGGGGCTTCTTGGCCTGTCTTGGAGCGTCGGGAAGCTGAGAAGGCGAGAATGCCGAAATCTTTCAACAACTTACGGGACATCTGTCATTTTTGCCCCTTGGGACCCTCTTGGAAGTCCTCTTGGGGGCCTCTTGGTGCGTTTTGGATGCCTTTTGAGCCGTCTGGAGGCTACTTGGGCGACTTGGAATGATACTTCTGCGATTCGGAGCCTTCGAGGACTGTCTTGGGGGCATCTTGGGGCAGTTCAGCAGCATCCTGCGGCTTTTCTTGGCCGCCCAACCGCCCGAGGGGGAGTCGTATTTGCCGCCGATCTGCATGAGGGGCGCCACCGAATTTCAGAAATGTGGCAAATCCCTTATGTTTTTGCACCCTGGCCCCGCCGATCTGCGTGAGGGGTGCCACCGAAGTTCAGAAATGTGGCTAATCCCTTGTGTTTTTGCACCCTTGCCCCGCCGATCTGCGTGAGGGGTGCTACCGAATTTGAGAATTGTAGCAAATCCCTTGTGTTTTTGGACCCTTACCCCGCCGATCTGCGTGAGGGGTGTGAATTTTGACTCACCCCAGCAATTCAGACAACACGCTCAGGGCGTGCTAACAATACCCGTTTTGGGCCTGCCCCCCTCGCGCGGTCCATCAACACGGAACAGTAAGCAGCAAGAAGCATAATTGTAACAAGGAAAGGTAAGCAGCAATAAGTTGAAATGTAACAGTGGAAACTGGAAGCTGCAACTGGCACAGGAAACTGCGAACCTTAGCCCTACAGCTTGGTGGCCCCACAAGGGGGCCAGCGGATTGTTGATCTCCAGAAACGGTTCCGCGCGCTCTCGCCTCGACGCCAGCTACATTTCTTTCAAACGAGGCTCCCGTTCGAGCGTTGGTTTGAGCCTAAATGTGGGCCCCTGGAGGCCCAGCTGCGACAACAACGGCTCCCGCTCGATACTTCCTCACACTTTACCCCGAGACACCCTGGCCAGAGAGGCCCCCGAACGCAGGAACGGCGCTCTCGCTCGAGACTTCTTCGCAATTCAATTAAGTTGGCGGAGGTCCAGCCACGACAAGGGCTCCTGCTCGATACTTCCTCACGATTTACTCCGAGGGCCCCTGGCCAAGAAGGCCCCCGAACTCAGGAACGGCTCTCTCGATCGATTATTTCCCAGAATTCAAGCAAGTTGGTGGAGGCCCGGACACGGCGACAAGGGCTCCCGTTCGATATTTCTCCATAGGCATTCCGAGGGCCCCTGGCCCCGGAACTCAGGAACGGCGCTCTCGCTCGAGACTTCTTCGCACTCCAGTCAGTGGCCGACATGGAAGAGATTCCCCCCAAAGGGGGTGCAATCGAAGACGGAGTGGGCGGGTATCGAGGGTTGAGGTATACGGAATGCAAGACAAGCGTGCCAGTAAGAGCGAACAGTCTTAACATGACTGTTGTTGTTGCTGCTGCTGTTGTTGTCGCTCTCGCCCGCGACCCGCCCGCGTCACACCGCGACCCACCCCGCGACCCACCCTGCATCCCACCCCCCTTGGCCCACACCGCGACCCACCCTCGACCCACCCCGCGCCCGCCCTCCCACTCTCATCCGCAACTGCGGAGTGTTGCACACGCTTTCGGAGGCTGCGGATCTCTTGGGTCGGCGGCGTCGAGCGCCCGATCCAGGAAGTCCGCGCGAAGCTTCGAAGGTCTGTGGTCGTGCAGGTGTTCCCTGGTGTCCTGTTGTGGCGCAGCGGTGCGGAGCCTCTCGATTGGCCCGCCCCCCCCCCTCGTCGCCCTGCCCCCCCCTACCTCCTGCGCGCCGCCGGCACCGTCTAGGCGCCCTGGACAGGCGCACCCGCATGGGCTTCCCGCCCCTGGGCCTGGCGTGCCTCTCTGGCCAGGCGCCGGGGGATCAACTCGGTAGGGGGAAGAAGAGCATGCCTCCAGATTCAGGCGACGTTTTTTACTCGGTCTTTTCTCAATCCGGGAGCTTGTCTTGGATGTTGGTCCCTGCGGCCCGTTTTCGTGCCCCAGGGGCATCAAAAATGGAGCGAGGGCACAAGACTGGGCCTGGTCGAGACCTCTCAGGCCGCGCATTGGAAAACATATTTTCGGAGGTCTGGGGGTTATCAATGAAACGCCGTTGGGAGCCCGTCAGCGTATTCTTCCCCCGCTTCTGCCCGAAGACCGTGCGCTTCTTCGGTTCTTCGGCAGTGACACGCTGATGGGTTCCCCGCGGCGGCGTGTCGTTGGTATCGTCTCGGCTCCCCGACAGTGTCACGGGCGTGGGGGAGGGGGAGGGGGAGGCGGAGGAGGCGGAGGAGGCGGAGGCGGAGGAGGGGGAGGGAAAGGCGGAGGAGGCGGAGGCGGAGGCGGAGGCGGAGGCGGAGGAGGAGGAGGAGGAGGAGGAGGAGGAGGAGGAGGAGGAGGAGGAGCTGGAGGAGGAGGAGGAGGAGAAGGAGGAGGAGGAGGAGGAGGAGGAGGAGGAGGAGGAGGAGAAGGAGGGAGCTTTCGGAGGTCCGCGTGAGCTTCTTTGATCTGCTCGGGGGTCCCCCTCCCTGGTGCGATGTCTTGATTTTTACAATGCGGGGTCCCCGGATTTTTGGGCCATGTCACGGGGGCCAGTTTCTCGCCCTGGATCGGTTCTTGACGATCCCAGGGCCCAGCTAGGGCCCCCAGGTGCCGAAAATAAAAATAATCCCCGATGTGTGTTTGCTCAACGCGTTGGGGGTCGGGGTCCCTCCAGGTGGACGCGGCCAGGTCCCTCCTGGCGGGCATGGCCCCCGTGGACTCGGCGGACCTGCGGGGGAACACTCCGCTGGTCTGGGCCTCCCTGGGCGGCGCCGCCTCGGCGCTGGTGCCGATGCTGCTGGAGGCGCGCGCGGACTTGGAGGCCGTCGGGCCTGCGCTGCGGCCCGCGGTCTCCGCGGTGCTCGAGGCTTGGTGGCAACGTCAGAGGGGGGGATGGGCTCCGGGGGGGAGATGCACCGACCCCTCCCTCCTCCCTCCTCCCTCCTCCCTCCATCCTCCCTCCCTCCATTCTCCCTCCCTCCTCCCTCCCTCCCTCCTTCCCTCCCTCCTTCTTCTGGAAGCAGTGGTGTGACGGGGCGAGCGAGAAAGGAGCGGGTCGACTTCACAAGGTTAGTGCCTATCGTGATGTGCAGGCGCCGACGGTAGTGGTTGGCAGACCTGACCAGTGTCAGTCTCATCCTCACCGAGGTGCCGAAGATGCTGAAGACGTTCACATCGCCTTGTGGAAATCATCGACGACGTCGCACTCAGCTTGGTCTCCCGAGCGGCAGGCCCTGCCGCCTGCCAGCGCCGCGGCCATTCGAGCAGTGTTGATTATCTACTCGAAGGTGATCCTAAGTAGCTTTGATGGTATTCCCCGTGTCGCTATCATTACTTGTCATATTCTGGGTTCGAAGTGTGAAGTGTTTGGGTATTTCTGGGAGGCGAGTTACCGGCTCGCCCTCCGGTGTTTGATAGTTTACTTGGATGGTCATGCCGATGCTGGCAACGGTGATGGGCGGGCAAAGGCTCACTATTTTGTGGTCCTCCAGCTACCGTGTGTGGCAGCGTGCTCGCAGTGGCCATTTCGACGCTCTGCAGGACCGTGTGGCTCGTCGCTACTGGGGTGCTGCTGCAGGGCGTTCTGCGATTGACAGTGCGTGGATACTGTCGGTTCGGGCTGAGGCATGCGTGTCGCAGCAGAGGCACACGACCATTCTGATTGCTGACTACAGCAAGTACTACGAGATCACTCCCATGGACCAAGCTCGGAGAACGTTTTGCAGGATGAGAGTTGAGATGGCGCAGGTCAAGTTAGTGTACAACCAATGGCATGGGTCTCGAACCATTCGTAATCGCTCCCATCACTGTACCCGGCCAGAGCATGCTTATTGTGGTCTTCAGCAGGCGGCGGCTATGCGTATATCGTGATGAAGCTCATGCTGAGGAGGAATACGACATGTACATCGCAGTGAATCGGTGGTCTTCTTCTCGTCGTACATCGACGACACTGGGCTTCGCGTGGAGGGAGCGACCAACCAGGAGGTCATTGAAACAATTGGCCGAGCGGTCAAAGGCTTCAGGGCACCAGCTCAACGAGTTGATGCTATTATCGATGACAAGTTCGCGATTGCCAACAGCTCGGATAACATCAGGAAGAGAGTCGCGGCTAGCTTGCAGGTAAACGGCGGTGCTGTTAAGCGTGTTTCTTGTTTTCTCGGTACCCTCTGGAGGCAAGCTGAGGTCAGTACCGAAGACGAGAGCAAAGTATCGTGCACGTGTTCTGATGCATCATAACTCACTTCGGAAGCTCGGCAAGTTCTGCGGTTCTATTCCTGTCAAAGCTAGTCATCGGGCATAGCGCACATCCACAAGATGGGGGCCAATCCAGCTATGATTTTCGGTGTGGAGGTGAACGGGATGAGCGACGCTGAGCTGGAACGGTTTCGCAAGACGTGCCGGTGCTAGCGGGAGCCATGCCACGGTGGGGTGTCGACTTTTGCGAAGCATAACATTGGGCGGCCCAGCTACGAGGGAAGCGTTGGCTCCTGCCCTGCGCTGGTGCCGTCTGCGCTGGAGCGCTGCCCGCCGTCCTCAGGCGGCCACTGTTGGGAATGCTGGATTTGATATCTTGGTGGGTTCATGCGGCGGAAGTGCCTGGTGTCCTCGAAAAGTTTGGCAAGACCAGAGGACCACTACAACGTGCATTTATCAGCGTACAGAGGGCTTCTTGGAAGGTTATTTGCAGTATGTCGTGGCAGAACCATGGCGGCGACTTGGCTGACACCACCCAGATGACCCCTCTCAATCTCGAGATTTTGCCTTCGCAGGGTATCACGGGACAACATATGTTGAGATTCGGCAGCGGATGGTACGACGACCCATCACTGGGGGAGTCCTTCGATTTCCTGAGGCCAGCAGTGCGGCCAGCCAGCAGGAACTCACCAGGCACTTCAATTTCTATCTCATGCTATGTCTGTTTGACGGCGCTTGGACACGTTCGAGGGCCAGGCGGAAAGGCTACACCAACGACGGCAAGTGCTGATGTGGGAAACCTGGAACGTTGGAACACAGTCTGGCAAGTCCCGATGTGACCCGATGTGGTTAAAGCCCGTGCTGAAGCGGAAATTCGCGAGTCTTTCTACCAATCGGTCCGCTTCACATGCGAATATGCGGACGGTCATTAAGTGTTCGTTCTCAAGCGTGTGATGTGGGGGGGTGGCGGGGTTGGTTTTAACGGAGGTCCAGAAGATATGGCGCAGGCTGTGACCGGCCAGTGCATCCATCGTATCTTGTATGCAATTGACGTTCCGTGCTCGGTGCCAGTGCTCCTGGAGCTCCATCGGCCAGGATGGGCAATTGCGGTGCTGAATCCAAACGACCCGACGCCACTGCGAATAATGTGTTCACTTGTCCCTGCCAGCTCACCTCAGACGACGGCAAGAGTTGAGTATCTCCTGTTCGCTTTCTCGGGCCAGGCTGCTGGTGCACTTGCAGTGTTGTGCGCCGATTTGGTGGGCACCATCAACGCTTTGAATCAGCCTGCTGAGTGACGAGTTCGGTCAATTAACATTCTGGTGGTGTCTCTGCGCCTGCCCATGATGTGCTTGACTTCGGTCATATAGATGAGGTCAAGGACGTCAAAGCGCATGGGTCTGGCGAGGAGCACGTTCACCTGGACCCCGCGTCCAAGTGGATCACCGACGGCCGTTCTTTCGCGCGTCGCTTTGCTGAAGTTGCTTCCAGGTGGCGCAGCGGCGCCGATGGGGAATTCCGGGGGGGCTGGGCGGTCTTGAGTTCAAGACAAAGAGCCGGCGTGACCTGGTATGATATTGACTTGACCAACAGCGCAAGCGCTGCCGCCGCCTATTGCAACCTGGCAATGGTGCAGTAAACGGTTGCGCCGGCACGCCTTTCTTCTGCGTGGAATACCTCGCGACCCCCCTGTGCGCGCGCTGGTAGCAGTCAATCAGAAGGGTGTTCTCAGCGATGTGATCTGTCAGGCCACCTCGTTTGTTTTCGCTGATTATGGGGCTGGGGCTTAGACAAGGCGGGGGCGCAAGTTGCGAGAGACGCGCGCCTGGCCGACGGCGCAGGACCTCGAAGTCCTTCAAATTTGAGGAGTCGGGGGGGAACTCGCCGCGAGCTTGCCAGACGCATGGATGCAAGCCCCCCTGTTTGCTAGCAGCTTTGAGTAACTGTAGTGCCTGGCAGATTTGTTGTCGCCGCTGTTGCTCGACCTGCCCCCGATGGGGCGCTGCGGGATGGCCGGGCTGCGCGATGGGACTCGCGCCGCGGAGTGCCTGGCAGGTGGGCGGGCTGATGGGGCCAGATCAGGGCTGGGCAACGGTGGCGTCGTGAATGAGGGTTGCAGTGGAGTCTTTCCCGCGAAGACTGCTGGCGCTGCGGCGTCGGCGTCGTCGGATGCGGCGACGGGCCAGGGCTACTGCGAGGCGCGGGATAGTGGGCGAGGCACGGCGTGCAGCAGGTAAAAGAGAGCGGTGCCTTGTCCTGAGGGGCGCGCGGGCGGAGTTGCTTGCTGCGGCAATGCCGCGGCCGCTGGCCGTGCCGGGCCAGGGGTTGGGGGGGCGCCGACGACGACTGCTGGGGGCGGGTGGGGGGGGCGGGGTCCGAGGGGGCGGGTTCGCGGCGAGAGCGGCAGGTCGGCCAGGGCCTTGGTCGCGGAGGAGGAGACGGAGGGGGGCGCGCGAGGAAGATCGGGCACTCTCGCGCGAGCAAATCGCGGACTGTCAGAACGCGGTGGCGGGTGCTTCTCGAGCCCGTCCCTGCTCGCGTCGCCAGTGTAATTTGCTGGGCGAGCGGGGCGGGGGGAGAGATCGGCGCCAGGGCGCATGGGCGGGTGCTCCTCGAGCCCGCCCCTTCTGACGCCGCCGTTGTCTTTTGCTGGGCAAGCGGCGGCGGGCGAGACGTCGGAGTCAGCGCTGCTGGGTGTGCTCGTCGACATCGCCTCTGCCTGCGTTGCCAGGAGATGGACCTTGGGCCGCGGCCCCTCGCGTCGCTTGCGCGGCCGCGACCGCGGCCCCTGTCGGGCGGAAGCTAGGCTTGAAGCTGCGGCGAGTGCGTCGCCAACCGGCGCGGCCCGATCCAGTTCGGAGGCCGCCGAGGGCGAAGTGCTGATGGCTGGAAGTGCCGCCGGCGCGGCGCCCGCGGGGTCGTCGCGCGGCCCGGCGCCGGCCGTGCTTGCAAGCGGCGGCAGTGTGGAAGATCAGAGGGCAGGAGCGGCGGCCAGTGCTGCTGCTGTCGCTCGGCACCCTGCGACGACGAGGGGCCGGGGGCCATCGAGTGACCCCCGCGCCCAAAGGTGGCGGATGTCCAGGAGGCGAAGTTTTGCGGCGGCATTGCGAGCCAGGCGGCATGCCGGGCCCCCCCTGCTGGGCGGCGCGGGGGCCGACGAGTGGACGTGGCAGTTATGGTGCGCCCCGTGCGTGCAGGAGGCGCCGCGGCTGGGCGGAGGCTGCGAGGGGCAGAAGGTAGCTGGGGGAGCTGGCCGAGGAGGTGCTGCGGGGGCAAGCAGAGGCCGCAGGGTGGCGATGATCGAGCGCTTTCAGATGCTCGCCGAGCTTGACACCCAGGCAGGGCTGCAGGCGGCGGCGGCCCGACGCTGGAGGTCCATGGAGATGGCGCTAGAGGATGTCGGGGGACTCCTCGGCGACAGGGCTCTCAGGGCGGCGTGCTAGGGCGATGCGGGTCTGGATGCAGGGTCCGATGTTGCTGGAGTTCCCCCCGCGTTGCGAGTTTGCGAACTCTTGCGCGCTGTCCGACGGTGTCGGATTTCTGCCCCCCCTGTTCACAGAGTTCGGCATCGCGATGTGCGACATTGATTTCGTTGTCCTGAGGGGGGCGCGCCGCCGCTCGGCGAACGCGCGGGGGGGGCCGTGGCCGTCTGCCGCCGTCCTCGCCTGTGGCGGGGCCTGGGTCTCGTGGGGAGTCTTATCTGATATTGTCGTATATGGAACTATTTTATATTTCCTTATTTGCCGAATCGCAGGAAGTCTCATCCTATCTTACATTGTAGTTGAGTCTACCATGCAATATTACCGCGTCTTATCGCCCCTTATCTCTGGCTATCGAATTTCAGCCGTGTATTTGGTACTATAGTAGAGGACATAAACAAAAACAAAACTTGGTATTTCTTACCCATGCTTTATCTGGCCTTATTGTGCACTGTTGCCTATCTCTATTTAATGTACCAATGTTGTTAAATCTTCTCTTGGTATGTATTTGTCATGCCGAATTTTATGTCCGTCACCAAATCGTATCGTACCTGTTAGTATCTCAATCCATCTGGCCATCTTGTATCATATCCCATACTAGATGGTCCCATCTTATCATGTTCCTACTCCTTCCTCTCGTCCGAAGGAGGACGAACAGGAGCGGGAGCGGAACCTGAAGCAGGAGCAGGGACGGGAGAAAGAGGTGAAGGACGAAGACCAGCACCCACCAATCGCCGACAGGGGCCCGATAGCCCACGACGTGTCGCCGATCAGTCGTCGATGCATCGCCGATTCAAGCTCGTTTGACGTCCCCTCCCTGTGCTGCCCCTCCCAGGGTCAATTTCGACCCGATCGATCCTATTCGATATTGGCTCCAGCCGTCCACATTTGATTCGATTCCAATATTTTGGCGATCCGATGCGACCAAGTGCCTGCATGGCGTTGCTGCGCATCCCGTCGCATCCAAGTCGATTCCGATTCAGCGCCGATGCGGCCGATTCGATGCGCGTTCCGATCCGATCTGATTTCCGGATTTGCTGTTGGTTGCTCCTTCCCCGCCGATCGTTGCTCCTCAGAGGCGTGCTTGGCCGCCTCCCCGCCCGCGGACGCCCTGGGCAGCCTGCTGCCCGACGCCGGCGGCTGTGGGGGCCGCCAGGGCGGCGCGTCGGGGCGGGACCGACGGGGGAGGTACTGCGAGGGTCGTCGTCGTCGTCGTCGTTGTCGTCGTCGTCGTCGTCGTCGTCGTCCTCGTCGTCAGGGCGGCGCGTCGGGACGGGACCGTCAGCGGAGGAAAAGGTACCGACACAGTCGGACCGAGGCACAAGATCGAGGTTGGCTCGGGGAGGGTACCCAATGCTCTTCGCGTCTTTTTAAAGTCCTTGTGCACCCTGGGGAGGGTACCCTTGGTTTTTCTGTGTTTTGGACGGCGGATGGTCTTGTGTTCTTGAAGGATGTTATTGTGGCCTAGGTCCGACCGCACCCCTCGTCGCCAGCCCAGGCAGAGTCATATCCGCTCCTCCTCCTCCTCCTCCTCATCATCATCATCATCCCTCCTTTCTTCTCCCTCCTCCTCCTCCACCTCCTTCCTCCTCCTCCTTCTCCTCCTCCTCCTCCTCCTCCTCATTCTCCCCTCCGTAGCCATTTTGGCTCAAGATGCCTAGTTCCGCAGGGGAACAAGTGGATACCGCTAGTCCGCGGCCAGTGCCAGGGCTCTCTAGCCCGACAGTTTTGTTCAACGCTCCGTGTGCCTCCTGCTGCCCGCAGGTGAGCTTTCCCTGTTCCTCAGCTCGTCCATGGCGCCTCCGCAGCAGCGCAGCGGCTACGTCAAGTGCTACTCCTGCTCGTACGCCTGGAACTGGAAGACCAAGCAGACGTGCTACTGGTGTGGCAAAGCTTTGGCGCCGTGGACAGATGCCCCGCCTCCGGTGCAAGGTGCTTGGGCGGCCCGTGTCTCAGCCGCAGCCCAGGCCGAGGCCAAGTGCACCCAGCAGTCCAGCCCCGAGGGAGGTTGGGAACCGTGGTCATCATGGCCCAAGTCCCGCCGCCGCCGTGGCAAGGGCAACGGCAAGGACCAAGACGACGACTGGTGGGCCAGCAAGAACGACACCCCCAAGGCTCGCTCCGCCGAGGACATCTTGGCGGAGCTCCAGGCGATCGCCCCCCCACATCGACAAGGCAGCCATTGACGGCATCAGGTCGCAGATTCGGCCGCCCCAGCCGCAGAAGCCAGCCGACCTCAACGACATCTACAGCCGCGCCCAGGCTACGGAGCGCCGCTGCAAGAACAACCTGGAGAGGCTGCTGGAGAGCGAGCAGAAGGCGCTCAGCTGGTACACAGAGCGCAAGCAGGCGTCGGAGGAGGCCGCCTACAAGTTGGCTGAAGCCCAGGCGGAGGCCCAAGCGGCTCTCGACGCACTCCAAGCCGCCCGCAAGGGCGGCACAGCTACTTCTACGCCGTCGCAGCAGAACCCGACCTTCAACCTCACCAGCCTCCTCGAGGACGGCGACATCTCCATCGAAGCGGGTGCAGCGTTCGATCTCCAAGGCCTCGACATCGACGACAGCGACCGCCAGGCATGGGAATCCCTGCAACAGCGCTTTGCCACGGAGCTCAAGGCCAAGGTCATTGAGCTCTTCGGCAACACCGCCAGCCGCATCAGCCAGCTCCGAGCAGAGGCCAGCACCATGCGCACGCGCTTCGCCTCCAAGCGGCAGCGCACTGACGAGGATGGGCACGCCAGAGAGGGAGGTGGATCACCGCCCGCCGCCTCGGCTGCAGCAGGCGAACCCCCAGCGGCAGCCGCAGCGGATGCTGAGGGCACTGCGCCCTCTCCGCCAGCGGCGCCAAGCGATGAGCCTCCCGCGCCTGCTGCTGGCGCTTCTTCTGACGGCGGCTACGCCACGCAGCCTGTACCTGCACTCAACAAGGACCCCGACCTCGAAGACAAGGCACAGAAGATGCTCAGCCAGATGCGCAAGCCCACTGCTGCCGCCGCCGCTGGACCGCAGCAGCCTCTTTAGCCGACTACAACCCGACCCTGGGCGGAATGGTGAGACGGGGCGCCTACCGTCAGAGACCACGATCTACGACAACCCACCGATCATCAATACAATGGACGCAGTCCTCGACCCGTTCGACGAGCTGGCCGAGTTGGACGCCCACATCGATTTCGCTGTTTCCGAGCAGCACGCTACCGCCCCGCCCGAGACGCTGTCCTCGGTAGGGGGCGATGAGGCGGCACAGACCGTCGACCCCGTGGTATGGGACCCAGGGCAGCCGCAGCGTGCTACGCGGTCCGACCCTGATGCCGCTCCGCCCGAGACGCTGTCCTCGGTAGGGGGCGATGAGACGGCACAAGCTGTCGACGTACATGTGGTACAGGAACCAGGGGAGCCTTCGCCAAAGGCAAACCCTGTTGCCGCCCCGCCCAAGGCGCAGTCCTTGGTAGGGGGCGATGAGATGGCGAAAGCTGTCGACACGCCCGCAGGGAAAGGGCCATGGAAGCCCAGCAGCCCGATAGCCGACCCTAGTCCCGCCTACCAAGACGAAGGCCCTACGAAGCCCCCGCTGTCAGACCATTCCCTGTTCTTCTCCAACATTACTCAATGGGGACCACAGTCGGAGAAATGGTTGGCAGGACCAGGCAAGCAATATCAGATGGTAGCATTAGTTTAAACGCACATCTCGCCTGGAAAAGCGCCGCCCATCTACGACAAGCTAGCAGCGGATGGTTGGAGAATATCATCGACTACGGCCACTCCTACCAGTAGATCAGACGGCGGCAACACGGGTGGCGAGATCATCTTATCCAGGTACCATGTCCAGGCCACCACGTTCAACCACCTCCGTGACCTTGCCATCTCCCAGCGCAGGCCTGACCCGTTCCTCGGCTTCACGCCCATGGTATGGCACAGACGTTCTGGCAACTTGGTTGTTATTGCCGCGTATCTGGAACCCCACAGGCAGATCGAGGGTGCAGTACACGATAAGCTACTTTCGCTGGGAGCGTTCGTTACTATGCTCACAGACCCTTGGATCATCCTGGCCGATTGGAACATGACACCTGAGCAGCTTGCAGCGACAGAGTGGCTCGCCAAATGGAATGCTACCATCGTGCGAGCACCTGGATCCGCCACTTGCGACAAGGGCCAGGGACTCACGCTTGATTTCGCATTGGTCAAGACTGGCATCGAGCACACGATCTCCATTCGCCAGTGCCCCACAGTACCCTGGGCCACCCACGTTGGCCTTGAAGTTCGAGCAGGCAGTGCAGACCCCTGGTGGTATCAGTCGACCGATACCCCCCAAGTCCTTCCCCATAGTGGACAGACCCAGGATTCCGCCAGACCCCAACAGCAAGACCGCCATCAAGAAATGTAAAACAGCTGAAGCTCGAGCAGCACGTCTCCGTGATCTACCTCCTGAACTCCAACAAGCAGCAGCACAGCTTCAGCCGCAAGACGAGCCCGCAGCACAGGAACCTATCCCCTATGCCATCCCGGTGGACTTGTGGGAAAAACAATGGCAGGAAGCGGTGCCCACGCGTTGTGAGCAGCCACACGCGCACTTCGTGTACAGACACGGGGTGCACGACGCCGACGTCCTCAACCTCAAGTACGCCAAATGGGTCACGGCGCTCGAGAACACCATGATCAGCCACCACCAGATTGACCCGAAGGAAGCTGCAGCATACACTGGCCGAGCTCAGGGCTACCAGTTATCTTGGAAGAAGACAGCTGCTGCCCCAGGCCGCGTACACGTACACGACCCACATTCGGAATGGTGGGCAATTACGTTCACCCTTATCAAGCGCTACGCCGCGCTTCACGACAAGCCCAAGCACACAGCGCTTATGCAGCAGCAGGCCACCATCATCCAGCAGCGCGCGGACCACTTCAACACTCACATGCACGACCTTCAGTTCGAGAAGGATGAGGACACCATCTTCCGCTGGTTTGCGCTCGTCTGGGCCCCGCACCTGGACAAGGATGACACCGGCGACTTGGTCACCATTGCCGCTACCTGGGCCTCCAGAGCCCTCTCGGCCGCCCTCGCCAAGTCCAAGAGGGCCTACGGGGCTTGGCTCGCCCAGCAATGGAAGCACCGCCCTGGAGTACTACACGCCCATGTCAAGCCAGCGCCCGCACGTCACATCGAGGCCTACACGGCCAACCTGACCATCGCTGACCCCACCGTCATCATGGACAACAAGAAGCAACAATGGCAGCAAGTATGGCAAGCCACCGAGACCTCTGACGACATCCTCCAGGCCCTGTCAAAGGCCAAGGCAGCAGCTGCTCATCAACCGCTCGAGCCCATCACAGCCGAGATCGTACGCCGCATTCACGGCCGCATGCCACCCCGTAAAGCACACGGAGTTGACGCCCTAGGACCTCGCGGCCTCCATCGATTACCAGGACCAGCAGTCGAAGCTTATGCAGATATCCTCAACTCAGTGGAGCAAGCAGGCATCTGGCCACTACAAATTTCAGGGACCATTGCAGCTCTCGCCGCCAAGAAGTCTGGAGGCGACAGGGTCCTCGGCATGCTCCCTCATATGGCCAGACTCTGGTCTCGCATTAGATCTACCGCATCGGCAGCCTGGACGCAAGGTCTGGACGACTTTTGGACTACAGCCATCAAAGGCTCTTCAGCTCTCCAAGCCTCCCTACATAGGGCCTTGTTAGACGAGACAGCCTCAGCACTTGGCATGCAGTCGGCCACCTTGCTAGTAGACATTCAGAAGTTCTACGACAATATCAAGCTCGCCAACCTCATCATGGTCGGCCTCAACTGCGGCTTTCCTCCCATCATTCTATTATTGGAGGTGCAGCTATACCTGGCGCCCAGATTCTTGCGCAGTCGGCAATGGGTGAGTATGCCTATCTTCGCCTCCAAAGGCATCATTGCAGGCTCCCCTCACGGCACCACCCTGGCACGACTTATTTTGCTAGCAACTCTTCGACAAGCCCAAGCTCAGGCAGAGCTTGCCCAGATGTGGACCTTCGTCGACGACACTGTTCTTCGAGTCGAAGGAGTCCTACGTGCTTTACAGAAGCACCTCCCCCGTGCCGCCAGGACGCTCTGCGACGGATTAAAGGAGTTCGAGCTGCCTATCTCAGACAAGACCGTCCTCATTGGCTCCACTCCCAAGGTCCGCCACTCGCTAGCCAAGAAGATGCGACAGTACGACATCCCAGTTACTGCGACCTCCACGGCCGTCGACCTTGGAGTTGACGCGGCCGCGGCTACTCGACGTGTACAAGCCAAAGCCAGGAAGCGACAGATCTCAGCCACAGCCAGGTTTCGCAAGATACACCGACTACGGAGCACTGCACAGCAGGCCCGAATCTCAGCTGGACTGTGGCGCACTGGTGCTCTCCCAGAAGGAGTATTCGGTCATCAGGTTCACGGCCTCGCTCGGCATGCTCTACTACGCTGGCGGCGTCAGGCCGCCATTGCAGCCGCGGGCGCTGCCGCAGGCCGATGCCTCACCTCCCTCCTCGGCGCCACTTTTGACGGCATGGACCCAGGAGTTTCCCTAAGGATCGAGTTCATCGAGGCTTGGCTTCAGCACTGGATACGCCACCCGAGCACGCGCGCCAGGATCATCAGAGCCTGGCCAAGGATCAAGACCACCTTGCTCGCCGCTGGCCCCAAGCTGTGGTGTAAGGTCAAGGGCCCCACAGGCGCGGCCATCGCGACCCTGCTGGAGGCTAGTTGGGAGCCGACCTCAGCTACCAAGTGGAGGCGTACGAAGGACGGCTACATCGAGGAGTGGAACCTCCCCCCTGCCGACGACCCCGACCTCCTCGACGCCGACATTCACACAGTATTGCAGGACCTCAGCGAGGATTTACACAGGCTCCTCTGGACGCAGGCCGCTACGCATGCCCATGGAGACACGCTGGCTGGAGGCGCAGACATGGTCACTATCCGCATTGAACAAAGGAGGTTCCTCGCAAACGGCGACTTCAGCGACTGGGCCCTCAACGACACCATCATCAGCGGAGGACAGTGGACCAGAGACCGCCTCCACAACGCGGGCTACCAGATCGACAGGAACTGCGACCGCTGCAGCGCTGGAGTTCATGAAACCTTGTTTCACCGAATGTGGCAGTGCGAGGCGAACGTTGGACCCGAGTTTGAGGCCAGCGACAAGCTACTGCCGCGAGCCTTGGCGGGGGCCGACGCCGACCCCGCCTTGTGGCTCCGTGGCATTCCCTCTGTTGCTCTCACTACGCCCACGTTCGAGCCATTGACTGGGAGGGACGGGTGGGAGTTTGTTGGTGCGGTGCGGGAGGGTTTGCCGTCCTGGGAAGGTGCTCGTAACGCAGAGGGTGAGTTGTTTCTTTTTGGTGACGGGTCTGGCGGTGCCTTCTCTGACGACGTCAGGCGACGTCGCGTCGGATCTGGCCTCGCGGCCCTCCGTTGGAACCCTCCCTCGGCCTCCTGGACCCTCCGCGCGGGCCTCCTTGCCCCCCTCCCAGGCCCCCGCCAGACCGTCCCAAGAGGAGAATTATATGCGTTTTGCCTGGCACTAGAGACGTGCCATCAGGATTTCACGTTTGTTACCGATCACCTAGCCTTGCAGCGTGGTTGGCAGAATGGCAGATGTCTCAGGCCAGGCAGCCTCAGAGGTAAGAAAAAGAATGGAGATCTCTGGCTGAGAATTCGGCATCTCGTGCAGGATCGACCTTGCGGCGTCTCCTCGGTCACGGTGCTCTGGACCCCATCTCATGCCGATCCCCAGACTCTTCACGGTTTTCAGAAATTCCTAGCTCTCGGCAATCAGCAAGCCGATGAGCTTGCGGGAAGCGCGGCCCGCAAGTCGGCCACCCTTGCCCTCCCGCCTGTGCCCAGGACTGACGAATACGATGCTATCGCAGCGATTGTCCGACAGCGGGCACGACTAATCCTACGTTCCTTAGGAAAGAATTCAGAGCCTCGAGGACTGTGGCCAGAGAGGCAACCCACGCAGGAGGCAGCCCCTCGTTCTCTGTTGCAGACCGCGATCGCGGCTTCACAGCACAAATTCGAGCGGTGTGCAGACAAATGGCGATGCTCTGCCTGCCTCATCATCGTCGATGCTTGCCAGGTTATTCCAGCCGCCGCCACGGAGTGTGTACCGCCTTGCCCCCTTCCCGAGTTTGCTGCGTGTGGCGAGGTGCTGTGGTCGAGGGGTCCCCGTGTGATCAGTGGCAAGGCGATACACCCCTCCCACACGTTGGCCACCATCCCCAAGTGGCAAATGTTCTTCTGCGTGAAGTGCGGCCATACGGCCACACACCAGGTCAAAAGCTTACAGTTCCCTTGCCCTCTCACCCACCAAGTGGGAGAGCGCAGGGCCCTGGGACCCACTGGCAAAGGCCTCGAAAACCTCAGCAGGATCAGGCGAGGCCTCCATCCGTCCAGATCGGGTCCCAGCAAGTCTGTTCTAGAGGCTATGCATGTTTCGGCAGCCGAAGCCGCGATCGTTTCTCACGCGGCTGGCGCTGCCTCTGAGTAAATTGTGAGGCCAGGGGGGCCTGTCGCGGTGTGCCGTGGGATGTCGCCCCCCACGGCTCTCCGAGAAATTCTGGATGGCCCCCCTGGCGTCTCTGGGTTCCTGAACGGACTACGTCCGATTGCTCCACTCCACTCTTCCTCATTCTCCCCCATCTCTTCTCCTCGTGTCGACCCGCTCGATCCGATCCGATATCGATCTCGGCCGGCCCGATCCGATTCGATTCCGATGTTCTAGCGATGCGACTCGGCTCGATGGCCTGCATGGCGCCGTTGTGCATAATGTCGCAGCCGGTACGGTTTGATATCGATTTCGTGCCGATGCAGCTCGATCCGAAGCAGATTCCGACTCGCCCCGATGTTCCGATTCGACATTATTTGAGTTTGCTCAGGCGAGTGACAGGTACCTCGGCCGTCTCCCAGAGGAGGGTGGATTCTCTGGACGGGGCTAGGGCGAGGATAGGTCCTTTCCAGAGCGTTCCAGGACGCTCTCAGAGCGTTCCGGGACGCTCTGGAACGGCCGCGTCGCCCGAGGCATCATCCAGAGCCGCCGCATCTCACAGATTCTCGATTCATCCTCACTCGACTTTATGCCTCGTCCTGGCTTTGTCTCAGGATGCTTCTCGAGATGCTGGTCAGGCCGCGGCCCCTCAGATCTGGGCGGCGCAGCACGACTGGCGATACGGCACGTCAGTCGCAGCTTTTGTCCGGCCCCTGGGAGAGGCCGCTACTCGGCCCACCCGGGGGCATGCAGCAGAAACGACTCGCTCGAGATGGGTGCCTCAGTCGGATGTAGCCAGGATCCCCGTGATGGGGAGCCGGTTGGTGATCGGGCCCCGAGGCCCATTATATGGGCTGGAATCACTAAACCAGGTCTGCCATAGCTCGTATTATTTGGGCTGGCGGCAGTCCCACTGAGAGGGATGGGGCGGGGGGGGGCGTCTCCCAGTGTGCATCACTAAACCGGCTCCCGCTACACCCAGTCCTGCCAGCGCCTGGCTCAGAGGAGGAACAGGTACCGACACCGCTACCTTTTACTCGTGTGCGCCCTTGTGGGCCTCCTGCGAGGGCTCTCGTCGCCGCAGCTGGGTTCTCCTTGAGATTCTGGTCAACCGCACCCCTGGAGGGGTCTGGGGAGTGGCGGTATCGGGAAGTACCGTCGTCGTGCTCCTCCAGGACCACGGCCCCGCGCCCGACATGCAGTTCGTAGAGCCGTACCGCCTGGTCCACGCGCTCGGGTCTCGCCCGCCGGAGTCGGCAGGGCTACTGTCCTACGCGGTGAGCATCCTGAAGGCCCCAGTCAGGGACTCCATCTCGGGGCGGGCGACGGGTCAGGGACCTCATCTCGGGGGGGGGGGGGGTAGGTTCAGGGACGCATGCATCTATCCCCAGTCGCCCATCGATCGCAGGTAGGGCCCGATAGCCCCCCCACCCAGAGTGCGTGGATTCGTTGTCGGAGGTTTTCGCCGATCTATCGGCCATGTAACGCCGATTCCAGGTCGTTGTTCTCCCACTGAGCTGGTCCCTCCCACGGTTGCCCACCAAGGGGGGGGTCGTGTGGGGGGAAGAGGTGTCCCGAACTCATCCGCGCGCAGCTGGTTTCGGCTCCACTATCGCCGGCCCTCTCGTCGCTGCACGACCGCTTGACTGATGCCGGGGGCCGCCAGGGAATCCAGCTGCATGCAGCCGATTCGTTACCCCCCCCACGCACTGTCCCCCAAGTCAAGCACTGGCGAACCGTCCCAGCTTGCCTATAGGCCCACCAAAGAATGTTTGAATCAACTTTTTCGTAGTTTGCCCGCCATGTTCTTAGAACATTTGTTATTGAGACTGTCTTTTTTCCCAACCATCCTGTGGTGTTGGGTCCTCGTTTTGAAGAGACCGCGCCCCGCGTCCCACCTCCTTCCTCCTTCCTCATCCTCTCCTCCTCTTCCCTCCTCCCCCATCCTTGCCTTTGCTCTCCGCATGTCTCAGCTCACCCCCTCCTCCCATCATCATCATCATCATCATCATCATCATCATCATCATCATCATCATCATCATCATCATCATCATCATCATCATCACCATCACCATCACCATCACCATCATCATCATCATCATCATCATCATCATCATCATCATCACCATCATCACCAACATCACCATCATCACCATCACCATCATCACCATCACCATCACCATCACCATCACCATCACCATCACCATCACCATCACCATCACCATCACCATCACCATCATCGTCATCATCGGCATCGCCATAGCTGATTCGTTTCGTGGCCCCATAGGGAGCTCCACCGAAGGCCCCAGTGGGGGGGCCAAATGCGTCCCCCACGCCCAGGACAGCGTTTCATGGCCCCATAGGGAGCTCCACCGAAGGCCCCAGTGGGGGGGGCCACATGCGGCTCCCACGCCCAGGACAGCGTTTCGTGGCCCCATAGGGAGCTCCACCGAAGGCCCCAGTGGGGGGGACCACATGCGACCCCCACGCCCAGGACAGCGTTTCGTGGCCCCACAGGGAACTCCACCGAAGGCCCCAGTGGGGGGGCCACATGCGTCCCCCACGCCCAGGACAGCGTTTCGTGGCCCCATAGGGAGCTCCACCGAAGGCCCCAGTGGGGGGGTCACATGCGTCCCCCACCCAGGACAGCGTTTCGTGGCCCCATAGGGAGCTCCACCGAAGGCCCCAGTGGGGGGGGACCACATGCGTCCCCCACGCCCAGGACAGCGTTTCGTGGCCCCATAGGGAGCTCCACCGAAGGCCCCAGGGGGGGGGGGGGGCACATGCGTTCCCCACGCCCAGGACAGCGTTTCGTGGCCCCATATGGAGCTCCACCGAAGGCCCCAGAGGGGGGGTGCCACATGCGTCCCCCGCGCCCAGGACAGCGTTTCGTGGCCCCACAGGGAGCTCCACCGGAGGCCCCAGTGGGGGGGGCCAAATGCGTCTCCCCCACCCAGGACAGCGTTTCGTAGCCCCATAGGGAGCCCCACCGAAGGCCCAGTGGCACAGTTCGCATGCGTCTCCCCCACCCAGGACAGCGTTTCTTGGCCCATAGAGAGTACCACCGAATGCGATGCTCACAACGACGGTATTCACAACTGCATATTGTTGGGTCTTTCGCCAGGCTAATTCGACACATCGGGTCTATGCTTGAAACCATTTTTTTTGTTATTTGATATTTTTGGTTCGGAGAACATGTCGTGGTAGGTCTATAGGAATGCCCGGAAAGGTCAGTCCCTGCCCCCCCCCGGATGCAAATCATGGAAGGCTTGTATGCCCGTGTATTTCCGTGTATGATGTGCGCTAGCGTCAGTTAGCATCTGATAAGCACAGGGACAGCGCCGACTTAGCGCCATGTAGGGCCGACTTAGCGTCGGTTTAGCGTCGATCAGCGCCGATTCGCAAGAGCCAGCAAGAGGGGATGGGAGGCTTCCATGAGTTCCCGCAGAACCCTCCCGGGTCGTCCACCCCGGCCCATGGGCTTCGCGCAGAACAGGAAGGCCAGGGACGCCGCGCGGCTCTCCGCGGAGGAGGCCGCCGTCGGCGTCTGGTCGCACGTCCTCATCAACTACACCCATGCCGGCATCGCGGCGGCCGTGGACACGGGGATGCAGCACGGCGACCCCACCAACGCTGCGAGGATCAGGGGCAACGATGGGGGGGATGGGCCCAAGGGGGGACGCATCGACCCCCGATCGCCCATTGATCGCCGACAGGGGGCCGATAGCCCCAACCTGCCCAGGAACGTTCGAATTTGCTAACGGGGGCGCATCGCCGACCTATCGGCGGTGTATTGCCGATTCAGGGTCAATGTTACTCCCCCCCCCTATGCCAGCCCCCCCCCCCATCGTTGCCCTTCGGAGGAACCGGCAGGCGGCGGTGCTGACGCCCGAGCGCCTGCTCTTCTTCAACGCGGCCAGCTGGTCGCTCTCGCAGGTGGTGTCGCTGTCAGAGCTGGCCGAGATCAGCCTCTCGTCCTACTCCTCGACCCTGCTGGTGCTGCGCATGCACAGCCTTGCGGACGTGGTCCTGGACATCGCCGCCTCCGTTCGCGAGCGGCTGGTGGACGAGCTCGCCCTGGCCAGCAACGCGGTGGCCACCATTCCGGGAGCAAGCAATGATATGAGCATAGACTTTCAGAGGTCCGCGCAGATGTCTCGAATCGTCGCTGGACCCCCCTCCCTGGCGCGGGGAGCGCGCCGGGGGCGACGCCGGAGCCGCCGCCAGGGGGGCCCCAGCGCCCGATCCGAGAGATCCGTGCGGAGCTCCGAGACTTCCTAGTAAAGCCGCGGGGCGGAGCCTCTTCACGGGCCCGTCCCCCCCCCCCCCCCTTTCGTTGCTCTTCCCCAGCCCCCTTACAGCCTCCTCCGCGCCGCCGGCAACGCCTGGGCCCCTCCGAAAGCCTGCGCGTGTGCCGTTGCTTTGTCTCCCCGGCCGTGTGGGGCGGCGCGGACTTCGGCACCACTGGCGTCCGCGTCGAGAACGAGTGCGAGACCAGCCCCCGGCGGCGCGCGCGACGGAGGGCGGGGCGGGGCGGGCGGCCCTCGGGGGGAGGTACTCCCCGCCGCCTCGGAGTGCCGCCAAGACGCTGAGAGAAGGACCGCTCCGGCTTGGCATCGCTCGTCGGAGGAGGAAGAGGCACGGTCGGAACGAGGTACCCTAATGTTCTTCGTGTTTGTTGGATGCTCTCGTGTATCCTTGGGAGAGTACCCTTGGATATGTTGTGTGTTTTTGCTGGCGGAGGGTCTCATGTTCTTGAAGGATGTTCTTTTGTCCTTGGTCGTGCTGCACTCCTTCGCTGCGCTGCCCCTGCCTCGTGTGCGCCGGTTCGGGCCTCCCGGGGGGCCCTCGTCGCCACCGCTGGATGCGCCTCGAAATCCTGGTCGGGACGCAGCCCGGGAGGGGTCCGGGGAGTGGCCGTATCGGTGCCCTCCTGTTTCCCCACCTTTGGCTCGGCATCGCTCGACGCGTGGGCATTGTTCCTCGCGGCGAGGCCAGCGCCAGAACGCCTGGACCATCGAGGCGCACCTCCCGGGCAGTCTTGCGACAGAGAGCAGGCAGGGAGCGGCACCGAGCCCTCTGCACGGGGCAGGGGCGTCCGGGCGATGGCCAGGCGAGCCGAGCAGGGCGCGCCGGTGCTCGATCCGTTCCCTGGGCGCCCAGAGGTGGGGGGAGCCCCGTGCTCGTGGCCGAGGCCCGCGGTGGCCAGGCGAGCCCTTCGATCCCCGTTCAGCGCTCCTGCTGGGGGCGCGACGGCTGCACCTCCCGCCTTCTTTGGGGGTCTCAGAGGAGAACAGCACGGCGTGGACGCCGCTGGTGGCAGTTTTTCCTGTGGGGCAGATTCCGACATACTTTTGGCGCCTTCGTGTTTCAAGAGTCGATCGGCCTTCCCTCGTCCGTCCTCTCCAATGGTCGGGCGGCAGCCCACTCCATTCTCAACGCCTTCCTGCTTCAGGTTTCCACCCACTCCTGGCGTTCCGCGCGAATTTCTTGGATCGGCGCTGGACCCCCCTTGGCGGCGCCTCTTGCGCCGCTCCTGCGCGCGCTCCGCGCGCCAATGAGGGGGCGGCCCAGCGCCGTTTCGAGTTTCTTCGCAGACCTCCCACAGTGTATGTGAATGCCGGTTTTTCCTCTTCCACAGAAGCCCTCTTCGGGCGCGCCCAGGACCGAGATGAATCGTTCTGGAGCGTTCCAGAGCGCTTTGGGAACGGGCGCGGCGCCAGATATGCATCCTCCAGAACCGCAAGTTCCCAGAGATCACCAATTGTATCCTGGTCTGATTATGACCCGGTCCTGGCTTCGTCTCACCTCTCAGAAGCCTTTCAGGTGGGGCCAGCAGTTGCCGAGAAGCTACGCTACGTGCCCTCTCTGGAGGGCGCCACTCCGCCCCCTCCCACCTCGCCCTGCCCCCGTCATGCTCGCCGCCGGCCTTCGTTCCGCTGATGGACGCGGGCCGGAAGCGGGGGGGCACCCTGGCCTTCTTGGAGTCTGATGTGTTCATCTCGGAGGCTGCCAGAGGCAAGAGGGGGAAGACCAGCGCACACGTCGGTCGTTGCAGGTAGGTGTTTAGTTTCTGGATTCCCTGATTATAATATGCTTTAGGCGCCTTCCTACTTCAATGATCGAGTGGCTGTCCTTCTTCCTTCCTTTTCAGGGGTCGGGCGGAAGCCCAATCTACTTCAACGCCTTCCTACTTCATGTTTCTACCCACTTCTTCCGACCGACGGGTAAACGTACAGCTTCGGAGGCTCGCGCGGATTTGTTGGAGAACGGTGCCGGACTCCCTTGGCGGCGCCTCTGCGCGCGAGGGAGAGTGGGGATATCCAAGAAGTCCGCGCGAGCCTCCAAAACCTTAGGTCTACACCGATCTTGTTTCTCTTCTTCTTGCGAGGGCGACCCTTGATTTTTCACGGAGAGCACTCCTGACGAGGTCCGACCCACTCTAGAAGGGGTCCAGATGTTGTGGTCACCTTTGTGCCAGGACCACCTCTGCTGGATACTCGCTGTGGGGATCTTCCTGGGGGCCACCTAATTGACCCTAGTTTGAATATGGTTTGAGTCTAGTTTGACCCTATATGGTTTGAGTCTAGTTTGACTCTAGTTCGACTCTAGCTCGACTCAAGTTCGGCTCAAGCTTGGTTCAAGTCGGGGGCCCCCAAACGGCGCGGTGACCACACCGTGTGGTGAGTCAGTGGGGATTCGGGGTAACCTCACGGTTTTGGGACTCGGGTCGTTCTTCGCCGAGGACGTCTCGGGCGACGGGGGCCTCCGCGGTGTCAAAGCCTGCGGTGTCGGACCGTGTCGTGAGGTTTTGGGGGATTCCGACTTCACCGCACGGTCCGTGGTCCGTCGCCGAACCGTTTCGGGACCCCCAGCCAAGCCGACGGACGCTCGACGCAGCATCGACGCAGGAGTGGGCCACCACCCACCAAACCACCCCAAGCCCACCCGAAGGCCCCAATTTGCACTCCATTCGGAGGGGGGGGGGGCGTCGGGGAGCATTGAAAAGCACAAATGGAACCTGGACCCCCCCAGCCCGAAATTTGCTTGGGTCTTTGGGTTGGATTGGGGTGGTCTGGTAGGTACCCAGTGGGGCGAGTGGCCCCAGGAAGGCCCCCACAACGAGCCCCCGAGAGCCTTTTTTTGGCAGCCTCCGACCCCTCCTGCTGCCCTACGCGCCGTCCTCGGCCTTCCTGGCGGACGGAGACGCCTTTTTCTTTGGGTTGCTCGACATGCACAAGGACCGCCGCCTTTTTTCAGACGAAGCCTGGACGATGATCAATTCAGGTGAGAATGGATCGAGAATCTCTGAGACCCCGCAGCTCTGGAGGATGCATCGGGTGTCGCGGCCTTCTCAGACCGCTCGGGAACGCTCCGAAGGCGTTCCGGAACGATC
Source organism: Prorocentrum cordatum (assembly GCA_963575745.1). Taxonomy (NCBI): domain Eukaryota; class Dinophyceae; order Prorocentrales; family Prorocentraceae; genus Prorocentrum; species Prorocentrum cordatum. The sequence goes on from CAUYUJ010014909.1 coordinate 162,368, forward strand.
TGCAACGAATTGTGAAGTCCTGACGGCCGGTGCCGCCGACCCTGCAAGACATCGACGACGACCAGGAGGGGGAGGAGGAGGAGGAGGAGGAGGAGGAGGAGGAGGAGGAGGAGGAGGAGGGAGGAGGAGGAGGAGGAGGAGGAGGAGGAGGAGGAGGAGGAGGAGGAGGAGGAGGAGGAGGAGGAGGAGAGAGCATTCCGCAACGATCTGGAACGCGCTTCACCTCGTCCTAGCCCCGTCCGACCTTTCTTGGGCAGCGGGCACGGCGCGGGCCACCGGCGGCCTCCCCACGGCCTTCGGCGGCCTTGAGCGGGTCCCTCGGTCGTTGCGCGAGTGCGCAGGTCGCAGGCGATTTCTCGCCCCAAGTCCCCGAGTTCCGCTTGAAAAGTCTGGCCGTTCAGAAAAGGGGGGAAACCTTGGGATACTCGGATATGCCCGGCTATTCGGACGCACCCCTAACAGAGGAGGAGGAGAAGGAGAGGAGGAAGAGGAGGAGGAGGGGGAAGGGGAGGGGCAGGGGGAAGAGGAGGAGGAGGACCAGTGTACACCCAAAACTCATCAACGATATTGCAGTAAACCCTCCCTTCAAGTTCCCTCTTCACCGGCTCCCGTACGCATTCGTTTTCACTGGGGGATCTGCCCCATTGTAAGACAACCTTGTGACAGTCCGGGAATGTGCCAGAACGCCAATCCTGTAACTTCGACGCCGCGAATCACCGTTATTGTTGCGTCTTGAGGATCCTGAATCCTGCCAGAACATTGTTCTTGGGACTTCAACGCTGCGAATCGACATGACTGTTGCGCCCTGACGTTCCGACTGTGCCACAATACACTTTCGGGGAAGTTAACCATCATAATTTTTGAATCTCTTGCAAACTCTTACAACGAATGGGCGCGGCGATGAGGCGAGGGCCACATTTTGAAAAGGAGCCGCCCTCCACCCGTGAAGCTCTTGCAAGCTTCTGAGGCGACTGTGCAGTGTGATGAAGCGAGAAACGCATTTTGAAATGGAGGCGCCCTCCATCCTCGAAGCTCCTGCAAACCTTCAAGACGCATCTGTGCGGCGCAAAGGCGAGAGCCACTTTTTTTGGAAACCGGCCGCCCTCCATGCGTCAAGCTCTTGCAGCTTCCATTTCTGAAGACGAAGGTGTTCGGCACTAACGCGGGTGCCACATTTTGAATCTGGACCGCCCTCCGTCCGTGACGCTCTTGCATACTTTCAGGACAAACGTTCGCGGCGCTCAGGCGAGAGTCACATTTTGAACACTTACCGCCCTCCATCCTTGAAACTGTTACAAATTTCAAGCTTCAGGATCATACATTGTAAGGAGGTCTCAGGCGAAACTCCTGGGCCGCCCTTTCGACCGGCTTCGGGGTGCGACAGGGGGGAGTCATCGATGAGGAAACGGAGTGGAAGAGGAGGCGAAGGAGGAGGCGGAGGAGGAGAAGGAGGAGGAGGGGGAAGAGGAGGGGGGGGGGGAGTCCATGTGTTTTCGCTCGAGGTCTCTGTGTGAAGACCGAGTCTCCCGTGCGAGGAGGGCCCAGGAGCTTCCGTGAGCCCTATTGGTCGGTCGCGGCGAACAAAGCCCGCCGACAGCGCGCAGTCACGGGGCCTGGCTGGAAATGGCAGACCTGCTTCTTCGTCCTCAAGTCCGGCGTGGGGATAGCTCGCAGGCCCAGGGGAGATAACCTCGTGGTTTTGCCTCTCTCGCTTCTCCTCCTCCTCCTCCTCCTCCTCCTCCTCCCTCCTCCTCCCTCCTCGTCATTGTTTTTTTCGAGACGTGCTGGCGGACATCGTTGAGATCCCCCCCCCTGGCCTCAGGGGCAGCGCTCTGGGGGATAGGCTCAAGGGGGGACGCATCGAACCCCGATCGTCCATTGATCGCCGACCGATTGGGGGCCTGATGCCCACTCGCCCCACTCATCCAGTGCTCGTGCGGTTTTGTCATCGAAAGCATATCGCCGATCTATCGGCGACGTATTGCCGACGTTAGGTCGAGGTCCCCCCCCCCCCCCAGAGATGGTCCTCCCCTATCGTGCGACCTCAATGTCACCGCTCCCTCACCGCTCCCTCCTGGCACCCCCTCCCTGGCAGGCTGCTGTGGACACTGCATCCCAACGACGAGGTGCCCGTGGGGTCTGTCCACCTGAGCCAGGAGAACCTTTATGGGGTGGGGAGGAGCAGGAGTGATAGGACGAGCCGGAACACGATCAGGAGCAATAATCGAATAAGACGCCTTTACAAACGCACACTTTCGCAGCTGCGCGCGGATTTCTTGGATCTGGGCTGGACCCCCCTGGCGGCGCTTCTAGGGGGTCTATTGCCGATCCAGTTAAATCCGCATAGACCTCCGACAGTTTAGGTTTATGCACGCCGTGTTTTGTCCGTAAAATTAGAAAGTAGATGGAAAGGAGGCTGATGCACGACCCACATCGTACGTCCACCGTCCCACCACGACTGCCCCCTCTGAAACTACCACTGCCAACGCGGCCGCTGCGGGCCACCTGGTGTACAGCAGAAACGAGAGAGGTCTGCCGAAGATGAATAAATCACGTGAACATAAACTGTCGACGGTACTCGCGGATTTCTTGGATCTGCGCTGGAGCCCCCAGGCGGCGCCTCCAGCGCCGCCCCTGGCGCGCTCCGCGCGAAACGTCGTCAGTTTTTGTTTATGCCGTGTTTATGCCACCTGATCTCGAGTAGGGGATCAACTACATAATTTATGTATTCTAAACTCAATTGTGTCCGTCGGGTCTACGAACAAAAACTAAAGCGTTTAAAAGGCTCGCACATATAAGAGTGTTCTGCACAGGTGTCGCAGATTCGACGTACAACTCAATTTGGGGGTAACTCGATTCTGCAGTCTGTCCCCTACTCGAAGACTGGGGAGACCAGAGACGAAACAAGAGACGCGACTAGAGACAGAAAGACACCAGCAGGGCAGCACTCGAGCGGGGCATTCCCACGGCGCAGCGCCCCCAGAGAGAGGGGGTTGGCTGATCGCCCCGCTGTCCCGCACATGCTTGCGAAGGTTATTCGGCCACGCGCAGAGGGGGGTACAGTCGGACCGAGGTATAAGATCGAGGTCGGTTCGGGCAGGATCCCGTAATGTGCTTCGTGCTTTGTTCGATGTTCTTGTGCATCCTGGGGGAGGGTACCCCTGGATGTTCTGTGCGTTTTGGCCGGCGGAGGGTCTTGTGTGCTAGGTCCGACTGTATTCGGCGACGCGCAGAGTGGGCTAGGGGGAGCAGGGAAGGCTTCGCCAAATTATGTGCTAGACCGCGCCCGATGCCTCTACTCCTTTGGCCGAATGCCGAGTACCCCACGTGAGCACACCACAGCTCGGCGCCGCTGGCATGCACACATACTGTCAAGACTCTGAAAGAAACCGTTTTCGGGGTTCGGGAGAGGCGCTTGCCTTCGTGCCGCTCCTCAGGCCTGGGTCGGGGAACCTCCGCGTAGAGTGGGGCCGTCTCGGCGCAGTGATGCTGCCCTTCTCGTTTCGGATGTGGCCTCAGCAGCTGCTGCCAGCAACCCTGGTCCCCCTCCACCAACGAACGGCTGGATGCTTTCCGAGCACGGGCGGCCGTTCGGGGGCAAGCCACTGCCGAGAGCCGCGCCAGGCAAGGTGTCCGAGAGGTTGACGCACTGGCTGCCAGTGGTCGGCCCGCCTGCGCTCTGCTCCGGCGGCCCCCTCAGCACAGAGGCCCGCACACCGTGAGCAGGCTGCCGATTCGGTCACGGGGCACCCGGCTCGAGGCGGCGCGGAGACCCGCGGCGCCCCGCTGCCCGCGGCCGAGGGGCTGCCCGCCCTCTCTGCGGGAGGGCAGTGCGGCCGAGCGAGTTCCGCACCTCGCGCTCCACGCCGCCCGGAGGCCGGAGGCGAAGACCGACGTCCGACGCCGAGCCAGGGCTCGAGCTAAACGGTGTTTCGGCGATTTCGTGGACCGTTTTCGTTCTGATTTCGTTTCGCAGCAACGGCATAGCGAGGGCAGAAACGGAAACCGAAGACAAACCGCAAAAGGAAAGCACTTTTTAGCTCGAGCCCTGCCCCGAACCAAACCTCCTGGTCGGTTTGTGGGGTCGCTGCGGCGTCCACAAGTTGGGGCAGGGTTTTGCCAAGGAGTGGCACGCCGACGCGGCTCACAATTAGCCATGTAGCGACAGAGAGCTGTCAACTTGTGTCCAACATTTGCAGTCACGTTTTCCTGTTAGAGGTCGATTTTCACGTAACCACACAGGGTGCCAGGAGCATGAACTTCGAAGGTCTGAGCATACGCTTCGGGTGAGGTTCGAAATTCGACGTGTTCGATCGCTTTCGTCGGTTCTCGGCGGCTTTCCAGCCTCTGGATGCCCAGCGGCTGCGCCTTGCCGAGAGGCGTTTAGGGGGTTCTGGGATCGTCACGAATGGCCGCTGGAGGGCCGAGTTATACCCCTTCACGCTCAAGGGGGGAAGCAACAACCCGGCCCCACAACTGGCGTTCACTGAACGGTCCTGGGCGTTTGCTACGCAGTCCTTCCCTGTTCGATTCCCGCCCTGCTCTGTGCGCTTTTACTCGAGAGCTTCGCTTGATGGGGTGCTTGTTGTCAGGGTGGTTCTCTTCTGTCCTCCCCGCCGCACCCTCCGGTAGCGCCTCGACGCCGCCCTGGGCGCGTTCCGTGCGCCGAGGGATGGGATGCGGGGACGGGGATCCATCGACGACAGGAGGACTCCGCGTGGACCTCTGGAAGTCTGTGAGACTGCCGTCTTCCTGGGGCCTTCCAAACCTGGCAGGACCGACGCGGAGCTCAGGATACCAACTCCACGGGGCGCCGTCCTCGGGCCTCCGTCGTCCTGGCTTCGCCACGTCGCGGGCCCCTCTGAATCTCTCTTGACCCGGTCTCCGGGTCGAGAGGCGGGTGGTAGCGGGGGGTGGCCCAACGGAGGGATGAAGCAAAGGGGCCCCGAAGGGGCCCTTATCTGGCCCCTGCTGGCTCCAAAGGGGCCCTAAGGGGCCCCTTTCGGGCCTTGTTCTTCACCCCCCATTGAGGTCACCCCCCACTACCATCGGGTGTTGCTGGAAGTGCCCCTGGCCCAAGGTGCTCCCAGGATTCCAAGGAGGCCCCCATGGTCTCCCCAGAGCACCCCTCATGAGGCCAAGAGGGCCCCAGCGCTTCCAAAATGGAGCGAAAAGCTGGAGGCACTTTGGGCCAGGGGTACCTTTAGCAACCCCCGATGCCACTCGCTGGAAGGTCGGGGGTTGCCAGAGGTGGTCCTGGCACAGGGTGCCCCCCCCCCAGCTCTTCGAGTCATTGTGGAGCTGTGGAGCGCCTGGGCCTCCTCCGGGCCTCGTGAGTGGTGCTCTGGACGCCATCTGGGCCTCCCTGGAGATCCTGGGGGGGCACCTTGGGCCAGGGACACATCTGGCAACACCCGACCAGGCTCGAAGAAGAGACGACTACATGAAACTTCCAGAGGTGCTCACGGATTTCTTGGATCGGCGCTGGCCTCCCTGGCGGCGCCTCTGGCGCGGCCCCCTGGCGCGCTCCGCGCGCCAGAGGGGGGTCTAGCGCCGATCCAAGAAATCCGCGCGGAATGTCGAGAGATTATGCTTATGCAGCTGCTTCACCTCCTGCAGTCTGCTCGGGACCAAGGGCAATGCCCCGTCGCGTTGTCCCCGGACGTCGCCTCGCCCCAGAGCCTGCGCGCGCCCAGCGCCTGCCGCAGGCCTGGAGGCGCGCGGAGGCCCGCGCCGGGCCCCGCGCCGGGCCCAGCGCCGCGGCAGCGCGCGCGCGCGCCCAGATCCGTGCGGTGCAGGCGTTGGACACCCCCGACGGCGAGGCACCCGGCCCTCCCGCCGTCCCAGCCTCCCAAGGGGGGTCCGAGGAGCGGGGGCAGAGCAGTCGTCGTCGTCGTCGTCGTCGTCGTCGTCGTCGTCGTCGTCGTCGTCGTCGTCGTCGTCGTCGTCGTCCTCGACGTCGTCCTCGTCGTCGTCGTCGTCCGCGTCGTCGTCCGTCGTCCGTCGTCGTCGTCGTCGTCCGTCGTCGTCCGTCGTCGTCGTCGTCCGTCGTCCGTCGTCCGTCCGTCGTCCGTCGTGCGTCGTCCGTGGTCGTCGTCCGTCGTCCTCGCCGTCGTCGTGATCCGCCGCGGCCGCAGCCGCAGTCGTGCCTTGGTCGAACACTCAGGACGTACCAGAGCAGGGGCAGAGGCGGCCGACAGAGAGAAAGTCCCGGACCCCGCAGCCGCAGCCCCCGAGGGCCCGCGCCTGCACGCGGAGAGCCCCCGAAGGACGAGCGGCCCGCCCGACGCCCGAGCGAACGCACAGACCGCCCACTCCGCTCGCCGCGGGCGCCTTTTCTGGGGCCCCCCGAGGCACTGGAGGATCGCCGATGCGTCTGCGATGCGGCGCGATGTGGAGCCCGAGCTTCTCTACGCCGACGCCGCCGACGGGTGAGGGTGACATTTCGGGCCGTGCATCTTGAGGAGGGTTCTAGCGACTTTCACATTGTGGAAGAGACCCGCTCTCCACCTTTGCAAGTGCTGGGAACTTGTCAGGGCGAATGTGCGCAGCGTGAAGGCGAGAGCACCATGTTGAAAACGAGTCGCCCTCCATCCTTGTAACTGTTCGAAGTTTTCGAAGTCGTCAGCGCGTGGCCCTATCGTGAGAGCCACGTGTTGAACACGACCCGCCATCCATCCTTGCAATCGTCGAAGGCTTTTGGTGAGCCTTGTAGCGCATGTAGGTTGTTTAAGGCGACTTTGCTCGGCGCTGAGGCGAGAACCACGTTTTGAACACGACCCGCCTTCCATCCATGTAACCGTTGAGATTGTTTGAGCTTCGGGATCGCAAATGGTGAGGAAACCTCAAGCGAACCGCCTGGACTGCGCTACCGACACGATCAGCGGTGTTTGGAGGATTTTCATTGTATTGGGATGTGGGATGAAGCGGGAGCATGACTCAGATAGGGAGAGAAGAGAACTGAGGAGGTAGAGGATGAGGAGACGGCGGAAGAGGATCAGGAGGAGTAGCAGGAAGAGAAGGATGACGCGCAGTACTATACGAGAGACGCGATGACGGTTCGAGGGGATTCTGCTCGTTGTCTGGCCCCAGTGAGGTTCTGAATCCGACATTATGCATCTCGAAGGCATCATCATGCGTTGATTGACTGTGCGTATTGAGGGGAGGAATGATGATGAGGAGGATCGGATGCAGAGGAGCAGAAGCAGCATGATAAGAAGATGAGGAGGATGCTGAGGGGAGGCAGGTGCGGAACCGGGTAAGGAGGTGGCGGGAGGGTGGACGAGCGAGGATAAAAGTGGGAGGAACGTTTTGGAATGTGTTGCAAAGTGCAGCGCGCAGGGCAGGACAGGGAGAGGAGAGAGAGAGGTGGCCGGCGACCGAACCTCCCGTCACACCCCTGCCTGCAGACCACAGGCACGCCCAGCACCTTCGGCCCCTCATAACGGAGGGTGCGGAGGGTGCGCCAACAGGCGTGTGAGAGACGGAGTTTAGTCGCCGCCAGGCCACCAGAGGCTCACCTCAGCCTGAGCTAGAGCCGTCGCCGTCTGGCACGGACACGCCGGGGCCAGGATCTCCACTTGCGCAGCGACAGAAGGCGGTGTTCCTGAGCTCAGGCCCTTCCGAGGGGAGCACGGGCGACGCCGGCTCCGACAGGCTCGAAGCTGGCACGGCCTGACGGTCCGCATTGAACGCACGGTGACATTTCGGCACGAGCGGTGCACCCACGACCCGAGCGCGCAACAAGTCACGAGCCGCTCTTGGCGGTCCTGCACACCTGGCCAGGTTCTCCGATCCTGGCCAGTTCTGCTGGACCGCTACGAGCTCCGGCCAGGTTCTCCGACCCTCTGCGCGAGACCGGTTAGCACGCGCTGGTAAGCTGTTTGCCGTCGGCGGCCGCGATGCGACCGCGCCGAGAGCAAGGGTGAAGATGGTGGGCGTCCCAGGAGCCCAGGGAGTGGGAAGGGTCCAGCAACATGCCGCAGACATGGATCGGCTTCTGGACATACTTTTGCGTCGACGGTTAGGCAGGGTAACTGCGCTTGCGGAGGGCTACGTAAACGGGGCTACCGCTGCAGCGAATTGTGCCACCATGCAGGAGGGAGGGGAAAAGGCGGAGGAGGTGGCCGAAAGAGGGGAGGAAGGAGCGAGCCGCTCAGGGGGACGCGTCACGCCCCGAGCGTGTGGCGCGGCCGGCCCCGCCGGCGGGCCCGCGGCGGCTGCTGCACCAGGGGGCCGGCAGCGGCGGGGCGCAGTGCGGGAGTACCACCCCAGGGGGCAAGCGGCTCCTGGACACGCACACACACACGCAACCACATCCCGGTCCCTGGGAAAACCGTGAAGCCCGTCGGACGGAGGGTCGCACTCGCATTCGAGGCTCGGATCCGAGGGCCTCGAGGAGGTCTTTCTTCTGGGACACCAGACTGCGCTGCTGGCAGCAAAAGCTTTGCTCACTGGTGCAGACATGTGCGAGCTGGCTCCGGCAGCAACTTCTAATTTAGAACCTTTTTGGGGGCGGTCCGCCTCTGTGTTAGATCGTTCCCGTTTGGGGTCCGCGGCCGCGGCGTCAGCAAGCGCCTTTCGAGCTTTGCGTCGGAATAAAGCTGCTGTGACGTCCCAAGCGTCAGTCTTAGGTTCGGAGGTGACCGACATCTGCCAGGATCCTTCAGCCGCATCTCCCGCTGCCTCATCAGCAAAGTGGTTTCTTATCGCAAGGAACTGTTCGTGCTCAGAGATGCTTGTAGTGTCGAGCGAGACGTGAGAAGGAGTCCACTCGACCGTGAACTGAGAATTGCCACGAGCGTCTGGGGCGCAGCGGATGCGCAGCCACATATCGCATATTCTCCCGTCCAACCTCCAAGGTCGCCCCCGCCTCCACCCCACCCACAAGGGGCTGTGGTCCGTAGCGAAATGCACTGGACCTACAGTGGCCTCCAGGAACAGTTCAAATGCCTGGAGCTCCGAGCGAGGGACCTTTAGATTAGGCCCTCTGAGGAGACACCGGCCTCAACACAACAGCATGAAACCCTTCTTCGGGCCCTGCACGCCTCACAACAACAACCGCTGACCCGCCTCCAGAACCATCTCCGAAGCCATCCAGAGGTTCTGAACCTTCAGAAGCCGAGCACTCTCCAAGAGAGCTGGCGCCTAGGTGGGCTTTCTGAGGTCCTTTTGGGACTCTGCAGAGACAGGGTAAGTGAGTCCCACAGGAAGGACCCCCTGAGCCATAAAGAACGCTGTGAGTCATACGACGCCAACGCCTGAGGGACAAGCCTAAGTATACCCATCAGGCATCTTAACCAAAGTAGCAACATATCATGGGCCCCAGATTTCGTTCAAGGGATCCTAGAATCTGGACTGGACCCTGGGCGTTTCTTTGAGCCTCGTTTATTCTTATAGCGATATCGGGACGTGGGCTACTGTCTAAGAAAACGCATGGAATGAAGTCCATGTTCTTAGCGTGAGTAGTTTGAAGCGTAAGCAGGGGCGTGCATGTCTTCTCATAATCGGGACGATCCTTGTTGCACGGGCAGTGCCAGATCCGTTGGCGAGGAGTTGAATGTTCCTCGCCGCACTGGGGACGCCGTCTCTGTGGTGGGGCTCGGCGGGAGCTGCCGATCTTCGGGCCGTTGCGCTTTTGGGGTGGTGCAGGAGTTCAGCCCGAAACTTCGAGTATGGGGATCGACTGCAGAATTGATGCATCCCTGGATCTACTTTCTCGTCGAATCTACGAACACTACGTTGCATGGTGGTAGAACCAATACACTCTTTGCATGTTTCGCAGATTCGGCTGAACATCAACTTTGGAGTAAAGCAATTCTTTAGTCGATCCCCTACTTGAAAACTGTCCAGATTGCCCTTTTTTGCAAAACGACTGAGTTCCAACCTGGCCCCCCCAAAGATCGCCTCTGGACTCGAACCCCTCTCCGTCCCCATGAGAAGCCGCCAACTCTCAGGTATGTGTGCACGACCACCTGAACCGAAGTCGTCAAGGAACTCCGAGACGTCGACGCCCTTCGGATCATAATCGGCCAGTCTGGAAGTAGCAACTCGAGAGCACCATTAACCGTTCTGCGCCGTTCAAGTGCACTGCTAGCCTGCCAGCCCGCGTCCATCAACGTAGATATCACCGCCGAGATCGAAATTCTCGCCGAGATCGGATTTCTGACCAACCTCCAGCTGCCTTTGCCTGCCCGTTCCAGCCGTCGATGTATGTGAGGCCATGCCGACTCTACTCGATGGTGAAGACTAGGATATGCCTTCCACAGTGTTCAGCACTCTGGCAAAAGTGGTCCGTGAAGTCTCTTCTTGCGTCTTTGGGACCGATTGACAAAGCCAAGGCCGTGGTACGACACCGCCCCTTCATAGGTGCAACACTCGAATTAGCTGCCTGACGACGCAACTTATGCTGGTAGGGACAGACCTTGACCGTGATGCCCGTGAGAGGTTCGTGGCAAAGCGCCTGTTGACCAGAACCTTCTGGCTTCTGAACGTGCATGGCGTCGGAGTTGAAATGCACGCCCATATTGGCTTCCTCTGTTCTGTCCGCACAGTCCATCGTGATCGCATGCAACAGACTCGTGGCGTTACGTGCCCTCCGTTTTGATCATCGTGTCGCCGGAGAAAATCCATAAACCCGCGAAACTGGCCTCTTCGTGCGCTGCTTGAGGTAGTGGATGGATGAACATTTTTGCCAAACGAACTCCATGAGGTGATCCTGACTCTAAAGACCTGAGGCGAAACTCGCAGCCGAGGCGCCTAACGTGCCTCTGATATACTTTGGGCCAGCACAAAGCTGCAACTCCAACAAGACCACTGCCGGTGGAAGTTCGAGCTCGCGGGTCGTTTTTTCCAGGAGCAAGGCGAGTCGCAGATTTTTTCGAAACCGAGCAATAAGGTGACTAGTGCCAGGAGTCAGACCTAAGGCACCTGCTGATTCGTCGAGCAATGACCTGTGTAGTGCCGCTCTCAAGGAACCAGTGTGAATCCAAGGCGCATCAACGATGTTGCAGAACGTCCTACCTCCAATCTCCTTCTTCTTAGGGCCCTGCATGAATCCATTTTCATTGCGGGACGGGCCCATTGGACGACAACTGTTCGAGAAATCTCAGTCGTGCCAAAGCACCATTCCTGGGATTCCAGTTTTGCGAATCAACATGACTGTTGCGCCCTGCAAATTTTAATCGTGCCAGGAGGCCATTCCTGGGAATGTAGCGTTGCGAATCAACGCGACTGTTCCGTCCTGGCGATCCTAAAGCTTACCAGAACATCCCAGGGGATTTCGACCATCTCTGAAATGGTTGCAGAACGTTGCAACGAATGTGCGCATCGTTAATGCGATAATCACATTTTGAAAGTCACCCGCGCTCCATCCGCGAAGCTGTTGCACTTTTTCCAGACGCATGTGCGCGGTGCTCAGACGAATCCACATTTTGACAACCACCCGTCCTCCATCCATTGAGCTATGGCAAGTTCGTTTCAAACAAATGTGCGCGGCGTTCAGGCGAGAGCCACATTTTGAAGACGGCCTGCCTTTCATCCTTGAATCGAAGCGCCTTCCATCCTGAAGCAGGAGACAGGCGGAGGAGGACAAGTGTAAACCCACGACGCATCAACGATGTTACAAGAAGCCCTCCCTCCACGACCTTCCTACATAGTCCATACAATGGCTTACTGTACTTGCGGGAAGTGGCCTTAGAAGACAGCTGTCCGAGAATCCCAAATCGTGCCACGCCATTGTTTCTGGGACTTCAACGCCTCCCATTGACATAACTGTTTCGTCCTGACCACCCTAAACCGTGCCAGAGCACCACTCCTTGGATTCCAACACAGTGAGTCAACGTGACCCTTGCGTCCTGACCATCTTAAATCGTGCTGGAGGACTATACCCGGGATTTCAGCCATACGAATCGGTCAAATTGCTATGACAGCTTGGGGCGAATCTGCGCGGCGCCAAGGCGAGAGCCACAGTTTAAACAGGAGCCGCCGTCCATCCGTGAAGCTGCTGCGAGCTTTTGGAGAGAATGAGCGCTGCGCTGCGCCACACTTTGGAGAGGACACGCCGCGCCCTCCATGCCTGCAGCTCCTGCAGACCTTTGCAGCTCCGATCCGTGATCTCGGCACCCCGACAAATCCGAAATGGTGGACAGGCCGTCGTGGGATGATTCTCAGTGCGGCTGCTGCCGCTTGGTCAACGGGCGGGGACCGACTTTCATGCGAATGTTGAGCAGGGGGCTCGATGGCCCGACGTGCCCTCGCTGTCCTGGTCACTCTCCAGGTCGAAGATGGAGGCTCTGTCCGCGGGATTGTATCTTTCGCCTGGGCGGTGTGCTTCCAGGCCGACTCGGGTCGGGCGATCGAGCTGGTCGGGCCCCGCAAGTGGCCTGCGCGTGGGGCGCCGCTTCGGCGGGCAGCTCGGCAATCCAGGTATAGCTATCTTTCTGGGTCCGATTCAGACCGGGCGATCGAGCTGGTGCCCTCCGTCCGCGAAGCTGCTGCTTGCTGCGAATACGAGACTGTGCGCGGTGCCCCGGCGAGAGCCACATTCCTGAAATCGGCCCGCCCTCCACCCGTGAAGCCGCTGCAACCTGCAAGCTTCAGGATCATGCGCGGGGAGGCAATCTCGGGCGAAGCGCCCAGTCCGCTCTCGACACGTCTGGGGGCTCGACAGGGAGGAGCTATTCGGACGACGACGAGGAGGAGCAGGAGGATGAGGAGGGGGAGGCGGAGAGGCGAGAGAGGGTGCAGGAGGCAGGCGTGAGGAGGGACCTGGAAGCTGGAGAGAGGTGGGACGATGGGAGGCGGGAGAAGGGATGACCGTGGAGGGGCGAGGAGGCGGCTGCCCAACCTCGAAAGGCCTGCCTGATCGTCGACTGGGGCGGCCACGACGCGTCCCACGCGCTGACCCTGCGCTCCAGCTCCCCGCAGACACGTCAGGACGCCCGGGCCTCTGCCGCCAGCCTCGCCGAACCTGGCCTGTGCAGCAGGGGCAGGCTACGCAAGTACGTGTCGTGGACAGACTGCAGGAAAGGTGCGTTTGACTGGTCGCGCTCTGGAGAATGGTGTGCGTGTGTGTTAGTGTGTGTGTGTGTGTTAGTGTGTGTGTGTGTGTGTGTGTGTGTGTGTGTGTGTGCGTGCGTGCGTGCGTGCGTGCGTGCGTGCGTGCGTGCGTGCGTGCGTGCGTGGGCGATTGGGGCTGCTGGTCTAGTTTGGGCGGGTTCAGGACCAGGATAAGTCGCTCAGAGCGTTCTGGAGCGCTCTCAGAGCGTTCTGGAGTGCTCTGGCACGGCCGCGGCGCCCGATGCATCCTGCAGATCTGCCAGATCTCAGAGATCCCCGGTTTGTCTTGGTACGATTTTGTCCTGGTCCTGGCTTCGTCTTACGAGCTCACTTTCCCACGCAAGGTGGCCAGTCTGCTTTGAGCGCGTCCCGTCTCAGCTGAGCTGACTTGTTGTCTGCAACTTTTTCTGCTGCGTTGCAATACAAGGTGCTAAATTCTGGCCGTGCGTGCCGCGCCTCGGGCCCATACACACACACATATATATATATACACATATCTGTGTATATCAATATTTACATACATCTATATTCATATATATATATATATATATATTTAACTATGTAAATATATAGTTATATACACAGACATTTTACTACATCTGGTACTGGTGATATTTCCGCTGACAATTTCCAATTTCCCGAGTGGTAGGGCTGGCTTCGTCTACGCCCTGGATGTGTGAACAGGCCGGAGTTGTTTGAACCAGAGGCTACCTGCTACGCGGTCATGCAGGAGCTCCACTGTCCACACCCAGAGTGTGAGTTTTCACTTGCAACCCCGCCCTGCAGGCCAGCAGTGGACATGGATAAAAGCTACCGACGGCTCTCCAGAGAACTATCTGCATGCGACTGGGATTTTCGTGGCCAGGCAGCGTCGAATCGAAACCGAATAGAACGCGGAATCTTAGAATCGGCACCCTAACATGGGGGCAGCAGAGAACTGCGACCCCAGAAGGGTAGTACGACACGGTGGAGTCCTGGAGGTTCAAGAAACAGGATTTGCTTACGTCTTTGATAACGGCGCAGGGTGTGATTTATTTTTTTTGGGAGGCCCAAGTTTTCTGCGCCGTCCATGAAAACGAGATCAGCAGCGATAGTGGTCACATATCGGCGGTGGACGCCTCATCTGCTCTCCGCTAGTTGGTGTTATTGGCGCGTCGGAGTTAACAGAGCGTGTGCGCGTGCGACCTCGACAAACTTATGCCCGCAGTATCTGTTATGTACACAGTAGTCTGTCCGAGCATCTGATATGGTAAACATCCTTCCTGGGTGCTGGTTCAAAGGTGTGTGTGTGTATGTACGTGTCGACTTTCCTTCTTCTCTGCTTAGCGTCATCGCTCAGCAGAGAAGAAGGAAAGTCGACACGTACATACACACACACACACACACCTTTGAACCAGCCAGCATCTTCTTTCTTTCCTTCGTTTTCCTTCGTCCGTCCTCTTTCTTTCCTTCGTTCGTCCTTCCTTTTCCTTCTTTCCTTCGTTCATCCGTTCCCTCCCTGCGGACGTCCTCCTCGCTGCGCCTCCTCACGCGCCAGACTCCGCTCCCGCCTCCTCGGGCAGGCGAGTCCGGCACGCCTCCTCGGAAACGCCCTCCGTCTCGCGACCTCTCCGGTGGCGGGAGGGGGGCTACACCTTAGGCGATGCTTAAGAAAACCTAAGTTTTCGTCCTGAGTCTCGATTATTCTTAACTTTTCAATGTAAATCCCAAGATTTTGATAGAAGTTCTGGGTTTTATTCACTTTCTGAGACTATGAATTTCTTAACCCATGATTTCTTAAGCATTTCGCAGGGTGTAGGCGCTGAGCGCTCCGGGCATTTTGCCCCCCCGTCCTTCGCCTTTGTCTTCCTGCCTCGCCTCGTCCCTGCACTGCCACTGTTATAGGGTTTCCTCTCTTTGGCCTCTACGCAACTGCCTTGCGGGATGTCCACAGCGCTGCTGGTGCCCTGCCAACTTCACCCGGTTGGCTGTGTGCTGCTGCCTCTGGCCACGCGCTGCGACCTCCGCGTGGGATGCCCCGTGGCGGGCAGTGATCCTTCCTTCCCACCCCTCCCTGGATGGCTATGTGCTGCCCTCCGCTCAGGTGGCAGATGCGGCGATCCAAAGCGATCCCGCTTGAGAGCCTAGCCGCCCGCGCCCGTCAGCATTCGACTCGCTTCGCCTCGGCCCGGCCGCCTGCGTTCGTCCGCATTCGACTTGCTTCGCCTCGTCGCCTCGCGCGAGGCCGCGACCGCCGAAAAGGGTGTGTGTGTGTGTGTGTGTTTGTGTGTGTGTGTGTGTGTGTGTGTGTGTGTGTGTGTGTGTGTGTGTGTGTGTGTGTGTGTGTGTGTGTGTGGGGGGGGCGGGGCGGGGGGGCGGCCTGTTGCTGTACTGCTCGTCAGTGTCTTCGGGCGTTGCCTCAATTTCTCAGTCGTCACCCACGCCTGGCTGGCCTATGGGCGGTCGATTCAATGCGGTCCCGTGTCTGAGGGCCCAGCAGCGCGCGTCAGTTCCCTGCCGCTTGCTCGACTGGCTCCGCCCCGGAGCCCGTTTCTTCATTGCTTGGGGCATGACGGGCGTCATGGCCCCCGCTCCCCCCCTCCCCATATGACGTAACGCTCGCCCCCCCAGTGCGCTCCGGGCACTGCCGCCGTGCGCATTGGAATCCGCGTAGGTGTCCGCGTAGGATTCCGCATAGGAGTCTGGTCCGCAGTCGTCGTCGTCGTCGTCGTCGTCGTCGTCGTCGTCGTCGTCGTCGTCGTCGTCGTCGTGGTCGTGGTCGTCTTCGTCGTCGTCGTCTTCGTCGTCGCTCGTGGCTTGTCGCTCGTCGCTTATAGTCGTCGTGCGCGCGGACGCGGCTGAAGCCTGTTTTTTATTCCGGGCCGATGACGGCAATCATCTAGGGAGGGGTGGAGGGGGTCGATTACGTCACGTTTCGCGCCAGCGGCGTCTGGGAATGCTTAGTAGTGACGGAGGACGGGTAACGCCAGCATACAGGTGGCGATTTGCACTACAACGCCTGTGTACACAGCAGTGCTTGCGTGCACCACAGCGCCTGTGTACACCACGCCGCCTATGTACACCACATCATCCGCGTGCAACACAGCGTCAGTTTGTGCCACCGTGCTTGCGGGCACAGCAGTTTTTGTGCACACCACAGCGATTGCGTACACCACATCAGCCGTGTGCAGCACAGCACCAGTCTACACCACAATGCCTGCGTCCATTACAGTGCCTGTGTACACCACGGCGTCTGTGTGCACCACAGCAACCGTGTGCAACACAGCACAATGGTTGCATATATAATGTTATTATAACGAATCCTTATGACAAAATGGAGCGCTTGTGGATTCCACCAGAAAAACAACATAACATAATCCTTATGGACAACGGAACGCCGCTGGAATCTACGAATCCTCTTGAATCCGCCCGCATCACCCTAACTCCAGCCAGATTGACCGTCCGAGAACCAAGTGGACCGATTCAATAGACCATTCTGCGGTGCGCGCTGAGATGCGCACGTCCGCTGTAGTGCCACCCCGAACGACAGGGGGTAAGGAGGAGGAGGAGGACGAGGAGGAGGAAAAGGAGGAGGAGGACGAGGAAAAGGAGGAGGAGGAGGTGGTGGGGGTGGAGGAGGAGGAGGGAAAAACGCCGCATTCGATCATCAGCTCTTTCTTTGCGCGGCGTCTAGTTGTCCGCAGCATCTCCGCACGTACGTGCTCCTTCTACTTGTTTTATGCACGCAGGCATTGTGGTGTGCACCAGCGCTGCGTTGCACGCGGATGCTGTGGTGTAGGCTCGCGCCGTGGCGTGCACAGGCGCCGCGGTGCACGCAAGCATTGTGGTGTACACAGGCGCTTTGTTGCACATGGGAGCTGCGGTGTGCACATGTACGCCGGCGCTGTAGTCCACGCAAGCACTGTGGTGTACACAGGAGCTGCGTTGCACACGGTTGTTGCGGTGTACGCAGGCGCTGTGGTATACACGCGCGCTGTGGTGCACGCGAGCGTTGTGGTGTACACAGGCGCAATGGTGCATATCGCCACCTGCATGCGCGGGCGCGGCTGCGGTGCCGGAGCCACACGGTGGGGGGGGCTGTTACGTCATACCCCCCTCGCCCCCCCCCATGACCCCCGTCATCGCCGAACATAAAGAAACGCGCTCCCGTGAGGCTGCTATTTCCAGAAGTGTGCGTGTATGTGTGTGTGTGTGTGTTTGTGTGTTTTTGTGTGTGCGCGTGTGTTTGTGTTTTCGTTTGCTTGAAGCGGTGTGGCTTCTGACCTTTTACTTCGAAGCTTGCGATCCAGACGTCTTTCTGCTGCCCCGAGGTGCCCAGGCCAGGCAAGGCAGCGTGGTTCCTGCCCTCATGCTCCCAAACCTGCGATCCACCCGTCTTCCTGCTACCCCTTGGTGTACATGCCAGGCCATCGGTTTCCATGTCACGTGTCTCAGTGCACTCTTCCAGTGGTGTCCATCCCATAGAGGTCCATGATATGTGTTCCAATCCGTCTTTCTGGTGTTCTGCTGCTTTGATTATGCGCGGCGATGACCACGCCGTACCTCCTCGCGCCCAAGGATTGGATAGAGGCGAT
>CAUYUJ010014909.1:187747-290247 GCA_963575745.1 Prorocentrum cordatum
GCTCTTTCCGTTTCCGTGCCGGCCCAGGTCTAATAGCCCACCCCGCCCAGGAACTTGCGGCTACGCAGTTTAGGACCTGCCGCCGATACGCCGGCGATGCTTCGTCGATTCCCAGTCGATGTCCCCCCCCCCCGAACCAGTCCCCCCCGATCGTTCTCCCTCATGGCCTTTCAGAGAGCTCCAGAGACTTCCTCAGGGCCCCGGGACCAGGACTCTGCCAGATCCGGTCGTAGAGCGCGAAGGTTGCAGGGTGCCTCGGACCATAGCCGCAGCTCTCTTTGGTGCGCCAGTGCCCTGATGATTTCTCAGACTCCCTGTCCACGGAGCCCCGACTCCCTAAGTGTGAGGGCCCTCCGACCCGAGACCCGTGTGACAGCGGACGCCGTTACGCGAGGTCATGTGCTCTGAAGGGGAAGCGCCTAAGAAGTGGCGTACCGAGGGACACAGGACCGCTGGGAGAAGACTCTCAGTCGTGACTGGCCTTTTTTGCTTTTCAGCCTCCCCATATCGGCAGC
This sequence comes from Prorocentrum cordatum, assembly GCA_963575745.1. Classification (NCBI taxonomy): domain Eukaryota; class Dinophyceae; order Prorocentrales; family Prorocentraceae; genus Prorocentrum; species Prorocentrum cordatum. Next base: position 188,263 of record CAUYUJ010014909.1, read on the forward strand.
TCAGACTCCCTCCTCCTTCCTCTTCCTTTCCCTGCCCCGATCAGCCAGCGCAGTGCTTCATCCACTTCCGCTTGCAACTGCGAGGCTGGGAAGTATCGTTTGGTGCTCATGATTGGACGCATGTCGGGGTGCCCATCGCCCGCTTAGATGCGGAGCGACAGTGGAGGAAGAGGTGTTGACAGTCATATTTGTATACGCCGAAGAACAAAAACTGCATAAACAGCATTTCTTTTGGGTCCGCACGGATTTCTTGGATCGGCGTTGTGCCTCCCTGGCGGCGCCTCCGGCGCCGCATCTTGCGCGCTCCGCGCGCTAGGGAGGCGGGTCCAGTGCCGATGTAAGAAGTCCGCGCGGACTTCCGACAAAAATATGTGTGTATATCTATATATATAGTTCGATGTCTGTTTCTCGTATACAGTGTGGTTGCAGTGCTTCATGCCAGAATATCTCTTCACGCTTCGCGAACCCCACCAGCCTATCGAGAAACGTTTGTGGCCTCCTTGTGGCTCTCTTGGAGGAGGCCCTGCACGGTCTCTCAGGGTCATCTTTTAGGGCGTCGCTCACAGGAGGGGGGTCCTTGATTTCCCACTCCTGTGTGGAGGGTTTCTGCGAAGGGCTTAGGCGACCCGTCCTCCTCCTCCTCCTCCTCCCCCTCCTCCTCTTCCTCCTCCTCCTCCTACTACTACTACTACTACTACTACTACTACTACTACTACTACTACTTACGACCCACTACTACTACTACTACTACTACTACTACTACTACTACTACTACTACTACTATACTACTTCCTTCTCCTTCTCCTCCTTCTCCTCCTCTCCTCCCTCCTCCTCCTCCTCCTCCTCCTCCTCTCCTCCTCCTCCTCCTCCTCTCCTCCACCTCCTCCACCTCCTCCACCTCCTCCTCCTCCTCCTCCTCATGCTCGGGTCGCCTACGGCCCTGGGGGAAACCGTGCGCTCCTCTGAGGCCACGCCTTCGCCTCTTGGGGCGCTCGGCAGCGTGGCACAACTCCCGCAGGCCGACGCCCCCGCCCTCGGCCGCGCCGCGGCGCGCGGCGCCCGGCTGGGCGGCCGCGCCTCGGCGCCGGCGAGCTTTCAGGCCGCGCCCTGCGCCGCCGCCGTGCGCCCTTCGCCGTCGCCGCCGGTCGTCGCCGTCGGCGTCGCCTTCGCTGTCGCCGTCGCCGTCGCGGTCGTCGTCGTGGTCGGCTTCGTCGTCGTCGTCGTCGCCGGCGCCGTCGGCGTCGGCGTCGTCGTCGGTGTCAGCTTCGGCGTCGGTATCGTCGTGGTGGTTGTGGTCGCTCTCGTCGCCGTCGTGGCCGACGTCTGCCGCAGCGTGGTTCGTTGGTCGTCGTCGGTATCGGCGTTGGCCGTCATTGTCGCCGGGGCTCGATTTTCGATTTTTTGTTTCATGGACGTATGCAGACAGTGCTTGCACTAAGGGCTTTTATTTATTCTTTAATCGAACTGGGTTTGTGTGTTGGTCCAACGGCTATGTTGCCGCCGTCGTCGCCCCGTCGCCCCCTCGTCGCCGCCCGTCGTCTGGGCCTGTGTGTTGGTCCAGCGGCTATGTAGCCGCCGTCGGCGGCCATGTAGCCGCCGTCGGCGCTCCGTCGCCGCCGCGTCGCCTGCACCACATGGCTTGCGCCGCGTAGATTCTCCTGTCTACAAGAGTAATAGGATTTCCCCCCTTTCCCGCCCAGACTTATCGTCGCCCTTCGCGTAATGCAATTTACATGTGATTCTGCCCCATCGTCCATCCTAAATAAGAGTTCATGACTTCATCTTCTGCAAAACATACCATGCGCGCGGGGCTCGAGCTCAACGGTGTTTGGGCGATTTCGTGGACCGTCTTCTTTCCGCTTCTTTTCCAGCAGATGCGGAACGAGTGCAGAACGAGGGAGAACGAAAACTAAACGAAAACGGAAAACACTGTTGACCGTGTGGGTGGTAATGGGGGGTGCTCTAATGGGGGGGGGGGAGAATTTGGGCCCCTTGCTCCACCCCCCGTTTCGGCCACCTCCCATTACCACCCGCCCGAGCCCTGCTGTCCGCTCCCTCATTGGGTGCGGGGCCACGCCTAGCAGAGGGTGCGGCCTCGGGACGCGGCGGTGTACTCGGTGTGGGTCGGGAGCGGCGGCCCTCCCCTGCCGTGCTCCGCCCTTCTCGGCTCTCCCGGGCGCTCCTCGTCGCCGCGGCTGGGCCCGCCTAGCACACGCCCTCGCACACGCACGCGCGCACGCACGCGCACACGCACGCGCACACGCGACATGCGCACAAGCGCACACGCGCACACGCGCACACGCGTCATCTCTTCTACGATGCTGGGAACGCTGCGTGCGAGAAGGGTTTCTGCACCAATGGAGTGCCCGACGGCCGCGAGCCGCTCGCGACGGCGCCCTAGACGCTCAAGAGGGCGCCCCGACGGCCCCAAGGCGGCTCCGACCCGCTCAAGAGGCCGCCCCTACGGTCCCAGAGGCCCCTGAGGCAGACCAGGAGGCTCCCAAGACGGCCCTGGAGGACTCCCCAGGAGAGCCCCAAGAGGCAGACATCGCCACATTCTTTCCGAACAACAAACATTTTGGGCATTCTTGTGCTTCCCTTCTCCGACGCGTCCACGTCGGCCAGACCGGCCCCCAAGATCGCCCCAAGATGCCCCCTGTGAGGGTCCCAAGACGATCCAAGACGGCCCCAGGACGGTCCAAGAGGCGCCCAAGACGACCCAAGAGGCACCCCACATGTCATCGGGCTCGGCCCCCAACATATACAGGCTCTGGACGGCACTCCATACCCCATACCCTGTAGGCCTGTGCTTGACCTGGGGCGCGATCGATTCGGCACCAGCCTTGGTCGGACGGTGGTCGGTCGTGGGCACAGTCGATGAGGTGAGTGGAGCGACCTTTCCTTGCGTCTACGGTCGCAATGAGGCAGTTGGTGGGGTACCGTGCCGTAGGGGAGTCAGTGGCGCGCGCACCCGGCGACGCGGGCCAGACGGGGCGGACCTCAGACAGGCGCCCTGTTATGGGCCACCTGCGAGAGACCAGGAGCATGAGGTCCCGCAGATCGTCCTTGCTCCAGTCGATGCGCCAGTCACCATCCCAGGTGAACATGTGGTGCTCCCATTCGCCGTCCTTGGTCCTTGTGGTTGCTGAGCAGGGTCAGCAACTTCCAGTCAACACGCAACCCACAACACACACACCACACACACACACCACACAACACACAGCGCACACACAACACACAGCACACACAACACACACACACACACACACCACACCACACACAACGCACAACGCACACAACACACAGCACACAACACACAATACACAACACGCACCACATACAATACACACATCACACAACACACACAACCCACACAACACACAACACACAGCACACACGACACACACGACACAGCACACAACAGACAGCACACACAACACAACACACAACACAACACACAACACTCAACACACAAACCACACACCACACACCGCAACACACAACGCACACACCACACAGCACACAACACACAACACACCATACACACAACACACACCGCACAACACACAATACACACAACGCACAGCACACACACAACACACACACAAGCAACACACACCTTATACACCACACACCACACAACACACAGCATACACGACACGCAACATACACAACACACAACACACACGATACACACAACACATTGAACACACTCACAACACACAACACACAGCACACACAGCATACACATCACTCACAACACACAACACTCAAGATACAACACACAACACACAACATACCACACACCACACACAACACACACCACACAACATATACAACGCGCACACCACAGCATATACACAACACAGGCAGCACACAACAGACAGCACACATCACACAACGCACGACGCACGACACGCAACACACACACAAACAGCACACGATACACAGCACACAGCACACCACACACACAACACGCAACACATAACACACAACACATAAGACACACACCGCACAACGCACAACACACAACACACAACACACGACGCAACGCACAACGCACAACGCACACAACACACAAGCACAGCGCGCCGAGGTCGCCTGGGGTCCCCGGCCGGTGGGCGGCCTGCCCCTCTGAGAGGCTGGCCCGACGCCGTTGGGGCCAGCACTGGGTCTGCGCTAGAAGGGGGTAGGTGTGTGGCCCGTCTGCCGTCCTTCGCGTCTCGGAGTCGCCGCGAGTGCCGTGCTCGCAGTGCCGGGCCCGTCCTTCACCACCCACCAAACCACCCCAACCCAACCCGAAAGCCCCAATTTACCCTCGATTTCCAGTGGGGGGGGGCGTCGGGAAACATAGAAAAAACACATGTGGAACCCTTACCCCCCCCCAACCCGAAATTCGGGTCTTCGGGTTGGGTTGGGGTGGTCTGGTAGGTAGTCAGTCCTGGCGAGGGCTCCTGGCGCATGGCCCGCTGCGCTCTTCCCGCCAAAGGCCGCCCACGGTGCGCCGGTGCTTGCTGCACGTGCCGTGGCGGGCCGAGGTTTCAGCGTCAGGCTGTCGCTCTGACCGCCGCAGCGGCCAAAGTCCGAGCAAGATGGGTTTCCGTAGGCGTGATTCTGCGGGTCGCACCATGCAGGTTCGTGTCAGTGCTGCACCAGCGCGGGTGATAACGGTTGAACGTCATAGGGTGCCTGAGCCAGGTCATTTTTGGATGACCTCTGCTGTCGGATTGCGCAGGTAGTACAAGATTCGGAGATGTAAGCGGTGCTACATCCAACAGCGTCCACGTCGTCATGACAGGAACCAGGCGTAATGGATAATTGGGGTGGTGTGTTGTCGTGCGCTGTGGAGGTACGGCGGCAGTCGTCGCAGTGGGCCTCATGTCGACGTCGAGGGCTGTCGTGGCAAGGCACGGCGTGGTTCCGCATGCGAGCCCATACGTCGCCAGCGCTGCCCGCATTCGTGCCCGTAGGTCGGGTGCTGGTTGCGGTCGATGTTGTGGCCGATAAGCTCGGGTGTGATGCGCAGGCGGCGCCAATTCATGGGGTTCGGCAGCCTTTCGTTGCGAGGAGCCGTTGGCTTGCTCGCATTTGCAGGAGGGCTGGCCAGCTCCCCGCTGGCCAAGGGCGGGCGGGCCGTGTCCGACGGCGGCGCGCGGCGCCGGCTTCCTTGGGGGCAGTCTGGGGCCGGCGCCCGCTCGTGGTGGGATGCGGGTGCCTCCAGCTCGCGCCCGAGCCCTGCCGCGTGTGGCGCTTGAGGCTGGTTCCGGCGAGCGTCAGGGCCTTCCGCTTCGCGGGCGCCGCCCGCGAGCGGGGGCTCGCCCAAGCGCGGAGCTCGCAGCGCGGCGAAGAGGGCGCGCCGCCGCTTCCCTCCCCATCGGCACTCGTGGCCTCCCTGGCTTGCTCGCTGGAGGCCACCAGATCCACGATAGCGGACGACGACGGCGCACGGCGGACGATGGGCGCCTGGGCGAGGGATGGCCACGATTTCCACGACGGCCCAAACATCCGACGATGTGATTTGTTCCATGTGCGGCCCCAGATGTCCCGTCTCCTTCCTCGGGTTTGTTTTTTCGCCGCGGATCCATTTTGAATGTCCCTAGGCACGAGGACGTCCCTGGGAGGCCGAAGTCGAGAGAGAGCGACGAATGTCTGGGGATGGACGACGACGACGACGACGGTGACTTCGGCGATGCCAGGCCACGATGACGACGACAACGACGACGACGACAACGACGACGAAACGACGACGACGACGACGACGACGACGACGACGAGAACGAGGACGACGGTCGACGACAGACGACGACGACGACAAGGACGAGAACGAGGACGACGGTCGACGCCAGACGACGGACGACAACGGGCACCGACGACGGGCTCGCGCGGGTGGCGGCGCCGATCTTCTGCGCCTCGGAGGCCCTGGCGGCCGCGGCCACGCCGGCGCGCGCCGGCATGCGGCGCAGCAGCGGCGCCCCGCCCGCCGAGACGCAGCCCCGCCAGGGGCGGCCCGGCAGCCCCAGGCGGCAGCGGGCCGCGCAGGCCTCCAGCGGCAGCGGGCGCAAGGCTGGCGCGAGCGGCGGCGGCCAGCGGCGCTGCAGGCCCCGCCGAGTCGCCGCCGCAGGGTGGGATGCGCCGCCGCCGCCGTCGCTCGCGTCGTCGGCGTCGCCGCGGCGTCTCGGCGTCGGCGTCGGACGCTGGCGTCGGCGTCCCTCCTTCGTGGTCCCTGGTGCGTCGTCCGGCGCTCGGCTCCTGTCGTCGTCGTCGTCGTCGTGGTCGTCGTCGGAGATGGAGGAGGATGACGGTAATCATGGGAAACGTGAAGGGTAGATGAGCTCAGGCAGGGATACAACATCGACCCCCAGTCGCCCATTCATCGCCGATAGGGGCCTGATAGGCTACCCCGCCATCGAGGGCCTATCATCGATCTATCCGCGATGTTTCGCCGATTCCAGGTTGATGCTTACCCACCTTAGCTGGTTCCACCCTGACGTTTCCCCTCAAAGATGCGATGCTGCAATACGTCCTTCTGGCTCGAGTCACCTCCTCACAGGGCGAATGTGCGCGGCCCTAAGGCGGGGCCATCATTTTGAAAATAAATCGCCCTGCGTCCTTACAGGCATCTGCTGCGATGCCTTAAGACGGTGGCGCTAGTGCGAGAGCTCCATTTTGAGAACGACCCCTCCATCCGCATAGCTGCTGCAAGCTTTTCAGACGAATCTGTGCGGCGCCAAGGCGAGAGCTTCATTTTGAAATCGATCTTTGCTTCATCTGTGCAACTGTTTCGAATTTCAAGCGAAGGACCATGCATGGTGAGGAATGCTCATGTGAATCGCCTTTCCCGCCCTACCAACACGTCGGGGGGTGCGACAGGGAGGAGTTCTCTATAAGGAACAAGATAAGGGCGGTGATGCCATCGGATGGTTCTGGAGGGTCTCGGGATCCGCTCCGAGGTGCTTGTCAAGACGCGCCCCAGGATCGGTCGTGGGTGTATGATTTTTGCGGGAGAGTGGCGGTGGGAGGAGGCGGGGGAGGAGGAGGTTGTCGGAGCAGCAGGAGGAGAGGGGTGGAAGAGGAGGACCTACTCCACCTCCGTCTCCTCCTCCTCCTTCTCCTCCTCCTCCTCCTCCTCCTCTTCCTCCTACCGTAGCCATTTTGGCTCAAGATGTCCGAAAGAGTGCGTTCTGCGGTCGCTGGGAAGGGGTGGGTTCGAACCAGCCCCCCGCCCCTCTGAAACGTAGGGGGGGGTTCGAACCGTTCCCCCCCCACCTGAATTGCATGGGGGGGGGGATCGAACCGCCCACCCCCCCCCTTCTTCCCCAGGGGCAACTGGCGACGGCGAGCGCTGGCGCGGGCGCTGGTGCCGTCGGGCAGCGACGACAACGATCGAGCCTGAGTAGGGTGCTAATATGGCTGGATGGAGGCCTTAGCGAGATTTAGCGAGATTATGCTAAAGTTGGTTCGAGCCTAAGTAGGATTAAAGTAGAGCTTGATCTAGATATCGTAGGATCCAAGTCGAGGTGGATCGAGCCGTGACTGGATTCAATTGGAGCTGGATGCAGCTACAATAGGATTCTATCGGAGTTGGGTCGAGCCCGACAAGGATTCTACTAACACTGGACCCAGCTACAGTAGCATTGTATGAAAGCTGGAGTGGGCCTTCGGAGGATTCAATTGAAGCTGCTCCTGGCTATAGTAGGGTTCTACTAGAGTTGTGTCGAGCCCGACTCGGATACTGTTAGAGTTGGATCCAGCCGTGAAGGATTCTGTTGACATTCAATCGAACACAGACAGGATTCTATAGGGAAGGGGGGGTGCGACCCCCTCTTTGGACAGGGACCCCCCCTCCCATTTCGAACACCCCCACTTCGAGGCCCCCGTTCCCCCCGGGTTGGAGAGGCGGGTGTGCGCCCTTCCCCCTGGGGTCTCCGGGCCTTTCAACCTTTTATGGGGGGGCGTTTCCGACGTGCCCAGGAACTTGCCCCAACCAAGCGTCCACGAAACGCGTTTTCTCAGAAGTCCGCACTGAGGGGGCTCCGCACCGCTGGTCCGCGGGTTGCTTTCAGTGTTTCTTGGCCCCGCAGCAAATTCCGTATCCGTTTAGTCAGCAGGCTTACGCCATACCGCCGACCCCCAAAAAGAAAGCATGGGTAGGGCGAGAAACAGGTAAACGGCTAGAAGCACGGCTGCGGAGCACCCGAATGGTACTTGGGCCTCTTCTGGCGTGGGTGGGTGATTCTGCAGGGCCTGGTCGGGAAGAGGGGGGGGGCGCAGGGTGAGTGAGAAAACAGGAGGCCACGAGTGAGGACGGTATGGGGATGTGAGACAGGGAGGAGGGGAAGGAGGAGGAGGACGACAGAGGAGGAGGACCAGTGTTAAACCAAGACTCATCAACGATGTTTCAATAGACCCTCCCTCCAAGCTCCTTCATGGGCTCCTACAAGGGTTCATTCTCACTGAGGGAAGTACCCCGTTGGAAGACAACCGTTTGAAAACCATGATCCGTGGCCGAGCACTTCTGTTGGGACTGACCCGCCACGAATCAACCTAACTGTTGCATCTTGACTAGCTTGAACCGTGCTAGAACACCGTTCCTGGGATCTCACCACCGCGAATCAACGTAACTGTGGCGCCAGGATCCCACATCTTTCCAACAGGCCAGTTCTGGAACGCTAGCAATGATAATCCATGAACCTCTTGCAGTTTTTTTTAAGACGACCTTCGCGGCGCTAGGGCGAGACGAAGATGTTGAACAAGAGCCCACTGGTGAAGTTTTCTAGCATGTTTTAAACGAATGTGCGCGGCGCTGAGTGAGAACCACACTTTGAAAACGGCCCGCCTTCAAACCGTGAAGCTTTTGCATTTGTTCGAAACGAATCTACGCGGCGCTACGGCGAGAGCCACAGCTTGGAAACCACCCGCCCTCCATTTGTGAGGTTGTTGCCATTTTTGAAGCTTCAGGATCATAAGTGGTGAAGAAGTTTCAGGCGAAACGCCCTACCCGTCTTTCGAAGCGGCTTCGGGGTGCGACAGGAGGAAGAGGATGAAGAGGAGTGCGAAGGAGAAGGAGTTGATGAGGATGAGGAGGAGGAAGAGGAGGAAGCGGAGGACGATGGGGGAGGAGGGAGGAGGGAGGAGGGAGGATGAGGAGCGAGGAGCGAGCAGGAGGGAGGAGGCAGGAGGAGGGAGGCGCGAGGAGGGAGAGGGATGGGAGGAATGGAGAGCCCCCCCGTGATCGAGCCGGCGGACGGCCGGCCGCCGCCCGCCCGCCCCGCCGCCCCCAGCTCCTTCGCTGACCGGGCGGCGGCGGCGGCGGCAGCCGCGCCTGCAGCCGACGCCTCCCCCGAGGAGGCCGCCGACGCCCCCCCCTCCCCCGACGACGGTCGGCAGATCGGCCGACGGACGAGGGCGGCAGGCGGTGGACGACGGCGACTGACGAAGGACGGCAGAAGACGACGGCCTCCCCCGAGAGGCCGCAAGCGCCCGCCAAGAAGGGGTTTGAGGGGTCTGGGGCGAACAGAGATGCCTTGGGGAAGGGGGCCGATTTGTTGTTGGCCCGCGCATCGGACAACACGAATCACTTGTTCGTTGGGGTGGTGCGTCCCAGCTTATGCGCGCGTCGCATCAATGCCTGCCTTAACGCAGTCTGCCATAATTTTGGTGCTCATTGTAAACCAGCGACGAAGAGAACGCGCGCACACATCGCAACCATGTACATGATAATCTAGCACGATTAAACTCACTCACGTTGAATCAACACCAAAAAAACAACAGTTCACAATATTAGTGAGCGGCGTTTTCCTTAATAACGAAACGTTTGTCCGTGAGAACGCCCTAGAAATAGAAAGGCGACGCGCCGTGAACAACATGTTTTACTCCCTGTGCCGCGAGCCACAGCTTCTGAAATGAATTGCGAGAGGCGTCTCACGCGCCAGGTCGTGACTGGTTCAGTTACCGCGGACCGCTTCGCCCCCTTGAGATACTCGGGTGAGATTGCACTTTGATATCGCGTTGTCCCCCAGAGACACTCGAACAATTGCCCTTGTTGTATACTTTCCTCCTCCGTAGCCATTGTGGCTCAATATGTTTACTTTGATATGGATTATGGAAGGTGTACTTGCTGCGTCGCTTCGCCCATTTGTCCGCGTGTCCCAACTGCAAGGCCAAACGATCGAATGCCACAGAGAAAATACGCTACGAGTGATCAGCGAGAGCAGAAATGCTTTGGACCCAGAGAAGAAAAAAAGGAGAACTCGACTCGGTAATAGCAGTGGCGGCATGTCCGAAGGGGATGAATGGGTTCCTTTCTATCCAGGAGTTGCAGATCATATCAAGAAAATCTACAAGCATGTCTATATTCACACTGTGTACGATTTTCTGATCCAAGCACCAGCAATTGAAGTCAGCAGTGCATCGGGTCAAGATGATGACGATGGAAACCAAGTGCCCGAGGTGATTCGTCTCCGACAGCGAAATGAAACATGGGAAAATGACAACAAGAAGCTCTTGAATGAACATTCACGATTGACTCGCCAGCTGGCGTGTCTGCGACACAATTTGAAGGAAAAGGGTGCCAGTGACAACTCAGCCCTTGCGAAATTAATTTTTCGAGGGGAAGACGCTCGATACTTCTCCCCGAGGGGGGGCTTTGGTATGGCTGTCAAACGGATCGACGGTATTGTCACCACCCTCCTGCACATCGTGCTCGGGACCGTCGGGTCGGACCCCTTGTCCGAGGCGAAGACTGCACCCTGCAGTCAAGGTGACGAACATCAGATTTCTTGGGAAGAAGTAGCGCTCCTTGACCCTTGTGGCCGGGTAGTGAGTACTGCTGAACCAGACGGTCAGCAAGACGGATCAGTTGAAGATGTGGATTCCTCAGACGACCCATTGCTCGGAGGAGGAGTCAACCGACGTGGCGGGAAGAGTGCAGCCAAAGCGACGAAGGGGCGTCGTGAGGTAGCAGATCTTGCCAATCAGGTGACCCAGATCACCACAGTTTTGAATGAGTTGACAGAGAAGATGGGAGTGGAGTCTCAGGTGGCTGTGGGGAAGCCGCCAAAGAAGCGCACGCCCAAGAATACCCAAGTACCGCCAACACTTCAGAAGATTCGCGAATATCTGAAGTACATGCGGGTCAATCATATTAAGGTCACAGAGGAGCAAGTGCAGGACAAGCTGCGCGGCCTCCTCTCGAGAACCACGGCAGCATCGACGTGGTTGAACGGGGGACCTGCTACCGAGAAGGCGCAGGATACGAAGTTGGTCGTACACTCTCAGCCGTGGGGAACGGCGAAGATCGTCAAGGCCGCGAATATCAGGACGACGACACTGGACGGCCCTGCTGTCATCACGTGCCAGTCGGCCACAGAGTACGAGCAGGCCACACAGTGGCTCGGCTCCATCAAAGAACAACCCAGTGGGATGACGTTCATTGTCTTCAATGCACCGTCGATTTTGGCTGGGGCTACTACTACGGAGGTCATGTGTGAGACATCTGTTGGGGTCAGACCACACACGGCTCAGATTATTATGACAGGGACCTCGCCACCGACTCGCCAGGGTCTACCCACGGGCTTGAAGGATGATGAGGTCTCAACAGCACCACCCTTGGCCACGGCAGCACTACGACTCACGATTGCGGAGGCGTTCGCTGACGATGCTACGTACGCGACGGTCAAGGAGAAACCAGTGGCGATGGCGACGGTACTATTCCCTCAAGTGCTGGCAGCCAAGATTTTGAAGGTCAAGGGAGCAGTCAACTACCAGACAGAGTCGACGGCGATTATCCTTGTGCGAGAGAATGATACGGAGGCATTCTTGAAGTGGACCGCCCCACCAGGGGTATTTTTGAATAGACAATCTAGTAAGCTGGTGCCAGTGTGGCACAAACTACGCGAGGGCGAGAACATGATGACGTACTTCGCCAGGGTGACTGCTGCAGCCGCCCAGGTCGAGGGCCGCTTGGTGTACCGTCCATCAGACAATGCATCCTTAGGAATCTTATCCCAGAAGCCCATGGCATCGGATATCCAACCGCGATGGTACTTGCAGAAGTGCCCTGAGCACTGGTCATCATCCCAGGAGGTTGAGGAGTGGGCCAAAGCCAGAGGGTTCCAGAATATTGATGGCATCACACGATCGAGCAAGAGGGCCTGGTTTCTACGAGCTGATCTGGACGGATTGGTCAAAGATCAGGTATGCACTTTCAAGTCGGGGATCATAGCTAGCCTAGCTGTGCCTCGCAGGACATCATCACGACCGCCTCCACAGGCCAAAGGAGCATCAGCGTGGGGGACTCCCGCGCCGGCCAGGGCTCCAGTGCAGGAGACGACAGCAGAGGTGAAAGCAGAAGTACGAGACAAGGACGGCGACGTGGGCATGGCGAATGCCGAGGAAGGTGGACCGCAGCGGCCGCCGCAACCTGGCACAGCAGCAGCAGCCACAGCAGCAGCAGCAGCACCACCACAAGCTCCACAGGCGCCCATGAGGCCTCCATGGGAGGCATATTTCAATGAGAAGTGCTGCGGGGGGGACGGAGATTGTTTCTTCTTGATGGCCTCCCACGGCATACGAGCGAACCAATCCAAGCCAAAGCAGATGGCGGAGAAGGAGATGGGCCCTGGCGGCGCACTTCAAGCCAACTTGCGCATGATCGTGTCCGCCACCATGACGGACAACAAACGCTACCCCCAGGAGGAGGCCCGCAAGGCAGCCAAGACTGGGGAATGGGCCACATCGGCCATGGTGAGAGCAGCAGCGGTCACCACGAAGACGAATTTCTCCATCTGGAAAAAGTCCCGCACTGGAACATGGACCTTGTATACCGCCCCAGCGGACATCAAGACCAAGCAGACGGTGTGGGCAACGTTGGTGGACAAGCACTACAAACTTCTTCTTCCAAAGGCGGGTGTTGAGCTACCCCAGGAGATTTTGACACGATGGACGACTGCAGCATTCCCATGCCCAGCACGATTTACGGGGGGAGGAACGGGCAGCGAACCACACACACCGTCAGCGAGAGCTCCGTCGACCAGAGGAGCACGCAGTATGCTGGGCCTCAGCCCAGCTTCGACCAAGAAGACCACGAGAGCCTTGAATGCAGCCAGGAGTATGCTGGGCCTCAGTCAGTCGGGGCGTTCCAAGACCTCGAGGGCGACGGCCAAGGCATCCTCGAAGCCAACGGCTAAACGACTGGCACGCGCTAGGAGTATTCTGGGACTATCAGTCGGTGATGAGGCTGTCGATGATCCTCTCCCTGATCATGATCTACCAGCATGCCGTCCTGAGCGCTACAACTATTACTTTTGCGACTGCGGGTGGAAGCCCGATGGAGCGCATGCACCCTGTCATGTTCTACAACAAGCACGAGTACACTGGCGTGCCTGCAAGGGCACGCCACCGCCCAAGGAGCCACCTGAGAATAGGGTAGCACGGCTGAGGGCGGTGACCAGCTTATCATACATGGACAAAGGTAAGCGAGACAAAGCTTGGAGGAGGTACACTACATGGTACCAGTCTCTACCCGAGGATGTGAAGCCCAGCGTCTGCCAGATCACGGAGGACAACGTTGAAACGGTCAAGGACGGCAAGCAGGGCAACACGGTATATTCTTGTACGAGATGCGGCAGACGCAAGACGTTGGCCAAGCATATCCTGAAGAAAGGTAACACCGCGTGGGCAGTCTGTGCCAGGCGACCAGGAGACCCACGCAAAGTCAAGGAGGCTACGCACGACGTCTGGGCCAGGATGGTCAACAGGGACTACGCGGACCAGATCGAGGCGGCACATAAGAAGACGCAGGAAAAGCAGAGACGCAGACAACGTACTCCAGAGATGAAGGCCAAGCGCCAAGAGTATTTCAAGAGGCAGAAGCTGATGCGGATGCTACGCAGACCTGCAGCAGTGGCTCCCAGCGAGGTGCCTGAGCAGGAAGAGGCAGCCGCAGCCTCAGCATCGTCGTGACGGGATCCGCTCCTGGGAGGAGGAGGCCACCGAGCTGAAGGCCACGATGACTCCCAGGGGCAACCACTACCCAAGCGGCAGAAGAAAGCTTCGACAAAGGTGAAAGCATCGAGGGCCTCATCTTCGGGGGCTACTACGGCTTCAAAGAAAGCAAGGGTCATGGACATAAGTGCCGAGGACCCGTCCCAGAATTCAAAGGCTGTATTTGCAGACCAAGCAGTTTCTGAACTTGCTCCAAAGACTGATTTCTCTAGCTCTTCGAATTCAAAGACTGTATTTGCAGATCAATGTCTCGACTCCCGCAGAGAGTCCAACAGGCGGCGGTGTGGATTGGCTCAGCGGCGTCAGGACGCAAGTCCTGGGGAAGCCCCGAATGCGAGGGAACACCCCAGGCAGCGTCGCCACGTTTTGCAAGCCTGGGGAAGCCCCGAATGCGAGGGAACACCCCAGGCACGGGACGCCATGTTGACACCTTCGAGGACAACGACGAGACCGACGACGACACCAGCACAGTTGAGGAGATCATCGACTCAGAGTCCGAGATCCTCCAAACGCTTGAAGACAGGTATAGAAGATGACGTGGAACACCCTGACCATGGGGTAGATCCATCAGGGACAGGTGAAGGCCCCGCCCACACTGAACATGCCGAAGACCACGTCGACGAGACGGAGCCCCAGGGCTCAGAGAATGACCAGGGCGAGGGCCTCGATCGCCTGCAGGTAGCCACGATCAATGTCACCAGCATCTCGAAGGCCAGATTGTCAGAGATCCTGGACAATGTTGCAGACGACGTCGGCGTATTATGTCTCCAGGAGATACGACTCCCTGACATGAGGCCGAGGTGGCTGATCAACTTCTGTGCTCGAAGAGGGTGGGGTGCGGCATGCTCGAAGCCCCCTCCTCCTGGGGCGAGAGTGGCAACGACACAGGGCGGCTGTGCGATCTTGTGGCGACGGGCCATGGGAAAGATCAGCGTCATCAGAGACGAAAAGCTCGACCATCGGATGGTTGGGATCAGAACTACCAAAGCGACAATCTTAAGTATGTACGGGCCACAGTGGTACGATCGATCATGGTTTTTGTCTGCTCTGGATTATGCCAAATCACTGGGACATCTGGGCCATCCCCTCTACATCATAGGGGACCTCAATTGGAAAGCTTCATATAATACTTTATTAGACATCGGATGGCAGCTGGACGTATCGCATGACCAATCTACTCAGGTGACCACGGCGATCGGTACAGCTCCGACAAGGGCGTTGTCTTGGGGAAACCCGCAGGATGCCCCACCCAAGTACCTGGGCGCCAAGCTCTTGCCAGGGGTCCCCCACCACGCGATGGTCAAGTACCAGTTGGAGATACCATACATCACGATCCCACGGTACCGACTACACCACACGGCTTCCTTTCTACCTGTGGTCAACACCAAGACGGTTACGGCCGAGTACAAGAGCCTCTTGAAGGAATCGCTAGATGCAGTGTGTGCGGCTCCCCATATTAGTGGAGCCATCGACCTGGATCTCAATGGCGACACAGATGTCCCGCTGGTCACGAGATGGCGCTACTGGCACGAGCGAGCAGAGGCAGCACTCAACATCGCAGTGGACAAAAAGTTGGTAGAGATTGACCGCCTACCTGAGAGGAGCAAGGGCTCCCAACCCACGCAGAGGCCAGCGGCACATGGACCTCGGTTTCGACCAGAACAAAGTATTGCACACAGGCGTCTTCTCCGCCTCCATCGTCGCTTCTCGGAGGCGCTCAGGCAGGGAACTTCAGCGATGGCTGAGGTCTCTCCACGACACTTCACGGATATTGCCAGAGCGGCCTTCGAGGGAATTGTCAACATGAAAGCAGAAGGTGTTCCTTGTTATGCGGATTGTCTCCAGTGGCTGACATCAGCCATATCAGCGGAGAATATTAAATTGCAACGTGAAGCCCAGAGATCCTGGAAAGAAAAATTTGCAGCGTGGTCTACAGAGGTGTATAAGGTGGCCACGCCTATGTTCAAGCAAGCACCCCCGGCATCCTCTTGCCACGTCTCGCAATTCGCCGAGGAGTGGGAAGCACAGTGGAAGCCTGGGAATGTTGACAAACAAGCACACCTTCGAGCCTGGCAACATCGTGCTGATCAAGTTGAGTTCCCGAAGTCGACTTTGCATGAGATGTGGCTGCCAACGAAGGAACAGTTTGATGAAGCTTTGAGAAGTTCAAAGGGTTGTGCTGGATTGGACGGGTGGTCCTTTAGAGAGATCCGTATCCTGGCGGACCTGTATCCCGAGATCATCGCAGAACTCTACACGCTGTGGTGTGATACTTCCAGGTATTGCATAGAACATGAAGGCTGTCCACCAGGAGAACTCCACGATCTGGTATTCGCCTGGAGAGTGGCAGGTATGCCCAAGGGAGAGGATGACACGAGGCCTATCAGCGTGGGCAGCGTGTTGCTACGTATTTGGCTCAGAGCATTGGCATTTGCGGCTCCTGAGCCTCCAGAGGGCCAATGGGCTAATCGAAAGCACGTGTCAGTCACTCACGCGATCAGCCAGTGGTTGCGACATTGCGAATTGAGCTCGGACGGATGCGAATTGGATCTCAGCCGTGCTTATGATAATATCCTTCATGAAATTGCGAGTGCTGCAATGGAGCGTTCACGTTACCCTCTGGCAGTACGATATGTATGCAAATCGGCATGGAAAGGCCCTCGTTGGCGCAGCCTCAACGGAGAACTGGCAGAGAGGGCAATATACGCAGACCGAGGTTTGCCACAAGGAGACAGCACAGCACCGGGGACCATGATCAGTACCCTTGTTCCTTGGATCACGTCTGGCCCCTCGGGATGCTTTATGGATGACCGCTATATTGTTGGAGATAGCCCGCAGGGGCTGCTGGACGACATGGCTGAAACATCTACATTTGACAGTGACGTGGGTTTCAAAGCGAACAACAAGAAAACGCAGGTATGGTCCACCATGGACGCGGAGCCTCAGCAGATCGAACACCTCGGTCTCCTCGCTTGTCCTACCGACGCGACGTGGGCCATCATACCAAAGGACAAATGGGCCAAACTTCACACTGGTATTTCTATTCTTCAGTCTGTTCCTGGATCTTGCATGGTGAGATTGCGGCTGGCCTATACATATCTAAGACCTCTGTGGACGTGGGGAGCCCCTATCGTGACACCCCCACCGACGGCGACGGCAAAGCTTTTGGCGAGAGCAGTGTGGCGCACCCAGAACACATGGTGGTGCCTGGGCAGATGGTGGTGCCAGAACATCATGCTCCACCCAGTCTATTCTTGCAGCCTCTTCGCCTTCAGACGTTTACATGACGAAAAGCTGATTTGGTCATCTTTCCTGGAGAACTCGATCCAGGTTCACGCTCGAACGTTGGGTTTGGAGTATATACGATTTTCAGAAGAACGTGGTGTTTTACTGGAAGTCTCATCTATGGACGACTTCAGAGTATTGCAGATTGTGGAAGGTTTGGCGGACGCTCAGCTCAGATTTTGGACGCACTCCAAGCGTGCACAACATGTCCTTCGGGTCATTGCCAGGATCAGGTGCCTTCAAATCGTGGAGCCCCGCAGGAAAGACGCTGAGGAGGTCGAATCGGTGGACGTCGACGCCTGCAGCAACAAGGTTTTCACCAAGTGGTTTCATTCTTTGAGTATTGCCGAGAAGTTCAGCCTCTCCGTGTATCGCTCGGGGGCTGCTTCATCGGAGACACGTCGACAAACGGGGCTACCTTGCCCACACTGCGGCCATCTTTGGCCATCCATCCGACATCAGGTCGTGGAGTGCCCGCACTGGGACGGGCTTCGAGCCGATCTTTCATCAAAGTACGATTTACCGCCCATGTTCTGGACCAGCCTTCCGCGGGTCTCAGCCAAGAGTGGGTGGATAACGTATGCGGCAGACCCCGCATCAAACGTCAGAAGGGCTACCATGCTGAGGGCCGTCTGCGAGATGGGCATCGGCATCATTGGTGGTGGACTGGAAGGACGACTTCATGACCCTGCACCGCCTCCAGTGCGACGCAGGGTTCGTGTTGCTGCGTAACTCCCACGTGTGGATCTACCCCGTGGTCAGGGTATTCCACTTCATCTTCTATACTGTCAAACGGATCGTCACAGGAGTTTCGAGCAGGAGGTTTTCTTTGGTAAACGGTATGGATGTGGACCATACAACAGTATGCCGATGGGAGATAAATTTCGTTGCTAGCGTGCAGGCCTGGCGGAAAGCGTGGTTCGCCGACTGTGAAACTTGGCTTTACCATGTACCTGAGCGTCCAATGCCAGATCCGAGTGATCACTCATGCAGGGTGATCCGCTTTGTGAGCCATACGATTGGAGGCGACGCGACAAACACAATGAAGTTCAAGCAAAAATTGCACACATGCGAAGTGAGGAGTCAGTATTTTCAGATCCATGCGACAAACAAGACGACATGGAAAGAGTTGGGTGAATCACGATCGGGGATCACTGGTCTGGGGGATATTTTGAAGGTCGGCGGTGCTTCCGCCGAGCACACGTACGCCATGTACGCAAAGCAGGTGGCCAGTATGGGGTGTCCACCATGGCGGCGCGATGACAAGATGATTGCGGCATCGCAAACACTATCTGACATTGGGATCATAACATCGATATCGTTTTTCCTTGGAACGGATAGCGGTGGAGATGAAGATCAGTTCAAGGCATTTGCGATGGCAGCTGCGGAATGCGATGGCTCAGTGAATGTGTTCAGCGCTGCTTGCCTGATGCACCAGTTCCACCTGATGGTGCAGCGGTCTCTCAAATGGTCGGATAAGTTTTGCACAGTTTTGAGGCGACAGTCGAATGCAGATAGAAGATACTTCAGCACAGTGGTCAAACTGTTACACTGTTAGAGGGATTTCAGCAAACAGATACACGACAGATGGGTTTCACTATATGGGGCATTGGATGCCTCAAAATATTCCCGGGGGGGGCCGCCGCAAGCTTTGTCTGGGAGATGGGGATCGGTTCACAAAGCAGAGGCCTACATCCTGAAAGCGCCCGTTGTGCAGCGACGGCAAGCAATGATTGGACATGGGAATGATGGGCCTTTGGAGTCTCCTGCCAGACCAGCGGCCGCAGCCGCGGCCAACGTCGGCGCTGCTGGTATTCAAGATGCTCAAGCTGAGGCCGCGCCCAAGCCGATCGCCGATGTTGACGGGACTCAGGAGTTGGCAGTGGAATCTTCAAAAGTGCACTCGGCCCAGCAAGGTAAATGGAGAGAGGATACGGCCTTAGCCGTCACCGACGAGTGTTTCATTCCTATCATCATGAGGATATGCCATAGGGCAAGGGAGCCGCTCAACCACTTCTACCACTGGCTTTTGCAGCCGCTGGAGGTCATCAACATCGACGGCGACCTTCGGAGGCCAGGGAAGGTCGCTCTTCTGACATGGGGGAAGTGCAAGGACCGAGTGATTCAACCTGGAAGCGGGTCTAGGGGGGGAAAGGTTATGAAGATGATGGCGGAGCGTTTTCTAACCAGGGCGGTCCCAATCGGGCCAATCGGACGGATGTTCGGGCTTTCGCCGCCACGTCGTCCTTTGTTTTTTCGACTCCCAGAGTTTGATGCGAAGCATTCGGTCTTGCCGATGAGGATATTTTGGCTGAGCTCGAGAAGCTTGCGGCTTCACAGGCGTGGTTGGACATGCTGCTAGAGGTCCCTGAATATATCAGACCCGATCTCACGGAGGCGATTTTTACTTTCACGTTGGGGCACCATGCAGATTTTGACAGAAGAATTTCGTGGATGCTGGTCCAAAAGTTCCCTGCAAGACTTCTTCTCATAGCAAAACGTGGCAGGGGCATCGAATGCGAAGATAGACTTGAAGTCGTAAACGACCTGCTAAACACAGATGATTACAAACTCGAAATATGCGCACGTAAAGTGAAGAAAATGTTTGCAGTGGGGTTGGGGCAAGTCGTTTCCTCTAGGGGGAGATGCCCTGGCTTGCTCTGGCTTCAGATTGCCATATGGTGCGAAGCTTACCCCAGCGATACTGGATACATCGAGGGGGTCAACAACATGATAATATCCGCCTGGAACTTCGCTCCAGGCATGAAGCCTCCATTGGGTTCCAGTCGCGTCGTCGGGCGCTGCTTTATTTTGAAAGACGGCGCGCGCTCGCATTCGGCAGCGCAGATGCGGCCGCGCGCGCAAGCATCGGTCGACACAGCTACATCGAGTTTTTCGTTGATGCACCAGGTGCTTGAGGATCTGCAGCGGTGGGCGACTCCACCGCCGATTGACGGTGCCATTCGATCGTCCATCCCACTTGCGCCACTACCATGTACTGTTACCGCGCTGGCCTGGGGCAGGCGCTATAACGCCAAGTGGATCGCGTTCGTCAGGGGGAAGCAGGGCTTCAACTTGCGTGCGCTCCTTGTGCTGCCTGGTGGAGACGGCCCTCGGTATTTCCTCACGCCTCATATTCATGGCTGGAGTGGCCATCTTCTCGAGGCGCAGGTTCGGATGGTTCGGATCGGCGAATCGCTGGCACGTCGTTGTCGTCGCCTGTCCCCCGAGAGGAGGAAGTGGGACCGATGAGGGCGAAGGGGGAGGACGACGGAGGAGGAGTGAGGGGAGGTGCGAGGAGGATGAGGTGGATGAGGAGGTGGAGGAGGAAGAGGGGGAGGAGGAGGGGGAGGAGTGAGGGAGTACATGACGTTGCCAGCGGATTGCCCGACCCGCCCATCCAACAGGTGGACCGACTCGAGGAAGGCCGCGTTGTGACGCCGAAGCGCCCCTTGAGATATTTTCAGTCTGAGCTCTTGTTCGCCTCGCTTTACGATGTGCGTGACCAGGCTCTGCCTTACTTTTCGTGGACTATGGCGCCAGATCAGAAGTTGATAGAGGAATCCATGTTGGGGGAACTCGCGCGTTGGAACCCGCCGAAGACAAAGGCTGCCTTGGCCATTGCCGACGTCGACCCATCAGACCACGATGCCTCTGACCACGATGGCGAGAAGCTCGCGGAGGTTGAACCACTTGAGCTTGCGAGCGGGGAGGCTGGCGATGGTGCGGAGGCCCGTCTCGACCAGGAGACAGGCACGTGCGAAGCCGAGGAATTAAATGCCGAGGAGAGCGACCTGCTCGCCGACCCCAAGGTCAGCGAGAAGGTTGATGAGGTCATGGCCTCCATGGGTGGCGACGGCCCTGGCACGATTGATGACCCTCATGGCGTTGTGAAGGATGCTTTGGGGGAGGTTATCGCAAAATATGGCCACCCCGCGACTTGGAACGCAGATGCTCCAGCGCCAGCTTTGGGGGCGGACGGCCTGGGGGCGGCGTTCAGATCCTGGCAGGAAGACTTTCGCGTTTCATTCCAAGCGGCGCTGGAAATGCAGAGCCAGCGGGCAATTCCTTTGGTTTATCAGCCAGATGAGCAAGATAAACAAAAACGCCAGCCTCGTAGTTTACGATAAGGATAGGGCCTGCGTCGCGAGCATTATCCATTGGACCAAGAGCAAATGCAATCGCGGAGGTTTGGTCGGACGTGAGGTCCTTCTTGAGGATGGCAAGCTGGTGTTCAGCGTTGCAGCGGCCTTCCCTCCGATCGAGTTCCAGACGAAACGGTGCCCGAAAGGAGTGCCATTTGAAACGCTCCTGGTTGACATAGGTGCCCGAATGCAGCAAGTTCGAAAACCAGATCGGCCCGTTGTTCCCAAGGTTTCGCTTCGTTTGAAAAGAATGGCGGAAATCGCCATCAGTCGCAAGGCTCTTTTGTCCAGCGACTTGGAGACCGCAGCCAGCAGCAGTAAACAATGTAAGCCTCCTGTGCCTGCCTGCGTGGGCGTTTGTTTTATCTGCAAGTCGGCTGCGCAAGCGGCCGATGATGCATTGCTCACCTGCGGCGTGTGCACTCAGATTGCGCATTCTCGCTGCGCTGAGTCCGTGCGCGTTTGGGCGGCCACGTCGGACGCTCTCGCGCAGGAGAGCGTGGAGCGGCCGCGGGCGGTGTTGCCTAAATTGTTTCAGGATACGAGGTGCTCTATATGTGCAGCTGTAGCATGCGTGCAGACCGAGTGAGCCCATCCACTGGGGGCATTTGGGCCCCGACCTTTTTCTGAGCACGAGGAAAAAGGCAACGGTAGAGCCACGCGACAGGGCAAGGAGCCCCCAATCCATCACTCCAGAAACTTAACTTTGCTACAGCCGCGCCCCCCCATCAGCGGTGCGGAAAGCCCCCCAAAAATGCAAGTATACAAAGTTCGTGGGGGGGAGGGGGGGGCCCAAGAGGCCTCCCAGGTGGGGTGGCCCTGCCAGGGCCCTGCCACCCTCGCTCTCTGGACGGTCCCTCGGCGGTAGGTGCACCGACTCGTCGGGGTCTGGCCGAAACGATTGTAGTGTCGACACTAGCCAGCGCCACTCACAACGCTATCAGGTTTCTGTCGGTTCCACCAGTGTGGCCGCACAGTTTTGACACGATCACGCATCGCATCAGCAACGGAAACGAAACGAAACGCACGACGAAACTCACCCGACACGGCTTGTGTTTGCTAAGTGTTTTGCACGGGCGTGCCCGAAAACTTTCAAAATTATTAATTTTGGATGAGTTGGATGAGAATTATGTTGGAAATTAATAATTTTGGAGGATTTTGATACGACTTAAGCCCAAAATTATTAATTTTGGAGATCTGGGTGGGCGCGACCTCCAAAATTCAAAATTTTGGTTAGTTTTCCAGCTGTATTCCGATGTGCGAGCTGTCGTTTTTGTTCAGTTCGGCTTCGCGCCAGTTGGGTTTCCACTTGCGATTTCGACCGAATGCGAACCGATTTGAGCCGTGGCGGGCTGCGCTAAGTACCCCCCCCCCCCACCCCTTACCCCGCCCTCCCCACCTCTGGGCCCGCTGCGCTAAGTACCCCCCCCCCCCCTCCCAACCCGCCCCCGCCCTCCCCACCTCTGGGGCCCCTCCCCCTCTCCCCCCCTCCGCCCTCCCCCCGAGCTGCGCTCGAAAGGCTGCAGAGGGGGGTGGGGGGAGGGGGAGCTTCCGAACATTAATTGTGAAGTAATGTTTGTTTTGTTTTTGTTTGAGGGGGGGTCGGTGCCGGTTTGGCCCCCAACCTGTGCTTCTTTGGGGCCCTCTTGGGGCCCTCCAGGGCTCTCTCGGGGCCCTCATTGGAGCCCGCTCGTGGGGGGCATTGCTCACCCGCCTGAAACCTGATGGCCACCGATCCAAGAAATCCGCGCGGACCTCCGAAGATAAATGATTCTCGGGGGGGGGAGGCTAGCACCGACGCAAAGACATGACTTAAGAGAGCACCGAAAGAAGAGAGAAGTGATTCTCTGGGGGGGGGCTAGCGCTGGTGCAAAAAAAAACCACACTCGTGCTCCTGGGCCCACTCGGGGCCCTCCTGCGGCCCTCTCGGGGCCCTCCGTCTGAGTCCTCCTTCTCCCCTTCCTCCTCCGCCCTCCGTCGGTAGCCATTTGGGCTCATGCGTCGGGCGACTGGCTTCCCTCTCCTTTTGGTTTCCCAGAGTTTCTTTATCGCAGAGTCCTCGCCGCATATTGTACGTGGCAGCATCATGGGCGACCCCAGCGGCGCTGGGGCCGCGGGCGGTAGCCCTGCTGCGAAAACTTCGAACTCCGACCAACTTTATGGCCCAAGGGCCAACGTGTGCCTTCGATGGCCAGAGCTGCAAACGAAAGGTGAAATTTGGGAGCAAATCGACAAGTGCTACGCCAAAAAGGTCGAGCAGCGACCGTGGTTCCTGCCAGATGGATCCCCAGCAATCAAGGGCAGCCCACTCAACCCTCGGAACCTCAAGTCCGCCCAGAAGAAATACATGAAGAGGATCATCTCCGAGGGGTACGACCCCGAGGGCAGAGGCATCCCGCAGGGGTATGAATCAGACGTGGACTCCAGCGAGACCCTCCTCCTCGGAGGTAAGCAGTTGGCCATGGCGTTCTATCGTGCGTGGGAGCTTGCCCCGACCAACCCAAACGTGCTTCGGGCCAAGGAGTTGGGGTACAAAGTCATGATGAGGCCGAGGGAGATGCCGAGGGACGTCATGGATGAGATCGTGAAGCACAGCAACAGGAACAACAAGGGCGTGCAGGACACGTTGCCAGAGAGGGTGCTCGCAGTCCCTGGAGTTTTGGCAAATTTTAAAGATGATTTGGCAAGTCGGCAGATCGATCCAAGTACATTGCCCACGAAGGGCGAGCACACGTACCACAAGTTGCTCGCGACCTTCATCAGCGATCGGTACGAGGACGCAGTATTCGCAACCATATTTGGTGAAGCACTGTATCCCGAATTTGTCCCCGAACCAAAATCGACGGCCCGTCGACGGCCGCCCCCCTCTCTCTTCTGGGTCTCTTTAGATATAATTATTTGCTGCCCTACAGGACACGTACTCGGAGTTCCAGCTGTTCAAGCATGCCAAGCAGATTTACACGAACTTGACCAAGTCCAAGATACCTGGTGCTGGTGCAGCGCCCTCGGCGTCGGATCCGCTCGAGGTGAACATGTTCCAAGTGCACAAGTTCGTGTCGTGGGTCGAAGAGAACACGGATGCAGAGGAGATCGAGAAAACAATGGGCAGGTGCTTGAGCTCCGTGGCCGCGTGGTCCAAGGAGATGTCGAACTTGCTCGACTATTTCGCGAGCGAGGACGAGGGCAAGGTCTGGGAGTATATTTTCTACGTCGGTCTCGAGGCTTGCTTGCCAGTGGACGACGAAGCCCCTTTGAACCAGGGCTGCTACTTCAATGGCGCCCCAAAGCTTCCGTTACTCTTCAACTCCAAGATGACCGTGGACACCATGGAGAATATGATGGGCATGCTGAGCGCTAAGGTTGAAGGAGTGACCCCCTCGACTGATGTGACACTGAGCGGCAACAAGGGGTCCGCGAACAATACCAAGAAAACCAAGCGGGACGATGGCACTGCAGCTCTAGCTGCATTCAAGGAGCATGCCGCGGACGCGACAACCATTAAGAGCACTATCTGGGTCGAGACCCTGAAGACGGCCATCATCAATCCTTTCGCCTGCTTGCGGGCTACCAACAGTGTGCAAGGAGAATGTTCATGTAGTGATCGAGTTGGGATCGTTGCTGCACGGATGGCTCTCCATCTATGCTGGGCCGAGCGCGTGCCGAACATGGATGCCAAGAGGGTCTGGTGGGGCCCCGTCCGCAAGGGTATCGTCAACTTCGTCATCAACCAGCATCCTCAGTTGTTCAGTGTAGGGTATTTGGCTGGGGTGCCTGGGGTGCCGTCGTCAGGCGGCAACGACAGCGACCTCGCGAAGTTCATGGAAGAGTTTCTCAAAGGGGACGATGCCACCAACATCCCCAACAGTCGGTCGGCGACGGCAGACGATTCGGAGAAAAAGTCGGAGGGCACAGCCAGTGCACCCGTCGACGCGACAGATGCGGTTAAAGCCCAGAGGAGGCTTCAGAAGTTCAGGAGGATGTACCACGACGAGTCGCTGGTCCTGCGCTTGACGAGCTTCGCGAAGCAGTGCAACCTCACGACGGACTGGGGCTACGAAGTTCTTCCCCAACTCAAGGACGCCGAGCAAACCAGGAGGAGGAGGGAGGAGGAGGAGGGGGGAGGAGGAGGAGGAGGAGGAGGAGGAGGAGGAGGAGGGAGGAGGAGGAGGAGGGAGGAGGAGGATGAGGGAGGAGGAGGGAGGAGGAGGGAGGAGGAGGGAGGAGGAGAGTGCACTTGCGAGCGCTGCCAGGAGCTGATGGATCGGGCCATCGCCGTTCGCGACAGCGGGGGGATTGACTCGGTCCTCGAGGTCCTGTTCGCGGATGTCCCAGCCATCGTCGAGCCAGAGTGGGAGGACTTCGCGAATCTATGCGTCGAGTTCGTCCATGAGGCCGGCGTCAAGATGAAGGAGGTTATCCAAGACACGATTGACGCAATCTTCACGAACAAAGACGGGGCCGTGCGACTGACACGGATGCGTTTCCATATTGCCTTGTTAGCGGTCAAACGCCTGATGCCAGAAACCCCCTTCATCAGGAATAAGGTCATCGACGACATGACTTCTGAGGTTACCAACAGCTTCGTTGCTCTGCTGAGGAGCATCCGCACGGCCGACCTCTACAAGAAGGCGTGGCAGGCCTTCATGAAGTGCGAGACTGTGAATGCCTGCAAGGACTGCGTCTCGACGATCTCCCAAGAGCTGGACAGTGCCGCAACGGAGACTATCAAGAAGGAGACCGATGGCATTCCAAGTGCTACAGGAGTCACTACGGCGCCAAGCGTGGCGGCAAGGAGGCACTTCTGCATGTTACGCCCTTCGACTCCTCCTCGTCCAATCACATTCGTCTTTCTCGCTGTCTTGGAAGATGCGGACGATTGGAAGAAACAGATGGGGGAGGAGGTAACGTGTAGAAGTGCCGTCAGGCACATCGGCGACACTTGCATCGTCAGGGTCCTTGGTACGAAAGGATCTCCAAGTCAGTTTCGCATCGTGTTGCAGATCATGGAGTTGGCGCTTACGAGGCGATGCAGTGTTGGGACTGGCCCACACTCCGACAGCGGCTACTCCAAGGTGTACGAGAAGGACGGGATCCTTTGCGTCGACGCGCCCGTGCCGCGCGGGATGCTGTTCAACTACTTCGGGTCGCTCTCCTTAGTGCCCAGCGAGGGTGCGATCAAGATTGCCGAGGTCTTCAATGCGTCCATCTACGCGGCCTGCAAGGATGGGAGCACGAGCCCCTGGTTCTTGGCAGCTTGGGGGGTGAAGGCCCATAAGAGCGTGAAGGCCGCTGCCAAGAAGGCATCGGCAAAGGCGATTGCAGCGGACAAGACAGCTGGCGCAGTCGGTGCACTTCAAAGTTCGTCTTCTGGCGCAGGAACCGTTGCCGTGGAGATCGCGCCAGGTGGGCAGCTACTGCCCGCAGGTGGTGCAGGCTCCTCTGAAGCATCTGCTGAGCAGCCGAAGTCCCAGGCTCCCCCTACTAAGAAGCCGCGCGTGAGCAAGTCTGTAGTGCCTACTAAGGTGCTTGCTGAAGAGCCATCCATGAACGTCAAGTTCGCCAAGTTCGATATCTCCCTGGCCGATGTTAAGAAGAGTGAGTCGGCGCTCCTCTTCAAAGTCTTGCCCGACTCTATCCCCGTGGAAATCCCGTACCTCGAGGCCGCTGCTTGGACTTCGAACGCCGTCGGCACCGTGCAGCTCACCAGGGGCGTTGTCCCAGGCATGCTCTCGAAGGAGACCTGCAAGGATGCCCAGAAGAGCATCGACGAGAAGCGGGCCAAGGAGACGGCCGCTAACAACAAGGTGGCCAGCCAGGCAGCGAGAAGCGTCCTCACGAGCACGCCGTGCCCAGCGTGCCCTAAGCACTTGAAGCTCTGAGTGTTTGCAGCTTTGCAGGTCTTGCAGTTTTCGGCGGATGCGTTCTAGGGATCGCTCGGCCGTGGCCGAACGCCTGCTGGAAGAGGCAGGCCATCTCTCAGGCACGGGCGGTGGGAGGGTAGTGAAGGAAACGTGGCGGGAACAGGAAAGTTACGAGAGAGAGGCTGCGCCTCCACGAGTCGAAAAGAGAACCCAACGGGGAGGCTCCAGCGATGACTGCATAGAGCAGTCGATTCGCTGAGCTGCAGGTGTGTTGCCCTCGGTAGCGTACTCGTCTCATTATCTTCCTTCTCATGCTCTTGGCCCTCTTGTTTTCCGTTGCCCCTTCTCCCCTCTTAGCCCCAGCATGGGTGTGCTTGGGGCTGGGGCGCTGCCGAGACTCGAAGAGAGAGAGAGAGAGAGAGAGAGAGAGAGCGAATGGGCCATGGGCCCATGGTTCCGCTTGACTAAAAACGTAATCATCACCATCACTATCATCATCATCACCCTCGCCATCGTCACATCAAAATCGCCATCACCATCACCATCAGCATCACCATCATCATCATCATCAGCCTTATCATCATCATCATAATCATCACCATCATCATCATGATATCATCGCAAATGTACTCATCACCATCACCATCGTCACATCGGCCGTGCTGTTTATTGTGTTTACTGAATGATGGTCTGAGCCAAATATGGCCGTATTGTCTATATGTGACGTATGTAATCGCACTATGCGGTTGTGTCCAGACTGTCGAACATGTACGTGTGGATAACACTGGTGGTACACGACTACACGAAAATAGTTGTCGTACCTAGCTAAGGAGAGGTTCGCGTGACCCAGGAGATCTCTGGCGACGCACCTCCCCACTTGTTCGTGTCCAGGGCAAACTTGTTCGCGACCTTCCTGCCCCTGGGGGTTCCATTGGGCCTTTCGGGTCCCGAGGTGCCCGCAAGAGAGTCCAGAAGGAGCTCTACGAGGGCCCCAAGCTCCCGTACGGTCGGACCGAGGTATAAGATCGAGGTCGGCTCGGGGAGGCTACCCTGATGTTCTTCGTGCTTGTCTGATGTTCTTCTGCATCCTTGGGGAGGGTCCCCTCGAATGTTCTTCAGTTCAGTTTGGCGCCCCGGAGGGTCTCCCGTTCTTGAAGGATGCTTTCCTGTCCCGGGTCCGGCCGTAGAGGGCCGCAGGATGGCTGTTTTGTTTTCTTCCCTCCGCCCTCCTCCCTCTGCCCTCTTCCCTTCTGCCTCCTCCCTCCGCCCTCCGCTCCTCCGCCCCGCTCTCTCCTGGAGGAGTGATCGGTGGCCTGCCTCCCCACGCGAGGCAGCCCTGGAGGTCTGCACACAGAGGGTCGCCTGCAGCATCTGCTGCGAGGAGGCCTGCTTGTCCGCGAGGGGGGCGGCATTTTTGTTGCAGTGACGAAGCGTCGCGATCTGCTTATAGCCCCAGAGAGATGCGATAGGCGGTTTGTACGAAGCATTGTGAGAAGTGTTATCATAGCATGCCTGGTTGAGCGCTGACAGGCCTGTAGGGACACCCAGGACGGTCGGCCTCTGCTCAAGGCAGACAGCTATAGCGACACTCGTCGTCTTTCGACGATGGGTGATCCAGCTTCGAGGATGCTGCTCCGAGGATCGAGGATTCAGGTTTTCGTGGCATTTTTTTCGGTCTCCGGACATGTCCGTGCAACGTACGTCGGCATCGTCGTCGTTGTGGTCGTCCTCCGCAGGCCTCAGACCTCTCTCGTTCAGCTTTTTTTTTTTACGGAGCCGTCCTGTTGGACGGATTATTGGCCGCGCCTCGCTACGCCACTGACGATTCGAGACGATGCGCCCGATGTGTTTCTCTATATTTTCGGCGTGCGGGGGCTTTGCGGAGCCCTGGGGCCGTCAAGAAATAACTCAGAATAACCAGCCAGCCTCTGGGAACGGGTCGAGAGCTTTAAGGGGGCCAGCGATTCCACAACATCGGGTTCGTTGGAGATTCGGGTCGAGGGACGTGGGGAGGATCCCTTCTGCACGCTGATGAGTTGTCGTCCTTCTGAGTCTCCTGGAGGGCCCTCGTCACCGCCGCGGAGCCTGCCTCGAGATATCCTGGTCTGAGAGCGCGTCTGGGCTCGACCTGGTCGGTGTTTTGGCGATGTCGTGGACCGTTTTCGTTTTGATTTCGGGTTTCACGCGAAGTCTCGGCAAGGGGGCAACGGGTCCTGAGATTGTTCGCCGTTTTCTGGCTCTCGGGGACCACCACGGGACCCGTGACTGTCAGAAAACGGTTCAGGATGAAAAACTCGCCTTGGGGGGAAGGCCTCAGGGTCCAGGACCTGTTTCCCTCAAGACCCGTCGCCCCCATGCTAAGAAAGCGGATCTGATACAGAACGCGCGAACACGACAACACCACAAAAACAACACACCCTGTTTAGGTTGTGCCCTGGAGCGCGTTCGAGGAGATGTCAAAGCTGATTTTTCGGGAGGCCCTGCCGTCCTCCCGTCATTGTGCCCGGTCGTCTCCCCCAGACCTCCGACGTGGTTCTGTACTTATTGGTGCCTATGTTGTCTGTTCCTGTTGTTGTTGCGTTTGCTATTGAACTCACTACTGAAGAACAACTATTGTTGATCCCCCTCGTCCGGTGACTATTGTGTTTTTTTTCAATTGAAGTGCTTCCTCCAGGGCCCGCACCGTGTTTATTCTTATCAGGGGAAGTCATTTGTCAAACTGCCTTGTTGGCCCCCGAGCTACAACAACAACGGCTCCCGCCCTCGACGGTCAGGAGTCACACTCTCTCTGTGGACTTCCTCAAGATGGATTTGGGAATCGAGCTGCTCGAGAGTTCCTCACGATTCATGCAGGACGCACGCTTGAGCAACCCGCCTGCTCGACCTGGCCGCCTGGGCCCTCCTGCCCGACCCGCCTGATAGGGTCTACCCGCCCGATCTGACCGTCTGGTTATGCTGGCTCCCTCGTGGGCTCAGTGGGGGGGGGCTCTGGAGGCCACATGGGCCTTACCGGGGAATCCTGGGACCGCCTTGGGCCAAGGACGCCACTCGGGCAACGCCCGAAAGCAGGGCGGAAACGCCGCCTTGGCCACGGGCTTGCGATCCCCATGCCCCGTCGTCACTCGTTGGATGCTCGGCCACGCGCAGTGGGGGGTGGGGCGAGGGGGGAAGGCTTCTTAGAGACATCCCTGCTTCTTAGAAGGCGCGGCCCTTGATCATAGACGTAAGGCCAGCGCCTTCTAAGAAGCAGCCTGCTTTCAAGAAGCCTTCCCACCTCCCCCTACCCCCGTGTGCGCGCCGCCAAGATGCTGCGTCGGATACTGCAGATGGTCACTCCTTTCTCTCCGCCTCGTCATCATCGCGCCTCCGGTGCGCCATTCCCCGCTCTTTCATTGCGCCGCCCGGAGTGGCAACGTTCGGGAGAGGGTCTCATGGGGGGATGCCTCGTCCCCCAATCGCTTATGCATCGCCGAGGGGGATCCGTCAGGGGCAACGCCCAGGGGGGATAGGCTCAGGGGCAACGTTGGGGACTGTGCGGATTGGCTATCGGGGGCCTGTCGCCGATCTATCGACGGCGTGCCCCCGATTCTAGGTCGATGGTTCCTCCCCTGAGCTGGTCCCCTCTAAAGTTTCCCGTCAGCCTCGGTTGCGGAAGGCACAGGGTGCGGGGGCCCTCCCTGGAGATCTCGTCTAGTTGCGAAGAAACTGCGACGGAACGGTTTTGGCAATGTTCGGCCTTTGGGGGCTCTTACTGGGCCTAGGGACTGTCAATAATGACTCAGTATGAAAGCCTTCCTGTGCAAGGGGTGCAGACCTCTGGGGGTCCGCGCTGTGAAGAGGTAGTTAACGCTTCTCGTATCCCCACAGGTCTATCCAGAATCGATACCTCGGCGAGCTGCCTTGATCAAGGAAGTGCGCGAGCCAGCGGAACAAAGGGGGGAGCCGTCCAACCGAAGCTCGGGATAGACTGGAGCAGACCTGGGAGTCAAGCCTAAGTGCCTTCGCGCATCTGTTGATAAGGGGAGCCTCTGGACAGCTTATTCTGGCCCCAGAGGGGGCTTTTCTTGGAGGCCTTCGGCTGTCCCTTGAGACCTCTTGAGCTTTCTTGGGCGGCGACGATTCGAGCCCCCCGCCGGAGCCCTCAAGATCGCTTTTTCGGGCCCACTTGTGGTGCTCTTGGGCACTCTTTGTGCGTCTTGGAGCCATCTAGGGGCCGTTTTTTCCGCGCGACCGGTCGGATTGCAACAGTTTTCCGCGCGACACTCGTCTGGTTTTTCTTGAGCTAACTTGTGCCATCCTGGAGGCCATCTTGGGCTATCTTGGACAACCTTGGAGCCATCTTGGCCCATCTTGGACGCATTGACCGCTCGCGACCCCCCCCCCAGTTCCAGGGTAGGCGCTAGCCGCCTCGCCACAAGCCGTCTCGCGCATTCCCACTTGCCTTCCCAACGCAGCAGTAGCTCCCGAGTATCAGCATGGGCAGGGGCCGCCAGCGACAACCATCGGATGCAGACGCCAGCCAGGTGCACGACGCCGCCCGCGAGTTGTGCCGCGCGTGCAGATGCCCCCCAACCACCCCTGTCAAGTCATCATGCAAACTGATCGCGGGGCGCCCGCGCACGGCCCAAGATTTTATCGCAACGTGGGCTTTGCATTCGTTTTTGACAGGGATGGTGGGTCTGCACCCGAGGGGCAGTCTGCTACCCCCCTCGTCTCTCTCTCTCTCTCTCGCGGAGCGCCCTAACATGATTCATAGTATTCGCAAAGTGCAGTTTGTTGTGTTGTTTGATTGGCATGGGGGGGGAGTCGGCGTTGGCTCTGGTTAGGGACCCGTAGGAGTGGGGGAGGGTTTGTGCATTCATAAGGTACAATTGTAAACCCCTTCCAGAAGGGGAAGAGCGGGGTTGGCAAAACGAGCTCCCTACAACCACCGAGGCCCTGGAGGGCCGGTGGAATACCACGTGAGCGGCCAACTTACGTTGGACGCGACAGCGAACCTCGGGTTCTCTGGCGGATCGTTTTCTTCAGCCCGCGGGCCCCAGAGCGCTCCCGACCCCTTTCCCAGAGCTTGCCTTTCTCTCTTCCCTTACTTGGCGGCGCCCACGGGTCGGCGCGAGGGGGTTGGGCTTCCGAGAAGGCGGGGGGCTTCCCAGAAGGCAGGAGCCTTCTCAGAGGGGCCCGCCGGTATCTGAGAGGGCTTCTCAGAAGCCAGGAGGGCCTCCGAGAAGCCGCAGGCCATCTTGGAAGTCCACCCTCGCCTTCCAGGAAGGTGCCCCCCTCGCGCCACCTCCTTGAAGGCGCGCGCCTGCGCATGTTGCCTCTCGTGCCCCTCCTGGTACTCCGCGGGCCTCACCTGCTGCCGGCCTTGACCTCCCTCGCGCTGCGACACGAACACGACGGCGGGTTTGGGGCACCCCTCGCGCCACCCCTCTGCGGGCGCCGCCAAAATCCCCCTGCGCGGCCACGGAAGCAGCGGCGGTGCGGCGGCAACGGGGGCGGGCGGGGTGGGGGGTGCCGCGGCTGTGGCGCGCCAGCGCGGCGGAGGCGCCCTTGCAGAGCGCCTTCCGCCTGGCCTGCCGGCACGGCTGGTCGGGGGGGGCGGGTCCACCAGGGGCAACGTCAGCGAGGGTGTTCACAGTTCGGCCAGTTCGGTTGCGTCGCAGCCAGTTGCGTTCGTTCGGTTCGGTTCGGTCTGTCATTGTGTCGTTGCCGCGTCGCTGCGCCATTTTAGGCCCGTCGATTTCGATCTGTTTTGGTTTCGCTGTCGGTTCACTCGGTTTTCGATTTTGCTGTCGCCGTGCACGGCCGTAGTCAGCGGGGACTGGCTGGGGGCGGATGCTGCAGATGGTCACTCCCTTCCCTCTGCCCCTCCTCGCCAGCATCACGCCTCTGGCTCGTGGCCCCCACCCCGCTCTGGTCTGCGCCCTCATGGGCAACGTCAGGGGGAGGCAGGCTCATGGGGGGATGCATCGACCCTTAATTGCCCAATCATCGCAACGTCAGGGGGGGATTCATCGGGGGCAACGTCAGGGGGGTATAGACTCACGGGCAGCGTCAGGGGAGATACGCTTAATTAGGTCATCTGACGTTTTTGTCGGTTCTCGGAGTTTTCCTAGCCTCGGGATGCTCTCCAGCAGCGGCGCCTCGCCGAGAAAAGTTCGGAGCTGCCTGGATCGTCCCGAACGGCCGCCTGAGAGCTGAGTTTCGACCGGACGCTAGAGGGTGATACGCTCAGCGGGGATGGACGCATCGACCCCCAATCGCCCACTCGTCGCCAACGGGGGCCCGGTGGCCCATCCCGCCCAGAAGCTCGAAGTTTCGCTGTCGGGGGCCTACCGCCGATCTGTGGGCCGAGTGCCGCCGAGATTCCGTGTCGTGGCGGCGAAGAGCAGCAGAGAGGCGGAGACCCGGAGAGGCCGTTTCTTTTCGGGCAGGCTCGGGCTGTGCTTGCTTGGCAACGGGAGGCGGGCCTTCACGGGGGGGGGGCCGGGCGCCTCCCACGAGCGCCCCAAGGAGGGCTGGGAATCGCACAAGTCGAAAGGCATTCGCAGGCTCTGTCGGACCAGTGCTGGATGGCATGGCGGCGAGGGGGGGGTGGAGCAGAGAAGGCCAAGGTACCCATACCGCTACCGTTCCCTCGTTTTCCCCTTTTTGGGCCTCCTGGGATGTCCTCGTCGCCACCGCTGGATTCGCCTCGAGATCCTGGTCAGAATGCACCACGGGAGAGGTGCGGGAAGTAGCGGTATTGGTACCTGTGGTTTCTCAGTGGATGGTGCAAACTGCGATGCGTGCAAGTTTGTCAGAATCTAAATGAAAATTGGCTCGATCTTCTTTCGAAGGTCTGCATGGATTTCTTGGATCGGCGCTGGGCCCCCCTGGCGGCGCCTCTGGTGCCGTCCCTGGCGCGCTCCACTCGCCAGGGAGCTTCGTTCTTCATCTGTGATGATGATGGTGGTGGTGGTGATGATACTGGTGCTGATGCTGATGCTTTTGCTGATGGTGACGGTGATGATGATGATGATGATGATGATGATGATGATGATGATGATGATGCTGATGATGAGGATGGGGATGGGGATGATAATGATGATGATTACGCTGATGATGATGATGATGATGATGATGATGATTATTATTATTCAATCGCTTCGCTCACTCCGCCGGCCCGTATTGCATGATCGCTACTGCTTCGGCGCGGGCTCGGGGCCATTTCGGCGCCGCCGGAAGGAGGACGATGAGGATGGGGAGGGGGAGGGGAGGAGGAGAAGAGGATGAGAAGGAACGGAGGAGGATATATATATATATATATATATATATATATATGAGGAGGAGGCAGAGAAAAGGGCGGAGGAGGAAGCCTCTCGATGGCATCTTGCGGCGCTCTTGGGGCCAAACAGGGCCGTCGTCCAGATCCTTCTTTGGGAGGCCCTGGGGTCTGTTGAGAGGCCGTTCGGGGGCGCCTGGGAGACATTTTTGAAGCCTTGTATGGCCTCTTTTGAGCCTCCTTGGAGCCTCCTTGGGTCTCTTGGGGGGCTCTTGGCGGCATCTTGGGCCATCGTGGGGGCCTCTCGGGGCCTCCTGGGGCTTTCTTGGGGCGGAAGGCTTGAGGTTTCGGTTCGTGGTCCCCATCTTGGGCCCCTCTTGGGGCCGTCTTGGGGCTCTCTTGGGCCGTCTTGGGCGTCTCTTGGGCCGTCTCGGGGACCGTTTGGGCTCTGGGGGCCTTCTTGGGGGCCTCTGACCTCTTGAGCCGTCTTCGTGCGCTCTTGGGGGCCTCTTGGGCCGTCTTGGAGCATCGGAAAACCGAAAATGCGACAAGGCCAGAATCCTTCCAAAACCATCGTAAAATTAATGATTTTGGCCTCTCGGGGCGCTCTTGTGAGGCCTCTTGGAGGCCACTTGGAGCGTCTTGGCGGCTTCTTGGGCCGTCTTGGGATCATCTTCGGCGTCTTGGAGCGTGCTTTGGGAGTCTCGGGGGCCTCTTGGGCAGTCTTGGGGGCCTCTTGGGGCCCTCTTGGCGCTCTTTGGGGGGCCTGAGAGGCCGTACCCAGGAGGAAAACCATCTCTGAGTAGACCTTCCCGGGCTGCGGTCGGGGTACTTTTCGCCGGGGGACCCCCAGGGGCCGCCCCGCGCGCCCGAACTAGAAAAATTGTGAACCAGTTGCCGGAGATCTTAGCACGCCTCTGGCCCGTTGGGCCGGCGAATTATTTTAGTGATGATGACGCTGATGATGGTGGTGACCATGATGATGCTGCTGCTGATGATGATAATGATGATGCTGATGATGATGATGATGATGATGATGATGATGATGATGATGATGATGATGGCGACAACGATGACGATGACGATGATCACGATGGCGATGGCGATGATGACGATGACGACGACGATGACGATGACGACGGCAACGATGACGATGCGGTGACGACGACGATGATGATGATGATGATGAGGGATGATGAGGAGTATGATCATAAGTTCAATAATGACGATGCTGATGATTATGATGCTGATGGTGATGATGATGCTGGTGATGATGATGATGATGATGATGATGATGATGATGATGATGATGATGATGATGATGATTGGGCTGTTGATCGTGATGGTGATGCTGCTGCTGCTGATGATGATGATGATGATGATGGTGGTGGCTGATAAGGATGCTGCTTTTGCTGCTGATGATAATGATGAAGATGATGATGATGATGCTTGCGGTGGTGATGCTGATGGTGATGTTCATGATGCTGATGCTGATGCAAATGTTGATTATGATGGTGATGGTGATGCCGTTGATGATGGTGATGATAATACTGCTTCTGTTGCCGCTGCCTCTACTTATGATGCTGATGCTGACGATGAGGACGATTCTTACGATGCTTACGGTGGTGATGCTGCTGCTGCTGCTGATGATGATGATGATGATGCCATTGCTGCTGATGCTGAAGCTGGTGCTGCTGGTGAGGCTGATGATGATGATGGTGATGATGATGATGATGATGATGATGATGCTGATGCTGATGATGATGATGATGATGATGATGATGATGATGCTGATGATGCTGCTGCTGCTGATGATGATGATGGTACCATTGCTGCAGATGCAGATGCTGCTGCTGCTGATGGTGATGCTGATGATGTTGCTGCTGCTGCTGATGACGATGCTGATGATGTGATGCTACTGCTGATGATACTGATGATGATGATGATGATGATGATGATGCCGTTGTTGATGATGGTGGTGATGATGATGGTGAAGCTGATGATGATAATGATGATGCTGCTGATGATGACGTTGATGATGAAGATGATGATGTTGTTGGTGGTGCTGATGATGCTGATGTTGATGCTAATGCTAATGTTGATGCAGATGAAGATGCTGATGCTGATGCTGGTAATGATGCTGATGCTGGTGCTGATGTTGTTGCTGATCTGCTGATGCTGGTGATGCTGCTGCTGATGAGGATGATGGTGATGATGCCAACGACGAGAAGGATGAGGAGGAGAAGGAGGAGGAGGAGGAGGAGGTTGAGGAGGAGATGGAGGACCACGAGGAGGAGGAGGAGGAGGCGGAGGAGGAGGAGGAGAAGAAGGAGGAGGAGGACCACGAGGAGGAGAAGGAGGAGCAGGAGGAGGAGGAGGAGCAGGAGGAGGAGGAGGAGGCCAGGATCGATGTTCGAGGTGCTTGGGACGTCTGATGCGTTGTTGGCGGCCTCCCGGGGGCCCCAACTCGCCACGGTCGAGCTCTTTCTTGACCTGCTGGGCAGAACGCGGCCCGGAAGAGGTCCAATTTTCGAAGAAGTGGGGAAGGGTATGCAGGTCTCATTCCGACTCCTCCGACTCGATTCAATTCGATTTCGATTGATTCCGATTTTGGTTCGACTTCGGATTCCGATCTGGGCTTCGGTTTCTGAACGGAGGCCTTACTAGCGTGCTCCATCGATCCTATTCTTTTCGAGCCCCGATCCTGCTCGTCCATTCGATCATGGGATCTCCTGGGTTTGCTGCTAATGCCCCAGCTCATCTCTCCTCCAGCTATCCTCCAGCTGGGGGATTGCCTGCGGACTGGATGTTTCAACTGTTCCTGCTTGTTGTGGGGCTCTCGGGGGACCCCGTTTTTATATTTGGATTCGCCTCGAAATCTTGTTCAGATGACGGCGGGTTTGACTTTTGATGGGGAGGAGGAGGAGAGAAGGAGGAGGAGGAGGAGGAGGACCAGTGCAAACCCAAGAGTCATCAACGATGTTGGAATAAACTCTCCCTCCAGTCCCTCCAAGCTCCCTCTTCATAGTCCCCTACAGTATTCATTTCAACTGAGGGAACTGCCTCGTTGGAAGACAACTCTTTGAAGACCCTGCAGCATGCCAAAACACCATTCTCAGGACCCCAACGCCACGAATCAACCTGACTGTTACGTCTTGACGATCCTGAATCGTGCCAGAAGGCCATTCTTGGGACTTCAGCACCGCGAATCAAGGTAACTGTCGCGCTTTCATAATCCAGAATCTTCCCAACACGCCATTTCTGGTACATTGACGATGGGAATCCGTGAAACTCTTCTAACCTGTGAAAACGAAAGTGCGCGTCGCTAAGGCGAGAGCCACAATTTCAAAAGGAACCTCTATCGACATGTGAAACTATTGCAAGTTTTCCACAATGAATGCGCGCGGCGCTAAGGCGGTAGCCACAGTTTGAAAAGAACCGCCCGCAGTCTGTGAAGCTCTTGCAACGGTTTCAGAAGAATGTGCGCGGCGCGCGGGCGTTGAAGGCTGAGCGCCGACGGTGGTCCAGGACCAGCCAACACGGAACTACCTGGCGGTCGACACGCCGCCGATCGTTCAAGAACGAACGACCCACGCGGTGCAATAAACGAACGCCGAAGTCGTCACCACACGAGCTTGCCGTAATCGCTTCCAGTCGTTGCGCCGCGAAGGCCTCCCAGGGAGCCGCCTCCCGACGCGGGGGCCCTTCTGCGCCACGCTCGCGGAGGGCCCGCCGGGCGGAGCACGGCGACGGGCCTTGGACGGGGGGGGCGGCAGGTATTGCGGCGGTTGCATGCAGCGGCACGCGGAGGCTGCGGCGCGGCCGCACCCGCCCCCGCAGAGCTGTGTGAGGTGGCCGCGCAGGCCCGCCACAGAAGTGTACACACAGGCAACCTCCAGTGGAGTGTTCTGGGGTTTCAGGGGTGGGTGGCGGTGCATAAATCAACACGGAGAGCCAGCGACTTTGAACACCGCTACCTTCCCTGAAGGTACACGCAAAGTTCGTCGGAGGGTGTCTATGTATCCATTTCCGTGGCGTGGCACAGAGGCATCGTCGTCGCTGCCGTCGACGTCGTCGCCCTTTGGTGGTTTTCCAGCCGCCTCTGGAGGCTCGGGTCACCACGGCTGGACTCGCCTCAGAAAACTGGTCACGGTGGACCCCGAGAGGGGTCTGAGGACCAGTTTTGAGCTGAATTCGGCCCGCCTCGCGTCGTTCGCGGGGTTCGGAGGGGGGATCTAGTAGGGAGAACGTTTCTATACACCACCACCGTGGGTGGCCATGGCCATCCTGTTGAGAGCCCGTCAGCGTGTCGCTCGTTCGTTTTTGCCCGCAGACATGGTGCCCCTGTAACAGTAACACCCTGATGGGTTCCCCAGGGCGGCGTAGTAATTGATGCTGAATTTGGTATCCCAGGCATGGTGTGACCGCCCTCCTGGCCGAGGCCAGGATGGCTTATTCACCATACGATAGCCCTGGCCAGGCACGGAGGTGTGTATGTATGTTTGTATGTCTGTATGTCTGTATGTCTGTATGTTTGCATGTATGAATGTATGCATGTATGTATGCATGTATGTACGGATGGATGGATGGATGTATGGATGGATATATACATGTATAGATGCATAAATGTTTGGATGCATGCATGCACGCATGCATGCATGTATGCATGCACGCACGCATGCATGCATGTATGCATGTCTGTCTGTCTGTACGTATGTGTATGTATGTATGTATGTGTATGTGTATGTGTATGTGTATGTGTATGTGTATGTGTATGTGTATGTGTAGGTGTAGGTGTAGGTGTAGGTGTATGTGTATGTATGTATGTATGTATGTATGTATGTATGTATGTATGTATGTATGTATTTATGTATGTATGTATGTATGTATGTATGCATGCATGCATGCATGCATGCATGCATGCATGTGCATGTATGTATGTATGTATGTATGTATATGTATGTATGTATGTATGTATGTATGTATGTATGTATGTATGTATGTATGTATGTATGTATGTATGTATGTATGTATGTATGTATGTATGTATGTATGTATGTATGTATGTGTATATATATATATATCGAAGTAGGCTGGGGGAGGGCCAAGACTGCGACCTCTGGTTCGCATGGGGGGCCGGGGGGGCCTTGAGGGCTCCAAGAGGGTTCAGAATGGGCCGCATACCCCCCTGAGGCTCCCAAGTTGGCCCAAAAGGCGCTCAACGCGCCCCAGGTTGCCTGGAAGGTGGCTGAAGCCCTACATGGTCGGAGAGGGCTCCATGAGGGGCCCCAAGACGGCTCAGCTACCCATGACATGCCAATAGGGGCTTGGGACGCCGAAATTGGCTCCCAGACGGGCCACAAAAGGCCCCAAAGGACCCCCCCTACGACTGTCCAAGAGGCCGCTGAGAAGGCCCTCCAAAGGCAAAATCAAGCACGTCCTATGGAAAAACGTATATTTCTGGGAGTTTCGCTTTTCAGTTCTACCAGCGGTCGCGACGGCCCAAGAGGTTACCAAAATGGGCGCCAGACGGCCCCAGAGGCCCCAAAGAGGGTTCCAAGATGGGCTGAAGAGAGCTTCAAGCGGCACAGAAGAGCTAAAGAG
Organism: Prorocentrum cordatum; assembly: GCA_963575745.1. Taxonomy (NCBI): domain Eukaryota; class Dinophyceae; order Prorocentrales; family Prorocentraceae; genus Prorocentrum; species Prorocentrum cordatum. Next base: position 228,426 of record CAUYUJ010014909.1, read on the forward strand.
AGCCCCCAGGAAGCCCGAGGGGGCCACCAGAGTATTCCTACATGGTCGGAGAGGGCCCCAGGAGGGCCCCAAGACGGGCTCAGCCCCCCACGACGAGCCAAGAGGGACGCGGAACGGCCGAAATGGGCCCTCAGACGGGCCAGCAAGGCCCCAAAAGACTCCAAAGGAAGGCCGGGAGAGTCTCCAGAGACTGCCACAATGCTTCTAAAAAGGCTCCCGGCACGCGTTCCAGTAGGCACCCGTGTACGGGGTGCGTTGAGAGAAGAGGAGGAGGAGGAGGACAAGGAGGAGGAGGAGGAGGAGGAGGAGGAGGAGCAGGAGGAGGAGGACGAGGATGAGGGAGAGGAGGAGGACGAGGAGGAGGAGGAGGAGGATTGTTGTGATGGTGATGCATGACCATGACGATGACGATGAAGATGGCGGGGATGAGGATGACAATGATGACGATGATCATTACTAATCGTTACCCTGACTAGAACTCGAGTGCGCGCGAAACGCGAGCGATGTTTCTAGTATACATACACATGTATATATATATATATATATATATATATATGTATATGCATGCGTACATGCTTGTTCATGTGCGTGTGCCTGCATGAATGTATGCATGCGTACCTGTATCTCTACATACGTATTGATGTGTGTTCGGATCCTTCTGCGGACGGGGATGAGGGAGGACACCGCGCGTAGGGAAAGAGAGGGGCTCTGCAAGTTTTCTCCCGCTCTCGGGCCCCCGGGGGCTTCCAAGGGCCCGACGGCCGCCAACACGCGATTCAGTCCGAAGAGTTGGTCTTTGGGACATTCCCGGGGTCTTGGGATCCGTTTCCCTCGGGACCCTGGTAATTCATCGCGAAGTACCCGCGCTCAAATCTACTGGCCTTCGGCCCATCCCGCCACCGTGCCTGGGTTGTGGGTATGGAGCCTATTGGATGTTCGTTGGGATCTCGTGGGAGGTCTCTCGAGGGCCTCTTGTAGACTGTTTGGGATCCTCTTGGGGCCTCTTGGGGCCTCCTGGGGCCTCTTTGGGGCCTCCTTGGCGCCTCTTGGGGCCGCCTGGGGGCCTCTTGGGGCGGAAAACTCGGATTCTCGGTTCATGTTCCCTCTCTTGGACCCTTTTTGAACCCTTTTGAGGCCGCCTTGGGCTCTTGGGCCGTCTTGGGCGTCTCTTTGGGCCTTTTTGGGGCGCTCTTCGGCCAGCTTGGGGCCCTCTTGGAGGCGCCGTCTTGGGGCGATCTTGGGGGTCTCTTGGGCCGTCTTGGAGCGTCGGGCAGCCGAAAAGGCGAAAACGCACAAATTCTTAGAACACCTTTGGGACATCTATGAGATTTGCCTCTTGGGGTTCTCTCGGGAGGCCTCTTGGAAGTCTCTTGGAGCGTCTGGGAGGCCTCTTGGGTCATCTTGTGACCATCTTGAGCGTCTTGGAGCGATCGTTCGGCGACTCGGGGCCCTCGTGGACCGTCTTGGCCCGTCTTTGGGCCCTTTTGGGCCCGAACACTTCAGGCGGGAAGCCGCGGGGGAGCCCAGAGGGCACGCAGGATTCCCCAGGAGATTTTGAACATTTGGGGCCCTGGGCCTCTTTTAAAGACTCCTCGGGACTGAGGATTGAGGCGCCAGGGAGTAGGCAAAGGACCTGAGGACACGCCCACTCCGTGCCCAGAGGCACGGTGGCGGATGACGGGAAGCGCCTCCGGCGTGGACCGTTTGTCTTTTGGGAAGTTTTTTCTTTTAATTAGGGTTCCGGCCGCATCCCGAAACTCGCTGGCGGATTCCGGGTTTTCGGGCCCAAGACGGCCCCAGAGGCTTCCAAGACGGCAAAAGACCTCCCCAACCGCCCCCCAGACGACCTGAGAGAGACCCAAGAGTGCTCCAAGACGGCCCAAAAGCGTTCCAAGACGGCCCAAGAAGCTTTCGATATGCCCACGAGAGCCCCAAGAGCCCTCCCAAGAGGGCCCCGAAAAGCAAAAATCAACGCTTTTCATTGTGTTTTCCATTGTTTTGGGGGTTGTCGCCTTTTCCAGCTGCCGACGCCCCAAGACGGCCCAAGAGACCCCAATCTTGCCCCAAGATGGCCCAAGAGGCCCGCAAGAGGGCCCCAAGACGGCCCAAGAGAGCCCCAATATGGCCCAAGAAGCGCCCAAAACGGCCCAAGAGGGCCCCAAAACGGCCCCCAGAAGGGCCCAAGAGGGGGACCACGAACCGTCAATTCGAGCTTTCCGCCCCAAGAGGCCCCCAGGAGGCCCCAAGAGGCCCAAAAGAACCCCCCAAACGGCCCCAAAACGGCCCCCAAGAGGCCCAAAAGATGCCCCAAGAGGCGCCAAAACGGCCCCTAAGAGGCTTGTGTTCTTTCAGGGGGGGCAGTGAAACAACATCGGCCGTCTTGGGGTTCTCTTGGGTCATCTTGGGGCGATCTTGGGGCGTCTTCGGGGCTCTCTCGTGCAACGGCGGTCCACGTGCGACGACAACGACAACGACGACGAGCGACGAACGATGACGCATGACTGCGACGACGACAATGACGACGACGACGACGACGACGACGACGACGACGACGACGACGACGACGAAGGACCCCCTTCGACGACGACGCCGACGGACGCCGAACGGCCAAAGAGGGCCCCAATACGGCCCAAGAGGCGCCCAAGCCGGCCCAAGAGGGCCCCAAGACAGCCCCAGGAAGGGCCCAAGAGGGGGACCACGAACCGACAATTTGAGCCTTCCGCCCCACGAGGCCCCCAGGAGGCCCCAAGATGCCACAAACAAACCAAACGACGCGAAAACGGCCTCCAAAAACTTCAAAAGAGGCCCCCAAAGTATCCAAAACGGATCACAAGAGGCCTGTGCTCTTTCAGGTCTCGAGGACGACGACGACGTCGACGACAACGACGACGACGAGTGACGACTGCGACGACGACGACGACGTCGAACGACGAACGACGATAACGACGACACGAACGATGAACGACGACGACGCGTCAGACGACGACGACGACAGACGACGGACGACGAAGACGACGAACGATGAACGACGAAGGACACGACGCAGACGGACGACGAACGGCGAAAGACGAAGACGACATAGAGCCCGAGAGCCCAAGAGGCTCCACAACGTCCTTCAATAACCTAGTTCCCGTCTTGGGGTTTCCCTCGGGCTCTCTTTGGCCGTCATGAGGCGATCTTCCGGTCCTTCGGCGTTCACGGTTTACCGACCCCGCTGCCCCTGCCAGCTGCTCGTGTCTACCCCTGCCGGCTGCTCGTGTCCAGTTCGACCATCTCCAGGTCAATTCTCCGGGCAGCTCGGGGCGTCGCCCGCTGGTTCCGCCTCCACTCGGGGCATACATCAACCGCCCCCCAGACGACCTGAGAGAGACCCAAGAGTGCTCCAAGACGGCCCAAAAGCGTTCCAAGACGGCCCAAGAAGCTTTCGATATGCCCACGAGAGCCCCAAGAGCCCTCCCAAGAGGGCCCCGAAAAGCAAAAATCAACGCTTTTCATTGTGTTTTCCATTGTTTTGGGGGTTGTCGCCTTTTCCAGCTGCCGACGCCCCAAGACGGCCCAAGAGACCCCAATCTTGCCCCAAGATGGCCCAAGAGGCCCGCAGGAGGGCCCCAAGACGGCCCAAGAGAGCCCCAATAAGGCCCAAGAAGCGCCCAAAACGGCCCAAGAGGGCCCCAAAACGGCCCCCAGAAGGGCCCAAGAGGGGGACCACGAACCGTCAATTCGAGCTTTCCGCCACAAGAGGCCCCCAGGAGGCCCCAAGAGGCCCAAAAGAACCCCCCAAACGGCCCCAAAACGGCCCCCAAGAGGCCCAAAAGATACCCCAAGAGGCGCCAAAACGGCCCCTAAGAGGCTTGTGTTCTTTCAGGGGGGGCAGTGAAACAACATCGGCCGTCTTGGGGTTCTCTTGGGGTTCTCTTGGGTCATCTTGGGGCGATCTTGGGGCGTCTTCGGGGCTCTCTCGTGCAACGGCGGTCCACGTGCGACGACAACGACAACGACGACGAGCGACGAACGATGACGCATGACTGCGACGACGACAATGACGCCGACGGACGACGACGACGACGACGACGACGACGACGACGAAGGACCCCCTTCGACGACGACGCCGACGGAAGCCGAACGGCCAAAGAGCGCCCCAATGCAGCCCAAGAAGCGCCCAAGCCGGCCCAAGAAGGCCCCAAGACAGCCCCAGGAAGGGCCCAAGAGGGGGACCACGAACCGACAATTTGAGCCTTCCGCCCCACAACGCCCCCAGGAGGCCCCAAGATGCCACAAACAAACCAAACGACGCGAAAACGGCCTCCAAAAACTTCAAAAGAGGCCCCCAAAGTATCCAAAACGGATCACAAGAGGCCTGTGCTCTTTCAGGTCTCGAGGACGACGACGACGTCGACGACAACGACGACGACGAGTGACGACTGCGACGACGACGACGACGTCGAACGACGAACGACGATAACGACGACGACGAATGATGAACGACGACGACGCGTCAGACGACGACGACGACAGACGACGGACGACGAAGACGACGAACGATGAACGACGAAGGACACGACGCAGACGGACGACGAACGGCGAAAGACGAAGACGACATAGAGCCCGAGAGCCCAAGAGGCTCCACAACGTCCTTCAATAACCTAGTTCCCGTCTTGGGGTTTCCCTCGGGCTCTCTTTGGCCGTCATGAGGCGATCTCCCGGTCCTTCGGCGTTCACGGTTCACCGACCCCGCTGCCCCTGCCAGCTGCTCGTGTCTACCCCTGCCGGCTGCTCGTGTCCAGTTCGACCATCTCCAGGTCAATTCTCCCGGCAGCTCGGGGCGTCGCCCGCTGGTTCCGCCTCCACTCGGGGCATACATCTGTGCCGTGTCGCAGAAGGATCCTGAAGAGGCTCCCTGTTCGGGAACGTGATGAGTAACCTGCAAAGGTTGCCATTCCGCTTGTGCGGCGCTGGATGGGGAACTTGAAAAGGCTCCTTCTCCGGCGGCGGGAGAGGGAACCTGAAAAGGCTCCCTGTCCCGCCTGTGCCGTGCCGAAGAGGGACCCTGAAAAGGCTCCCTGTTCGGCAGCGGAAAGAGGAACCTGCAAAGGTTCCCCGATCCGCTTCTGCGCCGTTGGATGGGGAACCTGAAAAGGTTCCCTGTCCGGCGGCGGGAGAGGGAACCTGAAAAAGGCTCCCTGTCCCGTATGTCTGAGGGCCCTGAAAAGGCTCCCTGTTCGGCGGCGGGAGAGGGAACCTGAAAAGGCTCCCTGTTCCGTATGCCTGTGACCTGCGGCGGGAAAGGGAACCTGAAAAGGCTCCTTGTCCCGCCTGTGCCGTGCCGAAGAGGGACCGTGAAAAGGCTCCCTGTTCGGCAGCGGAAAGAGGAACCTGCAAAGGTTTCCCGATCCGCTTCTGCGCCGTTGGATGGGGAACCTGACAAGGCTCCCTGTCATGCGGCGGGAGAGGGAACCTGAAAAGGCTCCCTGTCCCGTATGTCTGAGGGGCCCTGAAAAGGCTCCCTGTTCGGCGGCGGGAGAGGGAACCTGAAAAGGCTCCCTGTTCCGTATGCCTGTGACATGCCGAAAAGGGAACCTGAAAAGGTTCCCTCTTCGGCAGCGGGAGGGGGAACCTGCAAAGGCTCCCGTTCCGATTGTGCGTCGCCGGATGGGGCCTTTGAAACGGTTCCCTGTCCAGCGGCGGGATAGGGGACCTGACAAGGCTCCCTGTCCCGTATGTCAGTGACGTGCCGAAGAGGGGCCCTGAAAAGGCTCCCTGTTCGGTGGCGGACAAAGGAACCTGCAAAGGCTCCCCGATCCGCTTCTGCGCCGTTGGATGGGGAACCTGAACAGGTTCCCTGTCTGGCGGCGGGAGAGGGTCCCTGAAAAGGCTCCCTGTTCTGTATGCCTGTGACATGCCGAAGAGGGGCCCTGAAAAAGGCCCCCTCTTCGGCAATGGAAAGGGGAACCTGCAAAGGCTCCCGTTCCGATTGTGCGTTGCCGGATGGGGACCTTGAAACGGTTCCCTGTCCAGCGGCGAGATAGGGGACCTGACAAGGCTCCCTGTCCCGTATGTCAATGACGTGCCGAAGAGGGGCCCTGCAAAGGCTCCCTGTTCGGCGGCGGGTTCCGTTTGTGCGTCGCCGGATGGGGTCCCTGAAATGGTTGTCTCTTGGGGGGCCGTTCCAGGCTCCGGGGACCTCCAAACCGAGCCCGTGGCAAGCATCTCCTTCTTTTTCTCCGCTGACGTGCCCCTTGGGGCCCCGTTCTAGGCTCTGGGGACTTCGGAACCGATTCCACGGCACGACATCCATGTCGACGATGGCCGCGAGATTCCTTTTTCCCTCTTCTACACAGAGCTTGGGCCCCTCTGGAGGCCCCTTCTGATTCCTCGACCTGCCCGTCCATCCGCTCGTCAATGCCTTCATTGTTTCCTTTTCCTCCGCTGACGTGCCCCTTGGGGGCCCGTTTCAGGCTCAGGAAACCTCGAAACCGAACCCACGGCACGAAATCCATGCAGACGATGGCCGCGAGTTTGCCGAAACTTTGGGGCCCGTTCTTCGTCCAGCTCATCTGCTGCATCAGCTGCGCCGTGGCCCTCTGCTGCTGGCAGACGGACTCCGAGCCCATCAAGGCTCTTCCTCCTTCTCCTCCACCTCCCTTTCTTCCTTCTCGTTCTCCTTCTGCCCCCCCCCCCCAGTCGTCGTCGCCGGAAAAAGACAAGGAGGGGGAGGAGGAAGAGGAGGAGGAGGAAGAGAAGAAGGAGGAGGAAGAGAAGGTGGTAGTGGAAGAGGACGAGGTGGAGGAGCAGAAAAAGGAAGAAGAAGACGAAGAGAAGTAGGAGGAGGAGGAGGAGGACGAGAAGGAGGAGGAGTGGGAGAAGGAGCGGCAGCAGGAACAGGACAGAGAGCAGAGGAGGGGTGGGCGAGATGAAAACGGAATGACGTTCATGAAGCGAGGGTGGGGGGAAACGACAGAGAAAGACCGATAGTCCATTCCACGGCCATTCGGGCTCGCCCGCGCGCTCCCGCGTACCCGCGGCCGTGTTCCCCACCCCCTCCGCGCACGGTGCCTCACATGGCAGCCGCCCGTGCGCGCTCCAAGGAACTGCGCAACCTCCAGCGGGCCGCCAACCGCGACAAGCCGGAGGCCCCCGCAGCGCCTACCGCGCCACGAGTCCTCGCCATGCCACTGCCTCCAGGCCCAATGCGGATGGACCGCTCGCGCTCTCCGCGCGCCGTTGCGCTCCCCGCGCCCTCGGCGGCCAAAGCGCCGCCCCCGTCCGACCCGATCCTGCATCCCCGGCCGCAGCCAGAGAACGTGGTCCCGGCGCCGCCAGCGCCGTCGAACATCTCCACTGCTGGTGCCCAGCCAGCGCCCTCACCGTCACTAGAGGCGGCCGCGGCCGCCCGGCAGGCGGACGCCAACTCGCCGCAACTCCTTTTCGGCTTCTTGATGGGGGCGTCAGAATTCACCACCCAGAAGCAGAAGCTGCTCGGGAAGGTCCGCGGTACTACCGCTACTACTACTACTACTACTAGTACTACTACTGCTACTAGAACTAGTACTACTACTACTACTAGTGATACTACCACACTTCCTTCTACAATTACTACTAGACTTACTACTACGGTTACTACTGTTACTACTACTACTACTGCTGTTATAACGACCAATACCACCATTGCCATCACGACTACGACTATCACGGCGACGACTACTACTACTACTACGACGACTACTACTACTACTACTACGACTACTACTCCTACTACTGCTGCCACTACTCGTGCGACCATTATTACTACTACTACTACTGCCACTACTACTACAATTATTGTTCTTACCACTACCACTACACCAGCAACAACTACTTCTTCTATGCTTCTTCTACTTCTACTTCTACGTCTACGTTTATTTCTATTTCTACCTCTACGACTGCTACTACTATTATTTCTACTCGTGCCGCCAATGCTACTACTATTCATAGTACTACTACTACCATTACTACTACTACTACTTCTACTACTACTACTAATAGTACTGCTACTACTACGACTACTATTCCTACTACTTATTTCTATTTCTACCTCTACGACTGCTACTACTATTATTTCTACTCGTACCACCAATGCTACTACTATTCATACTACTACTACTACCATTACTACTACTACTACTTCTACTACTACTACTACTACTAATAGTACTACTACTACTACGACTACTATTCCTACTACTGCTGCCACTACTTGTGCGATTATTACTACTACTACTGCCACTACCACTACTGCTACTACTAGTACTACTCCTATTACTTCTGCTACCACTACTACTGTTCTTACTACTACTACTACACAAGCAACACTTAGCACTTCTTCTCTACTTCTACTTCTAAGTTTACTTCTACTTCTACCTCTGCTTCTACTTCTGCTTGTACGATTAATACTACTACTCATACTACTACTCGTACCACCGCTACTACTATTACTACTAGAACGACTTCTCTTACTACTACTACTACTACTACTACTACTATTACTATTAATACTACTACTACCCGATGTTTGTCCCGATGGTTTGCCCGATGGTTCTCCCGATGGTTGGACACAACGATTGTTCCGATGTGACGGTTCTCCTGATGGTTGTCCCGATAAATGGGGGTTTTCCCGCTGGTTGTCCCAATGATTGTCCGGCGGTTGTCCCGCCGGTTGTCCCGGTGGTTGCCCCGCTGGTTGTCCCAATGGTTGTCCCGATGGGTGTCCTTATGAATCTCCCGATGGTTGTCCCGAAGGTTTGCCCGATGTTTGTCCCAATGGTTGTCCCGATGGTTCTCCCGATTGTTCCCCCGATGGTTGTCCCGACGGTGGTTGTTTCGGATGGTTGCCCCAGTGGTTCGCCCGATGAATGTCCCGATGGTTGATCCGATTATTGTCCAGACGGGTCCCGCAGATTGTTCCGATGGTTGTCCCGATGGTTGCCCGGATGGTTGTCCCGATGGTTGTCCCGATGGTTGGCCTGATGGTTGTCCCGATGTGATGGTTCTCCCGATGGTTGTCCCGATTGCTACGTGTTGTCCCGATGCTTGTCCCGATGGTTGTCACGATAGTTGTCCTGTATGTTGCCCCGATGGTTGTCCGGGTGGTTGCCCCGATGGTTGTCCCGATGGTTGGACACAACGATTCTCCCGATGTGACGGTTCTCCTGATAGTTGTCCCGATCAATAGGAGTTTTCCCGATGGTTGTCCCGATGGTTGTCCCGGTGGTTGTCCCGATGGTTGTCCCGGTGGTTGCCCCACATGTTGTCCCAATGGTAGTTCCGATGGGCCTCCTTATGCACCTCCCGATGGTTGTCCCGAAGGTTTACCCGATGCTTGTCCCAATGGTTGTCCCGATGGTTTTCCCGATAATTCTCCCGATGGTTGTTTCGGATGGTTGTCCCAATGGTTCTCCCGATGAATGTCCCGATGGTTGATCCGATCATTGTCCAGATGGGTCCCGCAGGTTGTTCCGATGATTGTCCCGATGGTTGCCCGGATGGTTGTCCGATGGTTGCACCGATGGTTGTCCCGATGGTTGTCCCGATATGATGGTTCTCCCGATGGTTGTCCCGATTGATACGTATTGTCCCGATGCTTGTCCCGACGGTTGTCACGATGGTTGTCCTGTTTGTCGCCCCGATGGTGTTGCCCCGATGGTTGTGCGGGTGGTTGCCCCGATGGTTGTCCCGATGGTTGTTCCGACGTTTGTATCGATGGTTCTCCCGATGTTTGCCCCGATGGTTGTCCCGATTTTGTACTCCTGGTTGTCCCGATGCTTGCCCCGATGGTTGCCTTCATGGGTGCCGTCATGTTTATCTTGATGGATGTCCCGGTTGACATATACCTATACAAACATAGTAGTCGAAAATGTATGCGTGAATACATATTTTGATGTATATATATATATGGTTACCTTTTGAACGACCGGTTTATGGACAGGTGTATATATATGTATATACAAGCATGTACACATACATGCATACATATAATCATGTCTAGATATATTGATACATATACGTAATACGATAGGGATTTCGAACAATAGTACAAAGGGAAATCGATATATACAAAGATAGACAGACGGGCAGATGTGCGCGACAATGATAGGCACGAAGACACCACAGAACCAAGAGCCGTCGCAAATCGACCCCCCCTGACCTTTCCCCAAGAAAACACCCTTATCGGCCGAAGACTGCTTCTCTCGGTAGCCCTAGTAGTATCACTTCACGACGTCGCACGGGCGAACCCCGTTCCGCACACAATCAGAATTGGAGTTCTGTCACACCGTGCCTCTTTCTGTTGGGTGCCTGCGCGTAGCTTTGTTTTGTGATGGCGGCGCGGAGCATCACCCGCATTTTAAAGAGCAACCCCTAACCAAACAACAGAACAAAAAGAGGTGGGACCTTGAACCGGCCTGCCTCCTAGGGCTGTTGTGTTCCCAATGCGCAACGTGAGAAAAACATCGCCAACCGTCGCAGTCATCCCATGAAGGTTTGCGGCATGCGATGCCACATTCCTTTGGCCCGTGGACTTCATGTCGAGTCGATGCCCGGACTTACCTCTTTGGCGTTCTCCTGCTGCTCCTCCTCCTCCGTCGGCGACGGATCCGGGGCGGAAGGCCCCTGGGAGGACCTCCTCCTCCTCCCCCTCCCCTTCTTCCTCCTCCTCGTCCTCGTCCTCCTCCTCTTCCTCCTCCTCGTCCTCCCTCCCTCCTCCTCCGCGCCGCGGGCGTTCAAGGTGGAACGCCGCCCATGGTCCGGGATCGTCATATGTTGAACGATCCGGCTCATCGAGAAGTCCCGATCGTTGAAGGTCGACCGATCCACGCGGTCTCAGAAGCCAGCGCCGACGTCGTCGCGACGGGAGCCTGCCGTACATGGTTGGCGTTGTCCAGCAGCCCCCGTTTTGAGATGGTTTGTGGCTGTGCTGCGTGGCTAACGACCCTTCCCCGCTCGCGGGGGTCCTGGCAATGGTTGCCGCGCTTCCGTGCGCACGCGTGGCAGTCAGCCCTCTTTGGTGATCCGAATTTGTAAAACATCCATGATGAGCGATTCGACTTGATGACGCCCGGTCATACGTATTGATTCATATTCCGCGGCGTGAGCGCGTCCAACACGCGTTCCTTCGCGTGGAGGCCTCTGTGAGCCGATTGTGTGAATCGTGCGCTGATCTGTACTTCCAAAAGCGTACTGTCACAAAGGCGTGGGCCCCTGGAGGGCCGCGGAGACACGTTTTTTCACCCCCCCGTGAAAGGACACCGCCCTTCGTCCTCCTCTTCCTCCTCCTCTTCCTCCCTCCTCTTCATCCTCTTCCGCCCTCCCCCTCATCCTCCTCCTCCCCTTTTTCCTACTTGAAGCAATGGTCGTGGATCCAGGCTACCAGATCCATTCCACCTTACTCCAGCTGCCTGCGGCAAGTTCCGCCGCCATGCCAGCTCAGCACCCTGCCTGGCGATTGCGCCAGCACCGCACAACAAATCGTAACATGTGACACCTCGTGTCCCGTGGCCTGAGTAAGCCATAACCGAAATGATGATGCTCTTTAAGATTGTCTTGATTCTTTCCGGAAGACCGCTTGGGCCAGGTTGGGGCTTCGCCCAATCCGTCCAGTGTCGGAACTTCTCGGGCCCTCTGGAAAACAGTTTAACGCTTCGTTAGCGTTTCTTCTAGAGCCCCTTCACGTTCTTCAGGGGACGTGAATCACTTTCGGGATCTCTTCTGTGATATCTTGATGCCTCCAGGAATGCCGTTGCATTGTCACCACACCTGGAGCTCGGAAGAAAGATCTCTGAATCTCTGGAGGCTGGGAGCTTCGCCGCACTCAGGGTTTCGAACACTTCCCGAAGCCCCTCCAAGCGCCCACGGTCCGTCGAGAGACACGATAGTGCACGCAATTGGACTCATGTGCAAGAACTCGGGGGGGTCCGCCATGGTGCACACACCGCCCATGCCTGCACTGCCACCCATGCGCAGCGGCGGATCGAAAAAAACAGTCGATCATTTGGCATATCGCCGTGCGTCAGCTGGTGAACGCAAGTCGTTTCCAACAGCTGACCGCGTGCGCGCCAGATGTGCATACCGTCGTTTTTTGGCTCCAACTCGGCCACGTTGGTGACCAACACCCGGCGCTGAGCATCCGCCCGCGCGCCGTGAACAACCGTGTTCTGGCCAGAGTTCCCCATATACGGCGTTTTTGCTCGACCGTTGATGTCTGGCAACCGTCCCTTGTGCCGTGGACGCCATGAGGCGAAGAAGACTACTCCTTTCGCCCAGTCCGGTTACGACGGCTACTGCAAGGGCTGCTACCGCACGCTCTTCCCAGACGCGTACAACGAGAAGCAAGCGGCCCGGAAGTCCGCGTGCAAGTTCTGTGGCCTATCCCGCGAGCTTGTGAACAAAACCATGTGCAAGCCGTGCGCCAGACAACGAAGTTGCCACGTCGACGGCTGCACGTGGTTCAACCAGGAAGGCAATCCGTTGCGATGCACTGCTTGTGACAATAGAACCACGAAGGCGCATGCAATTGCGAAATTGTGTGCAATGAGATGCCCCACTCACACCACTGCCGAAGAGCGCGCCCTGGGTCTGTGCCATTCGTGTGCGTCCACGACCATCTCGTGTGCGCTGTGCTGCGCGCCGGTCCCCAGTGCCTCTGTCACCAATGCGACATGCTCGACGCCCGCGTGCCGCTCGTCATTTTCTTTATGTCTTACATGCGCAACGTCTTCTGTCAAAGACACGTGTAAAACGTGCTGGATTGCAGAAGGGCGCCTGTGTAGATACTGCACCTCGACCACAGCACACACACAATACACCAACGAACGGTCTTGCTGGACGTGTGCGACTAAACGTTGTTGCGACGTGTGCCGGCAGCTACCACCTCCCAGCGCACCACTCGCTGGCTGCACCATGTGCGACGACCTCGCCCTGTGGTGCCCAACGCACACCAGTGACGAAGAACGGCAATCAGGGCTGTGCCGACGACACTTTGACGACCCCGCCTGCGGGTACTGCTATCGGACGGTAGATCCTGTGACTGAACAAGAACTGGTGGTTGCGCGGCTACCGTGCGCATCGGCGAATTGCCCTCGGTATGTCCGTCTGTGCAATCTGTGTTCCACGCATTTCCAAGACTCCGCTGCCTTGTGCGACACGTGCTGGACCCTGGCCGGGGACGTATGCATCATATGCAAAGAGAGACCAGCACGGAACGAAAGGAGTTACATGCACTGTTGCAGGCCCTGTTTCGCGGGGCAGTCGCCAGCCGTGCTATCTAAATTGGTGCAGGACGAAAGTGCATCGTACCTGGACTCTCTGCCACCAGCGCAAACGTGGTCGGGCGCAGAGCCTGCGTTGCAGTGGATCACGAATGACGATGCTCCATATGCAGCCTTACCGCCGTACCAAACCACAGCGGAATTCACCGACCCAGACCATTGCCGATTGTGTCTTGCGACAGTGCCAGCGGACCACCTATCAGCGCACCTGTGCGAAGTGCACAGCGATCTGATCGATCCTGCCGGTGATGTACTGGAGTCATATCGGCGCGTCGTGCTACAACATTCCTTAGCGACATGGCCCACTCCAATCAGTCCCCAGATCGTTCGGGCACGGTTGGCCGCTTTCAAGGACGCCATGACCGACGACAGCTACGCCTTGGCACCGTGCGCGATCTGCGCGCGGCAGAAACGACGATGCAAACTACAGCGAGTGCACGTACCAACGCCATCGACTGAAGAGTGCCCCGAATGGCTGTCTTGGCCCGCCGACACCTGGACCACGCACAAAGCGGAATGGTATGCCCAATTGGACAATGTGTTCAGCATCGACAGGTACATGGAGATTATCTTCTGCGTAGCCGACCGCCTACACGAAGCACAGGAAAACGTGGACGCTTGCTGAAAGGACGAAGAGAGCACCCTGGGGTTCGCAAATACCGCTGCAGCGGAAAGCTGGCTAGAACGAGTGCGCTGCTGGGCGGCCGCTGTGAGAGCCGATTTGGAGGCCGACTCTATCTCCTCGCCGACGGGGAATCCAGACTGCAGGTGGTTGGTCTACCGCAAGGGCATCCTCTCCTCCGACACGAGCGACGCCGCCGATGGTGCTGGCACGACGGCGTGGATGTGCAAGCATTGCGTCGCTGCACTGCGGGAACTCGGCGGCCCCCCCGAACGACGCCGTCCCCGCGTTCGCGTGCCTCCCGCCGCGCTGATCAACGGCATGTGGCGCGGACGTGACCCGCGTGAACTCGACGACTTGACGTGCGCGGAGGGGAAGGTCGTGAACCTTGCCAAAATATATGTCAGCGTGAAGCGGGCGTTCCTGGACAAGAGGTCCTACTCTCCCGCGGCTACATCCGCGGCGCCGACGTGCCACCAGGGAAACGTCGTAGCCTACCCGCAGAGCCCTGACGCTGCGCTGACGGCTCTGGGCATGCTGCCAGCCGCGCTGGCCCAGGCCATGCTGGTGCAGTTCGTAGGCGCCGTAACCGACGATCTCCGTCGACACCCCGAACTGCAAGTGTCGGTGAGGCGCCTGCGCGACGCATTTCGATGGTTCTCCTCGAACCATTGGGCATTCATGCTCGCCACCAGGCACCGCGACACTTGGCGCGACGGTACTTTGCACGCTGTGTTCGAAAACCTCTTGGACGCTTACAAGACAAGTATTGGGAGCACCGAAGGCGTTCCAAGGGAGGTGCTCGCTGCGGCGACACCGGCATCTGCGGCGAAAGCCTCCGTGGCCTGAGAGGGGCCTGCTGATTGCGGAGATGGCGCCGATCCCGTTCACGACCAGAGTGATGTGCGCGAGGACACTAGTGCAGCAGTGGTGAATGGTGGCATGGGCGACGTTACGTCATTGCGACTCTGGGCGCAAGTCGTGGAGAACTTCGAAGTGGCACGGCGCCTCCACGACGAGATCAGCAAGCTTTCCAGCGACACGGGCCCGTCCGCACGCGCCCACAAGAAGATGCGGCACAACGAGGCACTCGCCCAAGCAGTTGACACCATGCAGCGGATGTCCAGCGCCCATGTCCGAAAGGAATTGGAGAAGTGGGCCGCGGGAGAGAAGTCCGAGATGCCGCCGGTGAAAATCGCTCACGGCGATCAGTTCGTGTCATCCCGGACGGAAACGTTCTGGGGCGCTTGCTTCGTCCGCCTTTTCCCGCGCGGGGACTGTCAGGAGACGCGCCCGCGGAGAACGACTCGCCTTCCTTCTGCCCAATGGGCGAAGGCTTTGCTCACTCGGGCCGATGCGACGTGCTGGCGGCGAGACGTGGAATTCGTAGCCACCGTTTTCAACACGTTCCTGCGGCGGGACCAGATGGCCAACGTGGAGGCCCACGTCAAATCCACAGGCCACGGTGGGGTCACTGGCATGGCGGCAGACGAAGCCCAGGCACTCACGAAGCTCACGGCCGAAATCCTCGTTTCTTCTGCCGCCGCAGCAGGCGACGCCACCAGCGCCCGCGAGCTCCTCAGAGAAAAAGGTCTCGATCCTGTCGTCCGGAACGCCGCCCAGAGGATGAGCCTCGTGCTCCGACGCGTCCGGGGCTCCGCCGAAGAAAAGGGACGGATTCATATGGCGATTTCGAGCTCTGCGCGTCTGGTCTGGGTGCTCATCCTTATTTTTCACATTGAACCCACGCGACATTCGGAGCCCCCTGACCGTCCTTCTGACGCAAGGCGACCTTACCGTTGCCCGTGAGTTCTCTCTTGACATGAGCGAGACTGAGGCCGCAGAATGGATGGCCGATTTCAACCAGGCGGACCCGCGAGCCTTGCACACCCTCGTGTCGCAGGGCCCGCTCATCGCCGCGCGTGTCTTCCATTGGACAGTACGCCTCGTCATGCGCACTTTATTTAATTGTACTGACACCCCCGACAACCTCCACTGCGATGGCATCGCTGCGAACACTTTGCCGGGCATCTTTGGCCACGTCAGGGCGTGCTTGGGCGTCGTGGAAGAACAAATGCGCAAAGCTCTTCACGTCCACATGCTCATTCAATGCAATTGCCTTCGGCACTCCCGCCTCCCCCCTCCTCCTCTCCCGCGCCCCCCAGGAAGTCGACTTACTCGCGTCTCGGCATCCGGGCACCCAGGGACATTCCGTCGTTGGTCTATGAAAGCGTCGGAACGGGGACCTCCCAGGCGCCTTGGCACGCCCGATCGTCATCCACAGGACCAGCTTTTTCGGTGGAAGCCGTAGATCTGCGGATACGGGTCTCGCCTTCCAGTGCGCGGCCCTGTCATGTGCTCCCCGGGCCCGCGGTTCCGCCGCGCGCGCCGAACCTGGCGCCGCACCCCCTTGGCCAGAGTAAAGCTCCCGTGTAAGTCGGCATGCCCGTGCCGACAATGTTGCGCGCTCCCCGCGCGCTATAGCCGCCAGAGCGCGGCGGCGGATTGCTCGGATTCTCGCACCCAGACGACCTGTTTCGAAACGGCGACTTGCAGACCACGTTCAAGCGGACTTGGCACTACGTGGCTTCCATCACTTTCCGCAGCACGGAGGCCTTCGCACACTACACGGGTTCACCGCTTGGGATGGATGCTTTGCGGCGGTTGCCTTTATTGCCGCTGACCAAGTCGCAGCGGGGCAAAATTGGAAGTGTCCGTGCTGCTGCCAGCAACACCGCCCAGCAGCAAAGTCGAGGAGCTGTCGAACCAACTGCGTGCATTGGCGACGTCCCAGATTTTGCGTTCTTCCCGACGTCGTTCTCGTCCGACTCCAGCGTTGACAATGGGCAATGGGCTGCGCGCGCTGTCCAAGAGGTTTTCTCTCGGACACGCAAGACAGGCAACCGCGTATGCAAACCCGCAGTGTGCTACAAAGGACGCATTGGGAAAAAATGGGTTCTGTCGTATGCATTACTGGCACTGGGCTCGGCACTGCGACGAGAAGAGTGGCAGAGAGGTCGCCAAACGGCAGCATGGCTTGGAACTCCACGCTCGCTGGGGTGGTCAGGGCCCGCCGCCCATTCTGCGGTGCCCGCCGCACGTCGGCTTGCCCGCCCTAGAAACGAACCACCCCGTCCACTTCCGGCTCAACCCCGCTATCATGCTGGCACCTCAGTGCAATCATGACCTGGCCGTCCTGTTTCGCCTCTGCGACTTGCCCTCGACCGGGAACGGGCCTCCAGACGAATGCAAGGTACATGAGATAAAGTCTGCTATGGCGGAGGCCATGGGTGACCACGAGTACTACACCTCGGCATACTCATCGAAAGCACAGCCGCACGCGGATGGACTGAAGCTGACGCTAGCCGCTTCCCTGGAGAGGAAGGAACGCGCCGCGCGCGCAGCAAGCGCTTCAGCGGGGGTGGACGAGCATGAGAAAGCCAGGAAGTTGTTGCATACACTGGTTGCCGCGACGAACAACAGAATGCACAAAGGGTTCCCCGAAATGATCAGCTACTTGCTGGGGGAACCGATCGTGTGCAGTAGCCGCGCCTTCGTCCCCGTGTTCTTCGGCAAGCTATATGCTGGCATCCGCAGCGTGTTGTACGCCGCATCACGTGGCGACGACATCCACGCAGCCACGAAACGTGCCCGACCTTACACTACGCCAATTACCTCGACCAGGAACTTCCTCGACGAGTTCGATTGCGCGCACAGGCCGGATGAGATGGAGCACTTCCCGCTGTACTTTTTCTTTGCTGCTTGCGATGCAAAGGCGTCAGTTCAGAAGAAGCCGCCGCCAGGCTCGCTGCAATGGCGCGAAGACGGCGCCCATCGCCAGAGGACAGCCACAGCCGTGGTAAGTGCCACCTATGACAAAGTTCCGCTCCGGGGCCACCCTACGTCTGCCGAACCGCACGGACCGATCCTGTATCAGTACGCGTACTACGCCTCCGTGCGCCTGCATAAGCCGTGGAAGGTGCCGATCCTCTACGGCAAACTACCAGGCAGACCGCAGAGCGCAGATCTGTTGGAAGAATGGTTCCTCTACGTCGTGCACATCATGATCCTCTTCCGACCGTTCCGAACTTTCCACGACTTCGTCCATCGCGCTGCGCAGCTCCCGTGGATCCACGGCGAGGAGGAGTTCCAGAAAGCGGTCGTCAACGAATTCCACAAGTGGGAGACGTCGCGGCGAGAAGCCGCCATGCAGTGCACCTCTACCACGCAACCATTGTCCGACGCTTGGTGGGCGCGCAGGGTGGAGGAGACTATTCGGAACTACGACTTCGCTTCCTCCAGGAGAGAGACAGTCAGAGATGCCTGCCCTTCGAGCGTCCAGATGCCACACCTGCCACAGTGGGCGAGCGCCGCCGCCAGCAACGCCGACGCTGCGACGCACGACCCACCTATTCATCACGCTTCGCGTATCCCGAACCAGCTCATGCAAAAACCCTGGCCAAGAGAGCTGGCCAGAGTACCGATACAGTAACACAATGTGCTGGCCTCCGGCCAGTGCAGCCGATCCGGAGCGCTCCGGATGCGTGTGGTGAAGGACGACGACCATGACGACTATGATGACGACGACCACTACGACGACGTAGACGGGCGGCCCGTGATGGGCGACCAATCGCAGCGTGTTGGAAGCAGCTTGGAGGCAGTTTGTGGGTTTCTTGTGAGGCATCGTGGAGGCCTCTTGCAGCCATCTTGGAACAAGCTTTTGAACCTCTTGGGAAGCTTTTGGATGCTTCCTGAGAGACACTTGAAGCCTCTTCGGGCCTTCGAAGGCCTTTTGAGGCCATCTTGGAAGCTCCTAAGGGCCTCTTGGGCCTTCTTGAGCCTGCCTTTTCTTGAACCCTCTCCGAATGGGAAGACGAGATTGACAGAGGAAGCGCTCTCGACCACCTCCGCCCATTGGGCTGGTCGGATCCTGATGGAATCTGACGACGACGACAACGGCAATCCAGCCGACGTACCCATGGACGACGAGGAAGCCACGGATGAACTGCCTCGCCGACCATTCCGCGCGCAAGATCCTACGAGTGTGCTCTGCGGCAGTTTCCCTGAAGGCATCGAAATGGACGACGTCATCGCCCCGGAAACGTGGCAGAAAAGCAAGGCAGCAGAGGCCAAATACATCGCCGAATTCATGCGGGACAACTCGGACCGACTGCGCGCTGCGGAGCGGCCGCCAGATTGTACTGTGGCCAGCGACGCAACTTGCATGCGCCCCGCCGCGTCGCTGGCAGCGGCAGACCGGCAATCAGAGTTTTTCAAGATGGTGGACGCTTGGAAAGCAGACTCTCACTTTCATCGACACAAGTCCCCGCAGCCAGCACCCGATGCACTTGAGAGACGACTTCGCGCTGCAATGGCTACCGGCGACGCGTCGACGTTCGCCCCTGTACCTCCGCGCGCGAGGACGGCAGTGGTCGACGCGTGCCTACACCTTCTGCATAATGGAGTCTTGGATGTAGTGGACATGGAGCGCGTGAACGTCAAACAGGCCCGCGCTTTGCTCTGGAGCGCGGCATGGCTACAAGATGTCATGAACCGCAGGTGGGGCTTCGATGAGCCCACGGGCCCAACGGCAACTGGACGCCCTTCACTCGCCGATGGTTTTCAGTTGGCTCTTATGGGTCCAGGCGTCACTGGGAAGACGGCGGTGCTGAGAGTCGTGGAAGCGGTGATCTGCTACTTCAACGGACCCGACACGGTTCAGAAGTGCGCGCCGTCGAACTCCGCCGCGAGGCTTCTCAAGGGTGACACGCTGCACGCTCTCTGCAAGCTGCCGTTCGGCAACGTCACCGTGACGGGCAAGAAGGGCCGCTTGACCCGATCTGTCTTAGAACAGCATCGAGATCGATGGGAGTGTGCTCTCGCGTGCTTCATCGACGAGGTGTCCATGGTTGCTGCGGCGCAACTCTTCCAGTCGGAGGTCCGATTGAAAGCCGCGAAGAATTCCGCTCAGGCATGGGGCGGCTTGGGAATGACGTTGTCCGGAGACTTCATGCAGCTCCCGCCAGTAGACCCGACGGGGGACAGCAGGAGCCTCGCCACAGACCCAGACGAAGTCGACGTCCTCAATGAAAAAGGCCCAGACGCCACAACGAAGGACGCAGACAAGAAGAGGTCCAAGCACGTGGAAACAGTGCAGGGGCTTCAACTCTGGCGGAGAGTGCGACGGGTTGTGACGCTAGACATTACGTCCGGGCCCCTGGCCCTCTCAGTCAGCTGCTTGGAGAGATGCGTGCTGGCCACATTTCTGACGAGATGTGGGCCTTATACACCAATCGCATTCTGTCTTCCAACGACACTCGACCGCTGGACCCGGCGTCTCCATTTGCAATGCACCCGTGGACGTACATCGTGCACAGACACAAGATTCGAGCTTATCGGTCCATGCAAAATGCGCGACAGCAGGCTTTGCGCACGGGGCAGCGCGTGTACGTCGTCCAAGCCCGGGACGAGCCAGTTCACCCAGGGGACTCTCGGAAAATGACAAGCGACGTCCGCCGGGCACTCTTTCAGAAAGTAAGCCCGAAAGACACGCAGGACCTGCCCAGCTTGCTGCCCCTCTACGTCGGCATGCGCCTGACCATGTACTCGAAGGATTGCGTGCGATTGGGACTGATGAAGGGCTGCGTGTGCACGCTTCGACATATCGTCTTCGCCGACGGCGAGAGTTTCCCCGCGGACTCCCTGGACGGCAATGTTGTGCACCTGCAGTGCATGCCGATCACGTTATGGTTGCAAGCGGACGGCGCTGAGTGGACGCTTCCAGCGTCAGACTTGCCCGCAGACTTGCCAACGTGCACTGACAGACAGGGGCTCTTCCAGATGCGGCCCACCTACGGATACCTCCGCGCCACGTGGGAAGAGGAGAACTTTTCTGTCCGCCGGACAACGTACCGGTTACTTCCAGCGGATACCATTATAGTGTACGGCGCCCAAGGATCTGCACCCTCGGAATGGGGGCGGAACTTTGGCCACAATGCCGAACAGTAATGCCTGCTCACGCAAAACAATAGTTGCTGTGCGCTGGGGCCCACCGGACACTACTCTTTGTCGTTCGGACAACAGTTGCTGTCCTTCTGACAGAAGTTCTAGTCCGGCGAACCACTGCTGCCGCAATCCTCTAGCCCGCGTGCAAAGGCACTGTTGTTCGGCATTGTACCCAAAGAACCGTCCCCCACTACGGGCGTGCAACAAGGTGGCACGTACCCAGCAGTGGTGGCCGACATGAAAAAGCCACCGTCGATGGACGCCGACACGCACTGGCTCGCTTGCTACGTCATGCTGTCGCGGCCCGTCTCCGTGGAAGGCTTACTCATCTTGCGCCCAGCCAAGAGGCGGGAATTGTCCCGACCTCCTCCGAAATTCATCCTCGACGAAATTACCCGCCTTGCTGACGTGGAGACGGCGTCGCTGGGCGAATTGATTCAGATCCTGCAAGATCTGAAGGGGGAACCGTTCCCGCCTGAGATCTTGGATTCAGTTCTTGCTCAGGACGGCGCCGCCCGGCAGTCCGCCGAGGTAGCCGAATATCGGAGAGCCGGGCCAGCGCTCCGCACAGTTTCTCGGCGCGCGCGCGGCAAAACGACGCCACCTGCGCCCCTGTCGAGAGTTGGAGACACGGCGGGCGTGGGCGAGGATGCTGCAGCGCAGGCGACGCCACCGTCCTCGGCGCCCCCGCTGAAGAAGCCGCGGCTGCCAAACATGGAGACGGCGCGCGCGTCGACGCCGCCCACGGTGAACGCCTCCGAGTCGGAAAGAGCAATATGTGCGGCCGTTGGCCGCCAGTGCGCCGCCGGCGCGGGCGCGGCCCCCGCGGGGAGCACGGGCCCGCAGCCGCCCCAAGCGGCACAGCGCACCGCTGCAGCGCAGCGGAGGACGGCCCCGCTGGGAGAGCAGAGCGCCACAGCGTGCAAGCCAGACGCACACGCGGCAAGCAGCCCAAACAGCGCCGCTAACGCGAGGGAAGGTGCCGCAGATAACGACGACAAAAGGAAGCGCAAGGCTGCCAGGCATTCATCCCCCCCGCGAGCGCCCTGCTCCGAGTGCGGAGAGGCTGGATGCACGCCACATTCCCCCACGTGCGCCTTCTTCTTGATCGCGCCACAGTGCGAGGCTGCCTCCACTTTGCCGTGGGCTCGCGGGACCCCGTGTCCGGTATCGACGAACTTGCGCAACTACTGCGCGAAGTTCACGCGGCACTTAGCCACGGGGCCCTTCGAAGTGGAAAGTGTGGAATACGGAGCTGGCGGAGATTGCCTCTACCACAGCGTCGCGGGCGTCCTCGCTCGCACGGTGCTCCACGGAGGTGGGCCGGCACGACACATTTTAAAGAGCATCCCATCCGCAGTGTTCTTCCAGGGCTCCAACGCCACAATGCAGCACTTGCGGGCCATCTCCGCCTCGATATACAGCCAGTGGGCCCCCGAGCAGGTGCTCGACTTCGTGGTCGCTGCAGCCGTGCAACAGCGCAGCAACGCCCATCTCGACGAGTGGGACCCTGCAGCGTTGCTGTCCGACTTCTGCTTCGAATGCCTTTTGCACGCTGAAAGCGTCCTGGCGTTTGAAGAGCAAGATGATGGCGACGCGCTCGTTCGCATCGCGTGCACCCAGGCGCACTCTGGAGCAGGCGCCAGAGAAGAGCGCATTACGAGAATACCTGGCGGAGTCGCCAACCTAGCCCAGGTTCGAGCCAGACTCTCCCACTTCATGCGTCAGCCAGGCAACGTTCATTGGGGTACTCAAACTGACGTGCGCAGTCTAAGCGACCGCTTGGATGTGGGAATCTTACTCTTTCAGGATCGGCTACGTGAACGTGCCCGCACCTGCCTCTACAATGTGGGCGGCCAGCGAGCAGATTACCCATACTGGATCGCTTTATGGTGGGAGGAGCCGATCCATTTCCGTGGCGCGCAGCTGCGCCCACGCCCCCCAGAGTCAGACGCGCACAACAGCAACCGCCCGGACGCAACGTCCTTTTGGTCTACTGCCGATCTTCCAGCCTTCCTTCGACAAGAATTCGCCGAGTGCAATCGTCTGGCGGATTGACTGACCTGATGCGGGCGGATTGACTGACCTGATGCGGGCGGATTGACTGACCCAATGCCCAGTCCATGTTTCACACCAGGCTGCTGCGACTTGCGTATCGTTCGATATGCGCCAGAGAAAGACCCCAAGAAGCTTTGAAAAAACTAAAAAAACACCCAGATGGCCCCAGAACGGCCCCCAAGAGTCCCAAAAGAACCCCAAGAGGCTCCAAAACGACCTCCACGAGGTTTGTGTTATCTCGCAGGGGCATACAAACAACATCTCCCGTCTTGGACTTCTCTTGGGGTCCTCTTGGGCCATCTTGGACCGATTTGAGCCGTCTTACGGCTCTCTCGAGCAACGACGGTCCACGTGCGACGACGACGACGACGACGAACGACGAACGATGACGCACGGCTGCAACGACGACGACGACGCCGACGGACGACGAACGGCGAACGACGAAAACGACGACGCCCAACGACGACGACGACGACGACGACGACACTGACGACGACGACATCGAACGTCGAACGACGATAATGACGACGAACGATTAACGACAACGACGAAACGTCGGACGACGACAACGACATCTCCGACGGACGACGACAACGACGAACGATGAACGAGAAAAGACGAAAGACGACGACAGAGAAGGGCGACAACTACGACGACGACAACGATGACGACAACGACGACGCCCGTCTTGAAGTTTCTTGGAGGCTCTCAACGTGACGTTCCCTGGCAAACCCTGTAGACAAAGTGGCGCTTCCCGTTCTTGTCCGGTCAGGTTTGGGCGTCGCACACGTGTGCGAAACCAGTTTTGCTCTTGTTTGATCTGTTGGCCTCCTGGGCCTGTTTCCCGGACCTGGGCCTGACGGAAAGCGAATCAGGATGTAACGCCACCCCGCTCCCTGGGTCGATCCAGGAGGGCAGAGGGGGGGAGGGAAGGACGGGGGAGGGGTGGAGGAGGGCAGAAGGCTGGTTAAAGGGCAGGAGGGCGGGAGGGAGGAGGGCTGGACGGGGGAGGGAAGTGTGGAGGGCATGGGAGGCGGAGGGGGGGAAGGAGGCGAGGGGGGGAGTGGAGGAGAGGAATGAGGTCGGTGAGAGGGTGCATGGAGGGGGACGGTAACGAGTGGAAGGAGGAGGAGGAGGAGGAGCAGGAGCAGGAAAAGGAGGAGGAGGCGGAGGAGGAGGAGGAGGAGGAGGAGGGGGAAGGGAGGAGAGAGAGATGGGGGCTTGAAGAGGGACGAGGGGGAGGAGGACGAGGATGAGGACGAGGAGGAGAAGGAGGAGGACGATGTAGAAGTGGAGGAGGAGGATATGATAGGATAGGATAGCACCATGACGATGTCAATGAAACAAAAGGATCGGGCCACCCCTGAGCTTGCCGTAGAAGTAGGCGAACCAGAAAGCGACCACCACGACCCAGTACCCGGACGGCATGAGCAGGAAGTGCGAGGAACAATTACGATACCTCGCACGAGTACCTCACTCCAGAAACGTGTGCTGCCGAAATTTCACTCCTTCCAACCAGCCACCCATATACTGAGCTACAAGTGCCGAACAACGGGACGGAAATCACACCTCGAGCATTCATGGGGCACGCGGGGCCCGTACAGATTAGCAGCAAGCTCATCCCAACCCACCAAATGATAGTAGGAAAGAAATGCCAAGCCGTCGATGCCGAGCAGTCCAGCCGAAGAAATGAGACATCCCACGAACGCCAAGACACTATGCGAGCCGTTCTGCGAAGGAAAACGAGCCTTGACCCAAGCACACACTCAGCGGCTCCATTGCGGCACTGCAGGAGAGGGCGCGCCGACGGACCGCTGCTATTTAGCCTTGCTCCATTACTGGTAGCTGCCACTGCCCGCAATGCCTGAGTTCTCGCACCTGCTGATCACGGCACTGTAGCTGATAACGGTCGGGCTAACATCGCCTCCCACATCGAGCCACGCTCCGACAGGATTAGCTGCCACTGCTCGCCGTTCTCGCACGTGCTTGACCCAGGATCGAGGCTCAGCTGGTTCATTACGGCACTGCAGGGGAGGATGCGCCGACGGACCGCTCGCACTGAGCCTCGCACCGATACTGGTAGCTACCACTGCCCGCCGCTGCCTGCTTTCTCGCACCACGTCTGCACGGTAACTTGCGCCGTGGTTTTTCGAGGATGCCGCAGCAGCGCCTCGGGGCCACCACCTTCCCTGTGGGTTTTCGAGGATGCCAATGGCAGCGCCTCGGGGCCTCCACCTTCCCTCTCCTCTGTCCGTGCTGCTCCCTGGTGCTGAAACCCAGCGGGTCCATTGCGGCAACGCAGGAGAGGATGCGCCGACGGACCACTCTTGCTGAGCCAGCACTGTCACTGATAACTGCCACTGCCCGCCACTGCCTGCCTTCTCGCACGTGCTGATCCCGACGATGTAGCTGATAACAGTCGGCCTAGCTTTGCCTCCCACCCCAAGCCACGCACCGACTGAAATAGCTCTTGCACGCCGTTCTCGCACCTGCCAGGCCACGCATTGACACGGAAGCCGCAGAATCAACCTTGCGAACAGGTTGCAATACGAACTGGTATACTGCAGCCACTGCCCTTTGCCACCGCTGGCCCATGACAACAATGAAAACAATAACATGCCGAGGGGCCGCGTCTTAGTCTCACATGCCTGCCTGTTGTCACCAAACGTTCTTCTCGCACGCACTGATCCGAGCATTGTAGCTGATGAAGTTGGCTCCGCGCCTACCCATCTAGCTTTGCAACGAAAACCCGTTGCCTCTGATTGCTCGCCTCTCACGTGCTGACGAAACCGCTGTAGCTGATGACGGTCGGTGCACACTTCAGCTCTCGCATGCCGTTCAACTGCCACTGAGCACCCGAACCCTGCACGCCAAACACGCGTGCGCCGAGTCCAGTACTGTAGGAGAGGATGGCAGGATTCGACGCTCGAAGAAAGTGTACCGACCACAGGATGTAGCACCAAGAAGAACAACGTGGTAAGCATTCAGAAAGCCCTGGCTGAAGGGTTCCAAGCCCTGCCGGAGGTCTGAATACCCCTGGATGGCCGCCTGCTCGAAACTTTCGTCCCATTTCGTCGCCCAGAAAAACGGCACACGCGGTGCTGCAGCCTAGGCGTCCCTCAAGTGCCAACGTGGAGGCGTGGGACGTGACGTCGAAGCTGCCCGAAGCCAAAAGGGTACGGAGAAGCCTCGAGCCACATGTGCTTGAGAGGAGGAGGAGGAGGAGGAGGAGGAGGAGGAGGAGGAGGAGGAGGAGGAGGAGGAGGAGGAGGAGGAGGAGGAGGAGGAGGAGGGGGAGGAGGAGGGGAGGGGGTAGGGAGGGGGAGGGGGATGGATGGAGAGGAGGTGGACGCTGCCGTCGCCTCCTGCGTCGTCGTCGTCGTCGTCGTCGTCGTCGTCGTCGTCGCTGTTGCTGTCGCTGGCGCTGTCGCAATCGCTGTCGTCGTCGTCGTCGTCGTCGTCGTCGCCGCCGCCGCCGCCGCCGTCGTCGCCATCGCTGTTGTCGCCATCGCTGTCGCTGTCGCTGTCGCCGTCGTCGTCCTCGTCCTCGTCCTCGTCCTTGTCCTCGTCGTCCTCATCGTCCTCGTCCTCGTCCCTCAGAAATTCTCCCGCCCCCCCCCAGACCTGTCCTGGAGCGCATGTTGGTGTGGATTCAAGGTGGGCCCACGCGTGGCGACGATTGCGCCCCAGGATGCCCCCAAGATGCCCACAGCGTTGAACTCCTGTGGTCGTCGTCGTCGTCGTCGTCGTCGTCGTCGTCATCGCTGTTGTTTTCGTCGTTGTCGTCGTCGTCGTCGAGACCGTCGTCGAGAAAGCGTCCGAAACGAAGATGACGTCATCAGATTTCGACATCGCGAACAACCACGACTGGAACCCTGGACCCCATCCTGCTGCGGCTTTTTTCTAGCCGGGTCGATCTGTGAGTGTCCCGGGACCCGAAACATGTCGTCGCTGCTGCCTCCGCCGCCGCCGCCGCCGCCGCCGCCGCCGCCGCCGCCGCCGTCGTCGTCGTCGTCGTCGTCGTCGTCGTCGTCGTCGTCGTCGTCGTCGTCGTCGTCGTCGTCGTCGTCGTCGCCGTCATCGTCTTTGCCGTCGTCGTCCTCGCCCTCGTCCCCGTCCCCGTCGTCGTCCTCTTCCTCCTCGCTTCTGCCCGGGAACCTTGGGGGGAGGCCCAGTGCACTGGAGACACCTCGAGGAGCTGATGGGCGAAGGGGAGGCAGAGATGGAGCGCGCAGTGCAAGAAAGCGCTCATGTGCGCAGCTGGCGGATCGATCTGGACGTGCGCGCGGTGTGCGACGCAGGGGTGGCTGCCACGGACAACCGCAGGCGCTGCAGGAGGATGGGAGGAACGCCTTGGCAGTGGAACTTTGATCGATGCGGCGCAGGCCTGAAACTGAGGAGGGGCCTGTGCCCGCCAGCAGTATCCAGGCGGCCAAGGAGGCACGAAAGCAAGGAGAGGAGGCAGCGGAATGGTTCGTCAGAGGATTGTTTCCTGACTTGACGCAAGCGTGGATTGAGCCACACGATCGGGGCGACAAGGAGGAGGTGGCCTGGATCGAGACCGCCGCTGGGTTTTTTCCGTGGCAGGGTTTTTGCGGGCGGTTTGGCCTCGGACCCAGAGGCGGCGGAGGAGGTGCTGAGGGGAGCGGGGTGTGCGAGTGTTCAATGCAGCGAAGGAGGACAGGTGCTAAGAGCAGTGTGCGGCACCGTGCCGTTAACACGCGCCCCGGTGCAGCTTGCAAGGGATGGCGAGGACCACGCCTTCCATCTCCTGGCGGGATATGCGCAGGCGCCGCTGCAGGTCTTCACCGACTGCGTGGGGTCCATTCGCCAAGCGACGAACGTGGGCAAGGCGCTGGCCAAAAGAGCGAGGATGAGGCTTCTGTGGTGGCGGCGGTGGCAGGAGCTCGGAGGACATCAGAAAGTTCACGTCGCCAAGGTGGAAGCGCACAGGTCCAAGGCGGAGATCATTACCGAGACGGAGACGTGGACGTGCGAGGGCAACGAGGAGGCGGGCAGGCACGCCGAGAAAGGGGCCAGCGCGTGGAAGGCCAAGTCGAAGAGGCGTCTGGCGGCGGCAGAGGCACACTACTTGGATAATGCAGTGGCGAGGTTGGTGGCGCAGCTGGCGGTCTGGTGGCAGGGCCAGGAGCAGGATGCGGACTGGATCCAGAGCGACACGATGATCGAGGTGGGCGCTATACCCGATGAGCTGCACCAGACCGCGATACGGCAGGGGGTGATGAGGAGGAGCCTGGCGGCGAGACCACAGAGGAGGAGGATGTCGAGGACCTGGTGGGCTGGATGGGCCACCGCATCTGCGATCGCCGGGTGGCTGGATCAGAGGAGCGAGGCCTGGCGTGCAGGAGGTGCGAGACCAAATGCATGGGAGGTCGGGCGGTGACGCAGGGGGCCACGACAGGGCTGGCTGGTGTTCCCGCCGCGCCGAAGAGCGAGGGCGACGCGAGAACAGCGAAGGAGGCTTCTGCTGTGGAGGCGCCCCAGGCCCGATCGGGGCGCGACGAGATGCGATTTCCTGAGTGTGGCCAACGGTGGCCTA
The DNA here is from genome assembly GCA_963575745.1 of Prorocentrum cordatum. Classification (NCBI taxonomy): domain Eukaryota; class Dinophyceae; order Prorocentrales; family Prorocentraceae; genus Prorocentrum; species Prorocentrum cordatum. The sequence goes on from CAUYUJ010014909.1 coordinate 256,969, forward strand.
ATGGCGGAGCTGACCCTGGCAGGAGGAGTGGGAAGCTGCGGGGGCGCCAGAGAGGCGGAGGAGTCACCGTGGAGGCCAAGTGGTGCGCGGCAGGAGGGTGCCTTTCAAGCGCCTGGTGGACGTCTGCGAGGCCTGCGACACCAGCGAGTGGGGACTACTAGAGCTGGGGGCTGTTGCCAAGAAGGAGGAGGCAGATGAGGTGGCGGCGCGAACCGAGGAGTCTGGTCGGCCGCGAGGTGAGGAGAGGGCGGCCCGATGGGGGCGGCAGCGGGCAAGCTGGGGCCCAGCGCGCGAATGCCCCGAAAGTAGCTTTATTAGAGCTGCAGGAAAAATTTGGGGAGGAGATGGCCACGAGGCAAGAAAAATCTGGAGGGGGGCAACTCGTTCCGACCTGCGCCGCGCTGCCTGCCTAGACGTGGGTCCACGGCTGCAGTTGGGAAGCGCCCGTGGCTCGGAGGCCTGTCCGGCCCCCAGTCTCGCCGTCGCACTGGGCGCGCCCTCGGCGGTTTCAGCGCCGCCGGGAGGGCCGACTCCATCGCGCGCGCGCGGTCGCATGCGGCCGAGGCCGGCAATTGCCCGCCCTCCGCCTCAAGCGAAGCCCCCCAGCCTCGAGGGGCAGCGCGTTGGCGGCTTCCGCGCCGTCGCCAGCTGCTCCGGGGCGGCGCGCGACTCGGTCCAGCGCCGCGCCGCCCGCGCTGCCGCGCCCGCCCCCAGGGTTGATGCCGCCGAGCCGTGGTGCGCGCCCGAGCCCAGGCCCGCCGCCATCGGCTCGGGGCTTGGGGGGTCATCGACGGGGCTCGCCGGAGGAGGGGCCGCCTCTTCGCGCAGAACCTCCTCCGCGAGCTCGCCGGAGCTTGCCCGGGGGCGGGGGGGGCCCACGTCGCCTGGGATCTGCGCCTTGATCTCGGAGCTCCCGCTTGGGGCCGCGCGGGGACTTGCCGGGGGCGAGAACCCATCGACTCTTCCAAGATCTTTGCCTCGAGCTCAGCCGGCCCCGCCGCCGCGCCCGGCCTCGCGTCGTTTCGAGCGCCCCCGTCGAGGCCAAACTCTGCGCGCCGCTCGATAACAAGGATCACGGTCGGCAAATGGCTTCGAACTCCACGCCCCGTCTTCGCCCCTGCGGCTGGCGCTGGCAAGGCGAAGGCCGGGTCGCCGGGCTCGAGCTCAGGTTTTATGCTTCCGTTTGGAGGCCACCTCCCGTCGTTGTCTCGGGCCGCAGAGGGCCCGGCGCGACCGCGGCTGACAATCGCTGCGCGGCGGGCGGCGCGGGGGCGCGCTCCGCCATTGCGGGCCGTCCGAGGCGCGGAGGTGGCCTTGGGGCATCTCGCCCTGGGCGCGCGCTGTCTTGCTGAAGCTTCGGCCCTCGACGATTCCGCGAGCGCGCTGTCGGCCGGGCGGCCGTGGCGCGTTGAGTCGCCGCGCGTTCCGCGACTGTGTCGCCCGTCAGGCCGAGGCGGCGCGGCGCCCCGATTCCGCGGCGCCGCGGCCCCGAAATCGCCCCGGAATCTTGCGCGCGGGAAGAGCTCGCGGGCGTGCCGGGAGAGGCGCGCCGCGCAAGGGGGGTGAGCCGCGGGGCCTCGCGCGAGGCGAGATCATAGAGCTAGCGGACCCCGTCAGTGCCAGGTTTGGCACGGAGTTTTCGACGAGTTGTGTTGCAGAAGAGATGACATATAAGTTGGGCAATTTTGGAAAATGCCGAGGAATGGTTTGTTAATTGAAAGTTGTTTTGGAACGCGTTGAAAACTGCGTTGGGGGATGTTGAGAAAAGTGGGAACGCGTTCTTAGCAGGAAATGTCGGCGCAGCGCCGCGGGCGATTTCTCCGCGCCCGCCCCGCGGGCCGCTGCAGGGGCGGGGGGCCCCCGTGATATTCGAGAGTTTCCGCTGGGCCCCCGCGTCTGCGCTCGCCCAGCGCGGTTTCGCTTCTGGCCGAAACCTGCTGGGAACAGAACGCCGTGGCGTTCGTCATGGCGCAGTTTTCGGCTTTTCCCCCAAAAGGCGCATCGGCCGCGGTCGGGGACGTGCATTTTCCCAAACTGCTCAATGGCTGACCTCCCCGACAGAGCTCTCGCAACGTGCGGGCCGCCACCTTGGCACCGCGCGAGGCCCTCGCAATGCCTCGTCTTCCTGCTCAGGTGGCCATGGTCTAGAATAGCGCAGTACGCGATTGTGGGAGGCCTGGTTGAACCATGATTCGCGCAACGTTGGCCGATGCTCCAGGGTGCCTGTTCCTCGCGTGCCCTGAAATGCCTCGGGGGGGCGCGTATCAAACTCCACGCACCCAGGCTTTGCTGGGTTCCCATCAGCTACTCGTGCCAGAGCCGCCTCGGTGCTGCCTTTCCTGCCGGCAACCGCCAAGGTGGAGTGGAACGGCCATGATGGGGCGGGCCGGAGGCTTGGGCCGTGCACGGCTGGCCGTGGCCCCAGCGGCGAGTCTGCTTCTGGCCAGTGGCATTCCATTCCCCCCTGTCCGGGAGACTGGGTGACTAGGCCAGGACGGAGAGCAGCGCCGACCTGTACGAGAGGCCTTGCCCGCTCTCCGCAGAGCGTGAGGAGGGGCCAGGAGAAGGGAAGGCCATCCTGCGAGGAGGTAGGCGCGGGCGGCCTCATGTTAGGCAGGAGCGCGAGTGCCTGTCTTGGGGTGGGGTCGCCCAGAGGAACCGAGGGCGGCCCCCATGTCAGGCAAGGGCGCAAGTGCCTCTCCTGGGGTGGAGGTTGCCCTGCCTGGGAGTTTCGCGCGCACGGATGCGCGCGGGGCTCCCGCGGGGGCGTCGGGGTCGATTCGACAGCGTGGTGCCGTCTGAAATCGTCTCAAAACATCCTCCTCCTCCTCCTCCTCCTCCTCCTCCTCCTCCTCCTCCTCCTCTTCCTCCTCCTCCTCCCCCTCTCCTTCCTCCTTGCCCTCGCCCTCGTCCTCTCCGTCGCCGTTGTCGTGGGCTTCTCCCGGCCGCCCCCGTGGTTACCCTGGCGCGCGCGGCCTTGCCGCAGGCCAGGCTCGCCTCCGGCTCGGCGGAGGCGCTCCGCAGGGGCGTGTGGGGGCGGCGGCGGCGGCGGCTGCCCGCGCGAGTGCCCGCACGACGGCCCCAAGGGCTTGCCGAATTTTCGCTAATCGAAGTGTGGGTGCCAAGCAGGACATATGAGGGCAGATGCAGGCACATCGAATTACATCCAGGCAACACAAGTAATTCCTAAGATATCCAAGGAGCTCCATGGACATGTGGGGCACATCGTTGCCGCCCCAGCGCGGGTCGAAGGACGGCAACAGTTTGCCTTTTTCACGAACGACGTCCTTAAGCTCGGCCAGGAAACGCTCTGCCAACCTGAAATCGGCCAGGCTGAGCTTGGCCGAGCCGGGGCCCAGGCCGTGTTCAGACTGGCCGAGTTCGGCCTGCCGGGTTCCGCCTGGCTGGCTTTCGCCTGGCGCCGTAGGAGCTGAGCTCTCAGACCGTCCCGCGTCATGAACAAACTGCGGCGGAATATGTGTCGGTATGTTCGGTCTCTGGTGGGTCGGGGGCGGCGACTGCGGTACTCGCGCGAGTGCCCACACGAAGGAATGAGCTCCCAGACCGCCTCCCGTCATGGAATCAACATGGTGGAAGGTTTTTCGAAATTCTTTACGCTTCGCGTATCCCCACCAGCCCATCTCACAACAGCAACTCTTGCGAAGCATGCCGACAGTCGTGTTTTTCAGGCTTGTGTCCGCTTGGCCCCGCATGTCTCCCCTGTTCCTCCTTCCTCCCGCCTCCTTGTACATCCTCCTTGTTGGGGGAGCGGGAGAAGGACGAGGCGGAGCAGGAGGGAGAGAAAGCGCTCCTCGTGGTTTGAGTCGTTTGGGGTTTCTCGTCCTGGTGTGAGTCGTTCGGGCCCTTCTTCCTGGTGTGAATCGTTCGGGCTCTTCGTGATGTGAGTCGTTCGGGCTCTTCGTCCTGGTGTGAGTCGTTCGGGCTTCTCGTGGTGTGAGTTGTTCGGGCCCCTCGTCGTCGTGTGAGTCGTTCGGGCCCCTCCTCCTGGTGTGACTCGTTCGGGCTCCTCGTGGTGTGAGTCGTTCGGGGCCCTCGTCGTGGTGTGAGTCGTTTTGGGAGCCTCTTGGAGGCCTTTTGGGGCGTCTTCGGGGCCTCTTGGCGGCCCCAGGGGCTTCTAGGAGCGTCTTGGGTGCCTTGGGGGAGCCTCTTCGGGCCTCTTGGGAGCCTCTTGGAGGCCGTTTGGGGCGTCTTGGGGGCCTCTTGGCGGCTCCAGGGGCTTCCAGGAGCGTCTTGGGTGCCTCGGGGGAGCCTCTTGGGGCCTCTTGGGCGCCTCTTGGGGGCATCTTGGGGGCCTCTTGGAGGCCTCTTGGGGCCTCTTGGGACTCTCTGGGAGGGGTCTGGGAGGAATCTTGGGGCCATCTGTCGGGCGATCGATCACAGATGGGGCGAGCACTTTTCTGCCTCCCCCCGTCGGGGCCAGAATCCTCGTGAGGGGTGTCGAATTTTAGCACTTCCAGGAGTCGAAAAAGACCCCTCCAACGACCCGCGGGGCGCCCTCTCCAGGCCCAGGGGGAGGGGGTAGGGGGAGGGGTAAACCCCTCCTCGAAGGGGAAGAAGGGGGGTTGAGAACAGAGCGGGCTCTCTAAACCACTCACGCCCAAAGGGCTGGTGGGATTCTTCACGCTTCGCGTACCCCCCCAACCCTTTCAAAAACCTGCCCATGAGAGTTGACGGGGACAGAACGCGAACAAAACACATGTAGTCAAACTAAGCGGGCAACCAGGGTGAACGGAGAGATCTCTGGGAGCAAGAGGTTGGCCTTGGAGGGCCTCTTCGGGCCATCCGTGGGGCCCGCTTGGCGGCGAAGGAAATGGGAGGAAGAGGAGGAGGACGAGGAGGAGGAAGATGAGGAAGAGGAGGGGGATGAGGAGGACGAGCGTATATACCCAACACTCATGAACGATGTTGGAATAAGCCCTCTCTCCAAACTCCCTCTTTAGAGGCCCCTACAAGGGTCCATTTCCAGTGAAGGAACTGCCCCGTTGGGAGGCAACCGTGTGAAGATGTTGAAACGTGCCGAAACACATTTCTCGGGACTCCAACGCCACGAATCAACCTGATTGTTGCGTTTCGACGATCCTGAATCGTGCCAGAACGCCGTTTCTGGGGCTTCACCACCGTGAATCAATGCATCTATTGCAAAGAATGTGGTGCGCGGCGCTAAGGCAAGGGACACACTTTGAAAAGAAAGACCCGCCCGCAATCCGTAAACCTCTTGCTCTTGTTTAACACGAATGTACGTGGCGCTAAGGCGAGAGCCACATTTTTGAAACCACACGCCCTCAACCCGTGACGCTCTTCCAATTGTTCCCAACCCTCGGTGTTGGGTTCTTGTTTTGAATCGAGCACTGTGGTCTGGAAAAGGAGGAGGAGGAAGAAAAGGAGGAGGAGTCGAGGAGGATGAGGAGGGGGAGGAGGAGGAGGAGAAAAATGTCGTGGAGGAGGAGGAGGAAGAGGAGGAGGGGGAGGAGGAGGAGGAGGAGGAGGAGGAGTAGGAGGAGGGGTAGGAGGGAGGAGTAGGAGGAGGAGTATGAGGAGGACGGTGGACGCGCTGAGGCGGCCGGGGCCGCGCCAGGTGCCCTGCCCCGAGTGCTACGCGCCCGTCGCCGAGAGGCGCGCAACCCTCTTCTGTCGCGGGGGTGAGGACCATCCACACCTTTTTCCGGGTGCGGCACTCACAACGCACACACACACACACACACACGCACACGCACACACGCACGCGCACACACACGCACACGCACACACACACACACGCACACGCACACACACACGAACGCGCACGCGCACGCGCGCACACGCACACGCACACGCACACGCACACGCACACGCACACGCACACGCACACGCACACGCACACGGCACACGCACACGCACACGCACGCACACGCACACGCACACGCACACGCACGCACACACGCACACGCACGCACGCACGCGCGCACGCACGCACACGCACACGCACACGCACGCACACGCGCACGCACACGCACACGCACACGCACACGCACACGCACACGCACACGCACACGCACACGCACACGCACATGCACACGCACACGCACACGCACACACACGCACACGCACGCACACGCACACGCACGCACACACACACACACACACACACACACACACACACACAACACACACGCACAGCCAGCTACACACGCGCACACGCACACACGCACACACGCGCGCACGCGCACACACGCGCACACACGCACACACGCACACATGCGCGCGCACACGCGCACACGCGCACACGCGCACACGCGCACACGCGCATACGCGCACACGCGCACGCGCGCACGCGCACACGCGCACACGCGCACACGCGCACACGCGCACACGCGCACACGCGCACACGCGTACACGCCCATACGACCACACGCCACACGCACACACGCACACACGCACACACGCACACACGCACACACACGCACACACGCACACACGCACACACGCACACACGCACACACGCACACACGCACACACGCACACACGCACACACGCACACACGCACACACGCACACACGCACACACGCGCACACGCGCACATGCGCACATGCGCACACGCGCACACGCGCACACGCGCACACGCGCACACGCGCACACGCGCACACGCGCACACGCGCACACGCGCACACGGGCACACGCGCACACGCGCACACGCGCACACGCGCACACGCGCACACGCGCACACGCGCACACGCACACGCGCCCACGCGCCCACACGCACACACGCCCACACGCACACGCGCACAAGCGCACACGCACACACGCACACACGCACACACGCACACACGCACACACGCACACACGCACACACGCACACACGCACACGCGCACACGCGCACACGCGCACACGCGCACACGCGCGCACACGCACACGCGCACACGCGCACACGCGCACGCGCACGCGCACGCGCACCCGCACACCCGCACTTGCACACGCACAGGCAAGCGCACACGCACACGCGCACGCGCACGCGCACGCGCACACGCACGCGCACTCGCACGCGCACGCGCACGCGCACGCGCACGCGCACGCGCGCGCCGCGCTCCCGCCCGTACGTGCACGTGCAAATTCGCGCGCACTCACACGCACACGCACCCGCACCCGCACACGCACCCGCACACGCACACGCATACGCACGCGCACACCCACACACGCACACACGCACACGCACACGCACACGCACACCCACACCCGCACCCTCACGCCCCCTCCGCACACACACACACATATTCACACGCTCGCGCACACACGCACACACACACGCACTCTGTCTCTCTCTCTCTCTCTCTCTCTTTCTCACACACACACATTATTACGTTGGCGGCGAGGCAGAGGCATACTTCACCAGCGGGAAGCGATTCGGGACAACCGAAGAGCGAATTGGCCAGCATGCAGGAGGAGGGGACTGGACAGACAGAGCGGCCGCAAAGGAGGGGGGAGCAGAGGACCCCAGATGTGGAACACGCGCAGATGTGGAAGACAGACACATACACACGCACACACAGACACACACACACACATCATGCGCACACACACACCACAAACCACACACACAACACACATACACAGTTTCGCGTCGGCGGCTAGGCAGAGTGACTGGCCGCGCTGGCGAAAGAAGCGTGGCGTGGTGCACGGGACGCGAAGTAGGTCACCATGCGAACGGAGGGGGAGGAGGCGCCCGGCGACGGCGGGGGGGAGAGGGAGAAGCCGCGCCCGCTCACAGCAGGGTCAGGCGCGTGGCAGTTGCGGGGCCGGGGGGGGGAGCCAGCAGCGGCAGGCCGTCAGCCGGCGGGGAAGCTGGGGACAGCTGCGTGGCAGCGTGCCGTGGCGGAGAGTAGGGTGCCCAGGCCAGACGAGCTGGAGAGAGGAGGTGCACGCAGGCAGGAAACGCCGGGCTCCCCAAGGGAGGGGCCGGCGGCCCGCGGTGACGGGCGGAGCGCGCACGCAGGGCTGATGATGCAGCCGACGACGTAGAAGTAGAGCAGTGCGAGACCACATCCAGGGGATGGGTGTGGGGCCTGAAGGCCAGGCAAGGCGGGGGGGGTGGGGGGAGCGCAGGCGGCAAGACCAGCCCGGGCCCCGAGGCGAGCGGAGCGCGGCCGGAGGGCCGAGGGGCGGCGGGCCCGCCGAGCGGGCAGGGGCCGCGGGAGGAACGCCAAGGGCATCGAACTGGGGCAATCTCCGCGGGTGTGCTGCGGGCAATATATCCATATCCAGTGCGTCTTGGACTTTCTTGGAAGGGGCGCCGCAAGGCCGAGGCGCACTGGATATGGATAAACATTGAGCCTTTTGGAGGCAGATTATAATCCATATCCAGTGCGCCTCATGTTTCTTGGGAAGAGTGTCCGAAACTCCAAAACGCACTGGATGTGGAAAAAAACATTGCCCGCATGTGCCCCCGAGTTCGGGACCAGCAGGCCACGCGGCGGGGGCTCGGGGGGGGGGAAGCGGAGCGATGGCGCGGCACCGGAGCGCGGAACCGATGCGGAAACGGGGCAGGAGGGAGGGGGGAGGTCCGGTACACGCACACGCACACGCACACGCACACGCACACGCACACGCACGTGCACACACACAAAACACACACACACACATACGTGCACACACGCGCACACACGCACAGCTACGCACGCGCACACGCACATGCACACGCACACGCACACAACACACAACACACAACACACGCAGAACACAACACAACACAACACAACACAACACAACACAACACAACACAACACAACACAACACAACACAACACAACACAACACAACACAACACAACACAACACAACACAACGCAATGCAACGCAACGCAACGCAACGCAACGTAACACAACACAACACAACAACATGACAACACAAGGCACCACAATTCAAGACAAGGCAAGGCAATGCAAGACAAGGCAAGGCAAGACAAGGTACGACAAGACAGGACTTGACAAGACAAGACAGGACACGACAAGTCACTATTAGACGAGACAAGGCAGGACAAGACAAGATAAGGCAACACAACACATTACACACAACACACAACACACAACACACACCGCACAACACGCACAACACACAACACACAACACACAACACACAACACACAACACACACAACACACGCACGCACACACAACATACACACACCGAACACAGACAACCTACATCACACACATATCACACAAATCACACACACGACACAACACACAACACAGCACACACACACACACACACACACACACACACGTTCACACAAACACGCACACACACAACGCTTTTGGCTTGTTCACTATTCTTAGCCTTTGAGGGCTCCCACAGGGCTTCGGGACCGTTGAACAAGTACCCAGGATGATAATCCAGTCCAGGGGAAGGGGTCAAGACTTTTGGAGTGTCCCAGATTTTCCGGTGATGTGCTTTTTGTCAATCTGGGCGTTTTTCTAAAATCACGGGGCAGTCTTCGGGCCCCAGGGGCGACCGGCAATGGATCCGGGGCGGAAAACGCTCTCGGGAGACAGGGTCTGGGGCGGGGGCCGCGCACCGGAAAAATCAGATGGTCGGACGTCTGATGGGGGGGGAATCGGGTGGGAGATCGACTGCAACATTGATCCACGCACCCGAAAATTGATTGTCTCGTCGAATCTACAAGAGAACAACGTATAATTTTTGTAGATCCACGAACATTATCAGAGAGAGGGGGCCGAATGGTCATTCATTGTCCCTGGGTGCATGGCTGAAGTGGGGATCTGTGGTGGGGACCCCCGCTCCCGCCCGAGACTTCCTCGCATGTTATTCAGGAATCGCGCTCTCGCTGGGGGGACTTCCTCACAATTTATTCAGGAATCGCTCTCCCGGCGCTCTGGAGTCGCGCTCTCGCTGGAGACTTGCTTGCAACTTACTGAAGAATGGCCTTGCGTTGGAATTTCCTGCAATTTGCCCAAGCGCCGCGCTCCCGACACCCAGGCACCCAGGAGTCGCGCCCGTTGTGGCCCCATGTGCATGCCCTTCGTGGCCCCGCTGTCGCCATTTGTACGTGGCCCAGTTGCTACCCTCAGTGGCCCCATAGTTGCCTTCTGTGGCCCCGCATTATCTGCACTTCGTGGCCCCCGCTCGTTCGCGCTCTTCGTGGCCCCATACGCATTCCCTTCGTGTCCCCGCTGTCGCCCTTCGTGGCCTACTCTGTGCCTTCGTGGCCCTGCTGTCGTTCTCTCTCGCTCTCGCTTTCGCTCGTCGTCGCCGTCGTCGTCGCCGTCGTCTTCGTCGTCGTCGTCGTCGTCGTCGTCGTCGTCGTCGTCGTGGTCGGTCCCCTGTCCGTCCCTCTTGGGGTTGGGTCGACGGTCCGCGGCCGCCCCGCCGAACAGCGCTGCCGCTGGCCAGGCCGACGGTCCGCGGCCGCCCCGCCGCTTGCCGGGGCCCGGCCTGCAGGGAAGAAAGGTCTACCCCCCAAAAGGGGCTCGATCGAAGACGAAGAGGGCGGGTATCGAGGGTTTGGGAACTACGCGTTATTGAACACTCGATCATATAAGGGCGAACAGTCTCAAACTCATTGTTGTTGTTGTCGTTGTTGTGGTTGTTGTTGCTGTTTGTTTGTTTGTTTGTTTGTTTGTTTGTTTGTTGTCGTCCCGCCCGCGACCCAACCGAGACCCACCCCGCGACCCACCCCGCGACCCACCCGCGACCCACCCCGCGACCCACCCGCCACCCACCCGCGACCCCCCCGCGACCCACCCCGCGACCCACCTGCCACCCATCCGCGACCCACCCGCGACCCACCCGCGACCCGCCCGCGACCCACCCGCGACCCACCCCGCGACCCATCCGCGATCCACCCGCGACCCACCCACCACCCAACAGCGACCCACCCGCGACCCACCCCGCGACCCACCCCGCGACCCACCTGCGACCCACCCGAGACCCACCCGCGACCCAACAGCCACCCACTCGCGACCCGCCTGCGACCCAGCCGCGATCCATTTGCGACCCACCCGCGACCTACCCATAGTGGTTGAACGAAAAAATCGCCGCTTGCGGCGGGCTCGTTGTATAATTTGTGAAACTTTGGCGCCTGCGGCGGGCTTCTCCAGAGTCTTGCAGACCGCCGACGTCCCCACCGCCCCCTAACTCTTGTCCGCATCTGCGGGGTGCTACGGTATTTCCCCCCCGGAGATTCGACGAACAAATCACTTTTGGAGTACATCAAGTCTAGACGCTTCGCGTAACCCCACCAGCCCATCCAGAAACCATGCACAGGCGAGGCGCCCAGAGGGCCTCTTTGAGCGTCTTGGGTGCCTCGGGTGTCCTCTTGAGGCGTCTTGGGGGTCTCTTGGGAACCTCTTGGAGGCCCTTTGGGCGCCTCTTGGGGCCTCCTGGGCGCCTCTTCAAGCCCTCTTGGGATGCTCTTGGGTGCCTTGGGAGCGCTCTGCTGGCCATCTAGAAGAAGATCGAAACACACACACAGGGGAGCTCCAACTAGCCTCGCTAGTCTAGAGTGCCTAAGAACGCCGCTTGGGCTGGGGCTCTCTTAGGCCGCTCTTCGGAGCCCTCTTGGAGCCATCTTGAGGCCTTGGAAAGCCATCGAAAGCGAAAAGACGAGAAGGCACAATTGATTGATGTTCCTTAGGTTTTTGAGCGATTCTGGCCTCTTGGCGGCGCTTAGGGGGCGCTCCGTGGAGCGGTCTTGGGGCCTCTTGGAGCATTTCGGGAGCCATCTTGATGCATCTTGGCCCACCTGGTCATCTTGGGCTCTCTGAGGCGCTCTTGGAGCCATCTTGGGCGAACAAGTACCCTCTGACACCTCGCCGGGGACCCCGTCCAGGTCCAGGGGAGGGGGTACGGGTGGAGGGGTGAACCCTTTCCCGAAGGGGAAGAAGGGAGTTGGAAGGGGAGCCTCTCTAGTCCACCTACGCCCAGAGGGCTGGTGGGATTCTGTAGTCGATCCCCTACTCGAGGGTTGTGTCTGGGAAGGAAAAGCGCACCTCCACCACCACCTGCCTCTCTAGTGCATCCTGGCTCCCTACCCCACCTGCACCCCCCCTGGGGAGGGGCGCCTGGTGGATTGCTTCCCTATTTCTTTAGCCTCTCGCGAAAACGGTATTTGCGGGGGGGGAGGGGGCCGGTAAAGTCACGGTTCGCGTAAGTACCGTCTGGGAGTTAGCCGCCCTTCTGTAATGTCACGCTTCGCGCAAGCGCCGTCCGGAAGTCACTGCCTTTCTTGCCACTCCTGGACACCGCCAGCGCGAATCGTGACGTTGCCAGGCAGCGTCCCTGTCACTGTTACGGGCGCTACCGCGGATCGTGAAAAAAGCGTGCATTAATGTGGTGGCGTGTGTGGGTAGTCCAATTTGTTGTTTCTTATTATTCGGAATGTTATCATTATTCATATCTTGCTTGTTTTTAGTAGTAGCAATATGATGATGCTGATGCTGATGCGGATGAGGATGAGGATGAGGATGAGGATGATGATGGTAATGATGATGGTAATGATGATGATGATGATGATGCTGATGATGATGATGCTGATGATGATGATGATGATGATTATGATGATGATGATGATGATGGTGGTGGTGATGATGATGATGATGATGGTGGTGATGATGATGATGATGATGATGGTGGTGATGATGATGATGATGGTGATGATGATGATGATGATGCTGATGCTGATGCTGATGCTGATGATGGCGATGATCACTAGTATCACTGTTATGATGATTATTATTATTATTCTTATTATTATCATTATTATTATTATTATTATTAATAATACTATTTTCGTCTTGTTCTTTCAACACGCCCATGGCGCCCCGCCCGTTGCGCCCGCAAAGTGTACTCTCGCAGCTTCACGGCTCTTTCTGGTGTGCGCACCAGATCCTGCGGCGCGGGCTGCACCCCTGGCGGGCATCGGCCTCCGAACTGCAGACAGAGTCCAGGAGGAATTGCCGACCCTGTCTCGGGGAATATACACCTTAGGCGATGCTTAAGAAAACTTAAATTTTCGGCCAGAGTCTCGATTATTCTTAATGTTTCAATGTAAATCCTAAGTTCTGAATGGAAATTTTGGGTTTTTATTCAAGTTCTGAGACTATGAATTTCTTAACCCATGATTTCTTAAGCATTTCGCAGGGTGTACAAACTCGGAGGTCCACGCGGATTCCTCGGATCGGCGTTTCCCTGGCGCGCGGAGCGCACCAGGGGCTGCGCTGGAGGTGCCGCCGGGGTCAGCCACGCGCGGAAGGGAGTGGGGGGAGAGGAGAAGGCTTCTTAGAAACACCCTTGTTTAGGAGGCCTTCCCCCCTCCCTCCCCCTCTGCACGCCGCCAACAAGAGGCCCCAGCGACGATCCGAGGAATCCGCGCGGACCTCCGAGTTTGTTTCTCTTTCTGTCGTTGCTTGTTGCCCTAAATGTCGGCCCCCGCTCGTCCGCACGCATGCCTCGGGCCACGATGCTCCCCCCTCTGACAAGCCTCGAACTGATCCCTATCCCTGAGATCGGCAAGCCCAAGAAGGAGGAGGAGAAGGAGGAGGAGGAGTAGGAGGAGGCGGAGAGGGAGGAAGAGGAGGAGAAGGAGGAGGACGATTAGGAGCAGGAGCAGGAGCAGGAGGAGGAGGAGGAGGAGGAGCAGATGGGAGTGGCCGAGACCCGCCGCCTCACGTGGTCATCTCGTACTCAGGGGGCATTGCAGGCGTCGTCGCTGGTATTCGCAGCAAGGCTGGAGCACACGCGGGGCGCACGCGCGGCAGAGCTGCCGAGAGGCCTGGGCCCCTGTGAGGGCAGAAAGCGCCAGCAGTGGGCCTGCGAGAGGGGGGCCGATGACGTCGCCGCCCAGCCAGGGTCGGGCGCGCGCCCGCGCCGAGGGACCTGCGAAAGCTGCTGCCCCCGGCGATCGTGGAGCGGCTGCTCGCCCGCAGCTTGGAGCAGGCGGGGCGTGGCGGGCGGGTGCAGTCGGCTGCGGCGGCAGGGGCGGAGTGCTTCTGCCAGGCCACGGCAGGTTTGTGGCGCCGCCGGCGCGGGCGTTCAAAGTCGATCTCCGACGCGGGGGGCTTGTTTCGGGCCCCAGGGCTCACCGAAGACAATCCACGGGTTGACATCCATGTGAAGGACAGGGTCCACAGCCTCGTGGGGCCCTTCATGTCAGAGACTCTCCGAGACTGAATGGCTCACGCGGTGTAAGGAACCAGGGTCCGCGTCGTCACGGCAGGAACCTGCCGCAGTTGGAAAGAGTGCATCGGCAACAGTACCTCAACTTCTCTACATGCCAGACTTTGGCTGTCTATGACAAGCTTTCTGCCCCTCTGTTTGGAATTCATTTGGAGGTTAGTGGCTCATTGACGATGCGGGACATCACTATATAGCTTAAGTATCTCGTCGTCTAGATTGGGGAAGGTGCCAGAACAAGATGGTATGGGCGGAGATGATCGTCAATCTGGGCCTGGCACGGTCGATTGTCTAATTCACAACGTTTTTGTTTTTGTTCGTTGTTATGCAAGTTTGTGTCCCTTCTCTCGGGAGCTGGTCAATATGTACTAAGCACGTGCTCGCCTGTTGACGGCTGGCCCGTGTAATGCACTATCGTAGGATGTGTGCTTTCACCTCACACATTATTGCTTCGCTGATGGAGGTCCCATCTAGGAGGCCTCTACAAACGGGGTTTGGGAAATTGCGTGGGCCGTTTTCGTTATGATCTTGTTTTGCTGCAAAGGCGGATCGAAAACGAAACGTGGATCATCGAACGCAACGCGGAAACGAACAACGCCGTCTATCGGCGGCGAGCGAGGGGGGGAAGTGAGAAGGAGAAGGCCTTCTCAGAAGGCGGCGGGATTTCTCAGAAGCCCTCGCGCCTTCTGAGAAAGTTGTTCTTGCGTCTTCGGGGAAAGCTGAGTAAACTTCCCAGAAGGCCCGGGGACTTCCGAGCCCTCTGAGAAGGCCCGCCTCCTCTCTCTTCCCCCCCTGGCTCGCCGCCAGGTTTAGGTCGAGCCCTGAAAGCGGATGCGCTCGGTGGCGCTGCACCGTTCCACCGAGGCCCCCTTGCGAGCCCTCTCTGGCCTACCACGCGGGTCTCGGCTCGGCGGTACCGGGCGGCTGCTTGCCTTTGGGGTCGGTCGGGTGGGTGGCAATGGGGGGTGAACTGAATGGGCCCAGGGCTCTAAATGGGCCCAGGGGCCCCATTTAGGGCTCTAAAAAGGAACTCTCCGTGGGCCCAGGGGCCCATGAATGGGGGTGCACAAAAAGGGCTCTCAATGGGCCCAGGGGCCCCGATGGCCCGCAAGGGCCCCGATGGGGCCCTCTTCTTCACCCCCCATTGTGGGTCCCCCCCCCGTAACCTCCCGCCTGCGATCTGGGGTCGGCCGCAGCGCGGGCCGCGCGCGCAGTGTCGCATCGTCGCCCGCTTGGCACGGATTGGAGACCGAGCCGCTCCAGCTCGGGCTGGGCCGCCCCTCGTCGCTTCCGCCGGGGCCCGACTCCGCCCTCGGCCGCGTGGTCGCAGCGCCTCCCAGGAACGCCTCTGGACCCTTCGGGGGCGAGCGAGGGGCCAAGACGAGGGCGACGAGCTCCTCAAGGAGGGCGACGAGATCGGGGGAGGGAGGGGCCGCGAGCGCGCGTTGCACAGTGCGGTATCCCTTTCACCTGGCGTTATCTTGCGAGTATCACCGTGTCAGTTGCAGCTCAGTTTGTGAAGCGGTACAGCAGTGGTTTCGGCAAGGCGTCGCCCCGTGAAAGCCAGATGCCGCACTCCTGCTAAGAGTCTGATGGTTTGCTTAAGGACGCCCACCTTGCCCGCCGCTTTTTTCGGTTCCCGCCCTTGCGTGTGTCTTCGTTCGGCACGTCATCAATATGTATGTTCCTTAGTTCCTAGGGATCCTTTACGTTCTAGGTCGGCTCCAGGACGTTGGGTTTCACAGCGCCAGGATTCTTTCAGCATAGCCGTTCAGTAGTCATGCGCTCTTGCCTTGTGCGCTTATCATCGAAAAAGCTGCGAGGGCGAAGTCATCGCCGCCCCGTCGCCTTTTGAACACTGGGGCGGGGCCGTCTGGGGCCGTCTTGCGGCTTCCCTGCGGCTCTTTCTTGGCCGTCTGGCGCCTTCGGAGGCTGTCTTGGAGGCCTCTCTGGGTCGTCTTGGGGTTTTCTTGGAGCTCGGCGTGGCTGGCTTTGGGCTGTCAGGGGGTCCTGTTTTGGGCACTCTTAGGGGCATTGTCGGCACTCTTGGAGTTGTCTTGGGGGCTTCTTGGGCCGTCGTCGATGCCCTTAAGACCGGCACAGGCACTCGGACATCCTGGAAGACCATTGGTAAACCATGCAAGAACATCAATGATTTTTGACTCTCGAGGTCCTCTTGGGGGATCTCGTGGAGCCTTCTTTGGGCATTTTCTTGGACCGACTTGATTGCGACCGATTTCCTCTTGGAGATATTCTTGGAGCCATCTTGGGCTGGAAAGCCGACAGGAGATTTGTTTTCCGAATGATCTGCGGTTTGAGCCGAATACCACCAGGATTGTTTTGGAAGCAGTGCAATAACACAATGGCACGCCAACGCCCCTCCGGCAGACTAACTACGGGGACGGCCTTCGGCCCATGACGCCGCAGTGCTTCGGTCGTGGACAAGGGTCCTGTGGGACGTCTCTTGAGGTAGCCGTGGGGGGCCTCTTGGGAGGCCTTCTGGAGGTCTCTCGGGCCTTCTTTTGGGGCCTTGGGGATCTCTTGGGGGTCTCGGGGCCTTCTCGTCTGGGGATTTTCCAGCGGCGTGGCGGTGGCGCGCTTTGTGGGTTCTTCTTGGGGTCGATTTGGAGACTCTTGGGCCCTCTTGGGTTCTCGGCAGCTGTCTTGGGAAGATCTTGAGTGCGTTTGGGCCGTCTTGGACGTTTTTAAGACCGAAGCGCAGAAGGTTCTGCAATCGTGTGAAGTGGTCGGAGGTTGGGGGGTGAGATCGCAGTGAAACGGAGACCACCCACCACGAAGTAGGAGCGAAAGTCCGTTTCCCGTCCGCCGGTGGCCGGCAGGTGTCCCAGTTGGGCTGGGAGGTGTCCCGGGTGTCCGGGGTGTCCCCGGCGTCCCGGCGCTAACGCATGTCGCTAATTTCACAATTGATTGTTTTCGGCGCCTGCGGCGGGCTTTCTTATCCAATCCAGCTTATCTGATTCAATCCATCTTGTCCAATCCAATCCATCTTATCTTATCCAACCCATCTTGCCCCATTTTACCTTATCCCACCCAATCCAATCCATCCAACCCAATCCATTCAACCTTATCCATCAATTTATTTGTTTCTGCGCCTGCGGCGGGCCAATCCAGTTCATCTTATCTGATCCAATCCATCTCTTTCAATACAACCCATCCCATTCAATCTAATCCATCTAACCCAATATGTTAACTCATTTTTGTCGGCGCCTGCGGCGGGCTTTCTCATCCAATCCAGCTTATCTCATCTTATCCATCTTGTCCAATACAATCCATCTTATCTTATCCAACCAATATTGTCCCCTCTTGTCTTATCCCACCCCATCCAATCCATCCAACCCAATCCATCAATTCGTTTGTTTCTGCTCCTGCGGCGGGCCAATCCAATCCATCTTATCTTATCCAATCCATCTCTTCCAACCCCACCCATATTATCATATCCAATACATCTTATCACATTCAATCAAATCCACCAAACCCAATCCATCAACTCATTTTTGTGTTATCTTGTGATTGTCCTGATGGTTGTCAGGTGGTTTTGCCGATGGTTGTCCTGTGATTGTCCGGCAACAAATCGTTTTTCGGCGCCTGCGGCGGGCTTTCTCATTTTGCTTTTCAGTGATATTCACCGATAGGTCGGTCGACGGATAGGTAGATAGTGGGATCTCATCGTCATCGCGATCATCATTGTGGTGGAGGGAGACTCTGATAGAGGGAGAGAGAGAGAGAGAGGGCGAGAAAGAGAGAGAGAGAGAGACATAGCGAGAGAGAGAGAGAGAGAGAAGCAGAGAGAAAGAGAGAGATGAGATCAAGGTGACAGGCTGGAGGTCAGTCAGGGTGGGCATTTGATCTCAATCACCCCCCAACCTCCTTATCGCCCGCAGGGCGGTCGTATAAGGTATGTGCTTCAATGATTCTGGCTTCAGGTGGCCGACCCCCAGGGCCTCCAAGGTGGCCCAAGAGACCCCCAAGATGGCACCAGCCCAGGCTCCTGGGACCATCCGGGAGCATGTTGCCCCCCAGAGCGCATCGGGGGCCTCGAGGCGCCCTTGGGACTCGGGGGTCCTGGCCCCGTGGAGAGCATGCGGGTCCAGAGCCGTTCCTCACGGAACCGGGTACGCCGGGGTTTCGGCTGGTGTCGGCTGGTGGGCGCCCGTGGGCGCCTCGTGGGCTCGCCCCGCTGGGGGGTGACGCCCAAACGGGGGTTCGACCCGAAGGACATGGGATGCGATCGAAGCCTCAACAACATCGCGTGCCAGCGACACGCAGCTGGTAGCTCCTGTCCCACAGAGGCATTGCTCCAGCTACGGGGTCCTTAGCTCCAGCGTCTCTGTGCTCAGAACCACTGCCTCGTTTCTAGTGTCGGTATCGCTTCGTTTCTCAACGCATTTCGGCCCTCCTGCCTGCCTGCCTCCCTCCCTCCCTCCTGGGACGTCCCTGGTCTCTCTCACTCCCCTCCTTCCTGCGTGCCTGCCTGCGCTTGCCCCCGTTCCTCCCTCGATCCCTCTCTCTCCTGCCAGCATGTTTTCCTGTCTCTCTCCCCCCGTGCTCATCTGCGTCCGTGCCCCCTCTTCTCCTCCCCTCCCCTCTCCCTGCCACGCTCCCTTGCCCTCTGCTCCGTGGGCCGACGGACGACGGCGGCCACGCACCCTCCCAGCGCGAGCAGCCCGTCACACCCTGTAATTTTTCAGACGTTGCTTCCCCCCTCTGCCTAGCGGGCCAGTGCCTGGGCACAGCGGCGCGCCCAAGAGGGCCAGCCAAAAGTAGTCACCACCAGGGCGCCCCAACATTTGCGCCAAACGTGCGCGCCAAAACTGTTGCCAAAACCATGGGCCAAAATGTCCGCCAAAGCACCGAAACTGAGTCCCATCTGTTTCAGCCCTGTAATAGAAGCTAAGACGGCCCATGCCGATAGCGCTGTCCAGACCTGCCGCGAACTTACAATCAACACATGATTCTGTCTGGAGGGCTTTCCTATGACCCCTGCCCCCCGCTAGTTCGACTTACGAGTTTTGGGGCCCGCTCACTTTCAGATGATTTGGCGGCCCTTCTGGTTTCTTGTTTGGGCGACAGTGTTGGCGGCAACTTTGGTGTGCAGTTTTGAGGGGATCTTTTGGCGTGGAGGATCGTCGAGAGAGGGAGGGAGGGCGGCGTGTGAGAGGAAAGGGCAGAGAGTACGCGGCAGACAGGGGGCGAGCTGGGGGCCCCTCCCAGCGCGAGCCGCCTGTCACACCTTCTGGGGTGTAGCGGGGGGGCTCTCCAGACGCGAACCGCCCTCGCACCCTGATCCCAGCCTCCCCCGCGGGGCTGGCAGTTCTATTGAAGTTTCGCCTCGCGAGTGCTGCCCCGCGTGAGACAAGCGACATGCCGGGCCGGTCGCCGAGCGCAAGTCGAGCCTCGCCCCATGCGCCATCGGCGCGCGCCACCCGTCACAGCCCCAGTCGGGGGTGAGACGGGCGGCTCGCGCCGGGCGCGTCCCGGGCAAAGCGTGGCGCGCGTTCGAACAGTCCGGCCTCCCTCGGAACAGTCGCGCGCATGTCTCGCCGCAGGGTGGACATGAAAGCAGCGTGCGAGCGGCGTCTCGAGCGGGCGCTGCCAGGGAGCCGCTGCGGCGGGCGCTCGCAGTGGCGGGCGAATGGTGAGCGTAATCGCGAGACAGCGAACGCCGCGGCGTCGGCCCTCCGCACAGAGTTCAGCAGGACTCGGCCGGGTCCTCGGGAACACCCACGCCTGCGTGAGTATCGAACCTATCGCCTGCGCGGGATGCGGCGACCGAGGCCGCCGATGTTCAGCAGTTTCCACCGCCGCCCTCGCGGGCGCATCGCGTGCGCTTCGCGCGCGCGCGGCCGCGGCGGCGAGGAACACGCACGCAGCGCGAGCCATGCGCGGGCGCCGTGCGCAGGGCGGGCGGGCAGGCGCCCGCCTGCGATGCGCAGCAGCCGCAGCGCCCCCCGCCCAGTTGCAGCGGCGTGCCCTGGGCGTGGGCGCGGGTCAGTGCCAGCGCCGCCCCTGTCGGCCGCGGCCCCGTCGGCGCGCGCCGTCGGCGGGGAAGGAACACGCCCCAGCGCCGTCAGAAGCGCGGCCGCGGGCACGAGCAACGCGCACCGCAACGTCCGCGGGCCACGGCGATCTCCCCACGTATGCGAGGTGGGGCTCAAGAGACGGGGGTCAATGCAAACGGGGGTCAGGCAGCGCGCCGGATCTTGCAGGATCCTGCAGAGCCCAGGGCGCATTGACCCGGGCTTGGGTGCAGGATTCTGCAGGATCCTGCAGGATCTTGCAGGATCCTGCAAAGCCTGAGTGACCCTGGTCTGGATTCACCTGGGTCAGAAGATCCCCGAGGCGAGGTTGGGGGACTGGCGCGCGGGGGCCTGCCTGCGAAAACGGAGCACATGTCTTACAACGCGCCGGCAAGCATAATTCTACGGATCGCATGTTTGGGGAAGCTCTTTGACGCGGGAGCCCAGTCGTCGGTTCGAGGAGTGATGATGGAGTGGGCAGGGTCCTTTTCGCCTGGGCCCCCCATGGGCGACCCCACGCGCGCGAACTAGAAGTATTCGATACGTGTTATCAGAGATCGCAGCACGCCCTTGGCCCGTTGGGCGACGGACCCTCAGGGAAAAGCCGTTGCATCTTTGTGAGATGGAGAGTTCTGTGACTACGAAAGCGGGTGGGTCTGAATCGGTCGCCGCCGCCACCATCGCCATACTCCCTCCCTCCCTCCCTCATCCTCTGTCCTCCTTCCCCCTTCCTCATCCTCCCCCTTCCCCCGGCCTCCCTCCCCCCGGTTCCCTCCTCCCTCCCGCTTCCCGTCGTTCCCCTTTTTTGTCGTCCTCTTTCTCTGCCTCCCTCCCCCACCTCCTTGTCCTCCTCTTTGGCTTCTGCCTCCTTTCCCCTGCTCCCCCCTCCCTCTAGAACCACTCAAATGAGTACTGTTCCCCTCTCTCCCCTGACATTGTCCAGTGGCGCTCTCGCCTCATTGTCGCGTACTGCTTCCCATACGCAGTGCTTCATTATTTGGTGTTCTTTATTGTTTCTTTTATCGAGCTGGGCCCGTTCGGTCCTTCAAACATGGCTTCACTCGCCGCAGCGTCGGTCACTTTTCAGGGTCGGCGATTTGCTCCCCCCACGGTGTTTGTCAATTTCCTGGCTCATAGGCGTTCCTCGTTGTTGTCGCCGCCGCCGCCCTCTTTTTCCCCCTCTGCCTTCCCATGATTTTATTGCTCCGCCTATCCTGCTCCTGCTCCTCCTTCCTGATCTTCCTGCTCATCCTCCTCATCCGCCTCCTGATTATTCGCCTCGTGCTCCTTTGCCTCATATTGAGGCCAGACGCTCACCCACGCTCTGACAATGGACACCCATCCTCG
Source organism: Prorocentrum cordatum (assembly GCA_963575745.1). Taxonomy (NCBI): domain Eukaryota; class Dinophyceae; order Prorocentrales; family Prorocentraceae; genus Prorocentrum; species Prorocentrum cordatum. The sequence goes on from CAUYUJ010014909.1 coordinate 278,537, forward strand.
TCCTCCTTCCACGTTCGGGTCACGGTCCAAGCCTCTGGCGGTTGTTCGGGATGATTTGGGCCCCCCCCGTCGCCGCCCGACGAGGCGCAGCTGGTGGAGAGCACCCCGGGGCCCGATAGCTTGCCAGGACGTCCAGGCTCCCAGGCTGGGGTTCCTCCATGCCCACCGCCTGGGACACCGAGCTTCCTGGACCTCGGGAGGTCGTGGATGCGACATGGGCACTTCCAGGGGGCCCAAACGACTCTCGCAATCATGTCCATACCCAGCGCCCCCCCGAGGCCCCAGCGTGTCGGCTCGCTTTGCGATGGACGCGGATATAAACCCTTGCCTCGCACGAGCACCTTCGAAATCATCCCACCTCCGAAAACATCCCATCCCCCAGAGGTCAGACGACGCGACATTGTAGACGCGCGGCCGCAAGGAGGTCCCGACCCAGTCCCTGGGGCCAGTCTCTCGCTCCGGATCCAGGTCTCATGGCTCCAGGGCCTAAGAACGGGCCCCAGAGGCCGCTGTCCATGAACACTTCCCGGACGGACAAGAACAGATCGTCGGAGACCCCGGAGCAGCCCCCCGCAGGTGTTTGGACCCTCTTCCTGGGGGCTGGCTCCTCTGCCCCTCCCTGGACGGCCCCGAGGCCCTTCCGAGGGGCCCCAAGGGGCCGAACACACACAGAGCAGCCCACCGCGCGCTGGGGCCCAGGCCTCCTCCTCCTCCTCCTCCTCCTCCTCCTCCTCCTCCTCCTCCTCCTCTGCTGGCGGGGCGTGCCGCGGCGCCTTCGCCGGCCGCGGCCGCAGTGCCCTGGCGGCCCCTCGGCAGGCGGTCTCCGCCGCCCCAGACCTGCGGGCGTGCCCCACCCCGAACTGCCCCATGCGCGTGGCGCTGGACGAGGGCGAGGCGCGCGCGCGACGAGGGGTCGCTCCTGCGGCCCTCCTGCTGCTCCTCCTCGTCCCTTCCTCGTCCTCGTCCCTTCTTCGTCCTTTCCTCGTCCCTTCCTCGTCCCTTCCTCCTCCCGTCCCGTCCTGCCCGTCCCGTCCCGTCCCGTCCCGTTCCTCTCCTCCTCCTCCTCCTCCTCCTCCTCCTCCTCCTCCGCTCCTCCTCCCGAGGACTGTATATAGTCGCCCACTGGATCCTCTCGGACCAGGTTTACGGGGTCAGCCAGGGCCCCGGGTGCCCAGAATGATCTGGGCGTTCGTCGGATTCTGGCCGCCCCTGCCAGACTCAGACGGTTTGATGATTGGTTCAGCCCATGCTTTTTGTCAGATTTCGGCCTCTGGGGCCCGATATCGGGCCCTGGGGCCATCAAACACTGATCGCTGGCGAAAGCTGGCCCCCGGGAATGAATCGGGACCTCTGGGGCTGCGCATTGAAACAATCACATCGTCGGATGTCTGAGGATTCCAATGCCGCTACGCGATCCTCGCCGCCACGGTCGGTTTCGCCTCGGAGTCCTGTTCCTTACGCACCCCAGGAGGTGTCCAGGGAGCAGCGGTGCGGTCAATACATGTTTGTTGTTCCCGCAGGGGATGGGGGAGAATCGCCACAGAGTTTAAGCCGTGGAGCCCCGTTTTGTCGTCCCAGATGTTCAGGTTTTGCAGCGGTGTGGGCGAGCTCTTGCCGAGACGCAGGGTGCGGTAAGGTCACTGAGGCTTGCTGGCGTGAGGACGCAGAGGGTACAGAGGATTGGCACGAAGGAACGCGGTCCTCAGAGGGACGAAGGATCGGCACGAGGATCGGTACAGAGGATCGGCACGAAGAGCGCCCACGGCGCAATCTCCGTGCAAAACGTGAGATCGGTTGCTTCTGGGGACCTCTGGAGATCGCGCAAGCCCAGCTCGTCCAGGCAGCAGCCTGGCTTAGATCCTCAGTGCCCCCACCAGAGGGCTCTCGGAGGCGTTTATCTGCCTCCTGGGGAGCGGGAAGGAGAAGGAGGGATGAGGAGGGAAGGGAAGGGGGGGGAGGGAAGGGAAGGGGGGAGGAGGAGGGAGCAGAAGGGGGGAGGGAGAGGGGGGAGGAAGGGAGGAGGGAGAGGGGAGGAGGAGGGAAGGAAGAGGGAGGATGGAGGGAGGAGGGGAGGAGGGAGGAGGAGGAGGAGTAGAAGCAGGAGGAGGAGGAGGAGGAGGAGGAGGAGGTGGACCAGCCTCATTATATGATGATCGCCGGCAGTTTCATAGTCAGCTGCCCTCGGCGAGGGCACGAACTGCCATCGATTCGGAGTGATCAGGTTTGCGGCGTGGGGGATGTGGGTGGGGGTAACCTACGTGTGCCTATTATCTCAGGCCATGCTGGCTAGAATCCGTTGTGAGCCTCTCCTTGTTTCCACATCGCCTCGTCCCTCGCCTCACCTTTTCGGCAGTTTGTTGCACAATGTTGATTGTGAGTTGCATTTGGTTATCTCAGGGTGTTTGCCTTGCTTGCCCAGATGAGTCATGCTGCGCGACGCTGCGAGTCCTGCTCAGGGTCTGTCTGACGTACTAAGGAGGAGCAGAAGGAGGAGGAGGAGGAGGAGGAGGAGGAGGAGGAGGAGGAGGAGGAGGAGGAGGAGGAGGAGACTCTGGCTAGATGAGAAACTGCGAAGGACCCTGGCGCAGATGAGCTGGCAACAGGCGGAGCGAAAGGCAACGGAGGCATTCGCTACGCGCGTGGAAGGGCCGCGAAAGGCTGACGCCACGGGCGCCGAGGGTCACGCGGGCGACAGGGAACTATCGACCGAGGATCCGCACAGCCGGCGTGAGGAGGCTCCGTCGGCGCAGCGGCCCGAACTGGGCCCACGCCGTGGCGTTGGGCGAGGCAGCGTTACGGCGATGTTGCAGAAACGTTGGCGGAGCGGCCAGGCTGCTTCAGCCTCCTCGCAGGCGCCGAGGCTTCGCTGCCGCGAGTGCGGGTCCAGGCTGTGGAAGAGAGCTGAGGGCCGCCGACGGGCGGGTGGTCGAAGCCCCTCAGCATCCCGCGCCCCCTGTCGATGCCGCCGACGAGCGGGCGGTCGATGCCGTCGGCAGGGGCAACGAGGCTTGGGCCTCGTGCGCTCACGAAAGAAAAAAGAGCGAGAGTGATTTCAACAAGGGAAGTACCCCAGGAGTGGACGAGGGGGGAACCCGAGGCCCATGCCAGAGCGAGGGCAAACTTGCGAGTGCGGGCTCAGGTTGTGGGAAAGAGTTGAGGGCCGCCGATGGGCGGGTGGTCGAAGCTTCTCACCATCCCGCGCCCACTGTCGACGCCGCTGACGAGCGGGTGGTCGAAGCCGTCGCCGGAGGCAGCGAGGCTGGGGGCTTGTGCGATCAACGATGCGAGAGCCGTGGGGTAGGCGTCCCAACAGAGAGGCGATGCGGGGAGACGCGGTCCCTCTGTTGCGAGAGCGCGGCTCCAGTCCCGCGGCCAGCGAGCCGCGAGGTTCGCTGGGGGGAACCAGCCATGGGGGGGGAGGATGCTGGGTGCCCGACGCCCCAAGAGTCGAGAGGACAGGGACAGGCGCTCGCCCCAGGACTAGGTTGACAGTCCCCACGAGGAGTTCGCCAAGCTGATGGAGTCTGACCTGTTTGGCTGCCGCATCGGCGCGAGGCCAGGCCGCGCTGCGAGCTGCAGGGGGTGCTACTGCCGAGCAGCGGGCCACGTGCGAAAGTAATGCCAGAGGCGACACGCAAGCACGCGCACTTGCGCAGAGTCAGCGCAGCGCTCGGGGGGGGGGGGGGGGGGGGGGGGGGGGGGGCTGATCGCGAGGCGGCGCCTGCGCGACCCGCGGTCGAGGGCGGCAGCCTGTCGGCAGCTGACGGCTATACACGCCAAGGCGGGCAGCCAGCTGGCCACGTCGGGGCTCGCGCGAGGTCCGACAATCGGCGAGCAAGACGCAGCCCAAGGGCTGAACCAGTTCACGTACGCGGAGATCGAGGGCCTGGAGCTGCAGGCCAAGGGGGTCGCAGCCCTGCTCGAGGACCGCGGCGCGATTGGGCCCAGGAGGCGGCGCGACTGGGCACGGGAGGCGGCGCGCGATGGCGGGGGGGCAGCCCGTGCCTTCTGCCGCGCCCCTGAGGGCTGGGCGGCGGGCGTCAACGGCGAAGACGGACCCGCGGGCGTCGCGGCCGCCCTCGACAGCCGGGTGGAGGCGTTGCACCGGGAGCGCGGCGAGGCGCTGCCGACAGACCTGGAAGAGGCCTTGTCAAGAGCCACATGGAAGACGCGAGGAAGCCGCCCGCAGCAGAGGATATCATCAATGCCCCAGTGCCCGTCAAGCCAGTCACGGCTTTGGGGGTGGACGCGATCAAGCCCCGTGCGTTCGGTCACCTGGGCGACGGGGGCGTGGAGGCGCGTGGGCTACTCTTTTCAGTGCTTAAGGCCGCCAGCAAGATCCCCGAGCAGGTGCACATGCTGTTCGCGCTCTTCTTGGCATGCTCAGTTGGGGGCTGGCGCCCCACCTGGCTGCGCGGCAGCCTCGCTCGACTGCTGGGCAAGATCCGCAGGTTCGACGCGCTCTTGTGGGAGGCGACCCACAGGAGGGGCGGCTTCTTCTTCGGGGAGGCGGGGCGCTGCTGCGAGGGCGCGGTCTGGCTCCGAGCCCGCGATGCCGACGTAGCGGTCACGATGAATGAGCATTCGCTGTCAACCATGACCGACCTGTCGAAGGCCCGCGAGAGGGTCGCCCACGAGGGCCCGGCGGCGGCAGCCCGCCGACGCGGTTTCCGGCTGAGACGGCTGAATCTGATCCTGCGCATTTGCGGCGGCCCGCGCAGGCATTGCCCCAGCCGCTGGAAGTCTTGGGAGATGCGGCTCGGCGCGTGTATCGTGGCTGGCTGCGCCTTCGCGAGGGCCTTGCTACCGTTCGTGCTGTTTTCGTTGATGGAAGCGGTCGTGGCGCCGCGCTAGTCAGTGCGCGGCTACCTGGTGGTGGGCGACATCACTTTGGCAGCGTGCGGGAAGTCGAGGGACGTCGACTTCGCGGTCTTCGGCGCAACGCGGGACCTCTGCCAGCGACTGGGCGCGGTGGGCTTCGAGGTCCCCCTCGCCGCGGGGAATATAATCAGCGGCGTCGGGGCGGCCGGGGTGCGCACGGCCCATCGCTTGTGGCGCCGGGATTCCAGGCTGCGGGAGGCGGTGAAGAGCCCGGGGGTCGACTCCGGCATGAGGGCGAAGGCCTCGTGCACCGTCGGTCCCGCGCTGCCAAGTGGCGCACCTGGCCGCCAGGTCGTCGCGATGCACGAGGCTCCGTCGCGCGGCGGCCGAGCTGGGCAGCGTCTTCAGGCGCGGGGGGCGCGGCGCCCATCTCCCGCGGGGCCAGGGCGGTCGGCGCGCCGACGGTCGCGCTGGAAAAGGCCGGGGCAGTCAGCGGCCAGGCGCCGGCAGGAGCTGCTGGCAGCAAGAACAGGGCGCTGCAGTTCGCGCTGCAGCCACGGCAGGGCTGGCGATTAGACCCCGCCTATCCGGCCAACGCGCTGCCGTCGGAGGCCTGGGCCAGGAATCTCTACGAGGCGCTGCGCAACGACTCCAGCCTGGAGACGGCCTTCGAGGCGGCCCAGCCTGAGACTTGGGGGCAGGTGTGGGGCCCGGCCGACAAGGTCAAGATCGGCTGGGCGGCAGCAAATTGCAGAGCCTGGGCCACGGACGAGGGTGACGAGATCGCCCTCCAGTCCTTCAGCTCCGAGCGGGTCTGCCAGTTCATTGAGGCAGGGGCCCATCGGTCGCTGATGGGGATGCTGCAGGAGGAGCACTTGGGATGGGCGATCGGAGGACCACCGACGCTGCACCCAACGAGGGCAGCGCTGGCCGCGCTGCGCCTGAAAGCGGATGCCGAGCAGGTGGCCTAGTCGCTCTTCTGCGCAGGTCTGGTCACGCAGGCTGACTCATGCCAGGAGCGGGCAGCGCTCAGCCCCGTGTGCGTGCCCTGCGAGGCGGCGCCAGGGACGGCGAAGCACGGGGTGTTCTGCCGTGGCGGCGCGGCTGAGGTAGCCGCCCGACTCGACTTCCACGAGGTCAAACAATCCGGTGCTGCTGCTGCTGAGGGCGAGGCCATTGGCGTGGTAAGAGGTGCCTGGCCAGCTCGGGGTTGGAGGAACTGCCTCGCCCCGCTCAGCAGGAGGAGTGCCGACGTGGAGGGCCGCTGCGCTGGGGGGGGCCAGCGGCGCCGCCTGCGTCGCCGGCTTGGCTTGTTTCCCAGAGTGGAGAGAGTTGACGAGGAGTGGCTGCGCCGTCATCTCCATGAATGCGGACGCGACGCAGAGAAGAGGCACGTGCGGCAGCGTGCCAGGCTGGCGCGTGGCCGTCGACTCATTCCACGCCGACTTGTGGATGGAGGTCTGGGCCCTCGTTGGGGACCTGGCTCGCCAGGCGGTCAGCCTCCGCTGGGCGCGTGCCTTCGCCAGCTGGGCGGCAGCGGAGGCAGCGGGGGCGCCGTGGCACCGGCACCGCGTTAACAGATGCGCTGATGCCAGCGCGTAGGGCGGTGCCAAGTCAACCCGATTTTCGAGGTGGTGGAGAGGAGGGCGGCCCAGCTCGGAGCGGCCGCAGGTGCCGCAGTGATCGTGGGCGCCCATCGCGGCGCGGTTTTGAACAAATTGGCTGCTGAGGGGTGCCCTTCGAAATTCGGTCGTCCTCGCGTTTGGCGAGAACGGGCACTCGGTTTTGAGGTTGGGACGGGCTTGGGGCTGTTATATGTGTAGGGTTGGGAAGGGGGCTTCGATCCAGAGTTGTCGGGGCCGTTGCCCTGGAATGCCTCAGTCCGTGGCGATCGCCCATCCCTCCAATAAGCTGCGGGCGGTGCGTGGGGATCGGGGGCGCGGGGGGTTCGGGAGGGGCTTTTGGGGGGGGATCGGGCGATCGTCTTCTGTAAGCTCAGTGCTGTGGCGCTTACGCGCGTCGGCAAGTGTGCGGCTCAGCCGAGCCTGCAGACAGGCTTTTCTCGTCTCGGCCCCGATCGTCGGCCCGTCGTCTGGTTCGGTCGGACCTGGGACGGTTTCTGTCAGGACGGGAACCCCAGTCCAATCGTTTTGGGGGGCTCCTTTTCCCGCTTTCTCCGGCTTCGTTCGGCGCAGGGCCCCAAGACATGCTCGGAGAGGGTGGAAACTCGCCGGGCCCCAGAGGTGAGAATGCATAGGCGTCCTGTTTCGGGGCAGGTCCTGCTCGCAAGTAGGTCAGGGAGTTCGGCTCCGCGGGACTCTTCTTTCGTAGGATCCGAAGATTACAACTGCAGGTGGAGGAGGAGGTGGAGGAGGAGAAGGAAGAGGAGGAGGAGGAGGCGGAGGAAGAGGAGGAGGGGTAGGAGGAGGAGGAGGAGGAGTAAGTGGAAAAGGAAAATGAGGAGGAGGCGGAGCAGGAGGAGGAGGGAAAAGATGATGGTCATGATGATGATGAGGATGATGATGAGGATGAGGATGATGATGATGATGATGATGATGATGATGATGATGATGATGATGATGATGATGATGATGGTATGATGATGATGATGATGATGATGATGATGATGATGATGATGATGATGATGATGCTGATGATGATGATGATGATGATGATGATGATGATGAATCTGATTATGACGATGACGATGGTAATGATGATGATGATGCTGCTGCTGATGATGATGGTGGTGGTGGTGATGATGCTGATGCTGATGATGACGATGATGATGATGATGATGATGATGGTGGTGGTTGTGATGATGATGCTGATGATGACGATGACGATGACGATGACGATGATGATGATGATGATGATGATGATGATGATGATGATGATGATGATGCTGTTGATGATGATGATGATGATGATGATGATTATGATGATGCTGATGATGATGCTGATGATGATGATGCTGATGCTGATGATGATGAGGATGATGATTATGGTGGTGATGGTGATGGTGATGGTGATGGTGATGGTGATGGTGATGGTGATGGTGATGGTGATGGTGATGATGATGATGATGATGATGATGATGATGATGATGATGATGATGATGATGATGATGATGATGATGATGAGGGAACGGGCAGGACGACGACAAGTGGAAAACATGGTGAGATAGGAGGACGAGGATAGCAACAAGGGGAGGATTGAGGAGGAGGGGAACGGGGAGGAGGAGGGAGGCCACTTTTTTTTTCAACGTTGTCCCCCCGAGATCTGCGATCCCGTTCTCCAGGACCGGCTCTTCATCCTGAGTATTTTTGTTGGCGGTTTTTGGGCCTGGCGAAGACCCCCTATAATCGTGTATGTTGGCGGTCCCTGGGCCTGGCGAAGACCTCCTGAGGCCGAAGATTACTCCAAACCCGCCCTCGTGGTTTTGCCGCAATGAGACGGAGGAGGAGGTTTTGAGCACCGGGGGGTCTGGGACGGTCGCGCATCTCATGTCAGGTTACCAGCCGAGAGCCTCGCTGGAGCAACACAATAATAGTATGAAAGTCCAGGGGGTCAACGCGTTGCGATGAGGGAACCGCTGCCCAAGCAGCTCTTGACCTCGCGGTAAGCTGCCTGCCGAAGCAAGCGCGCAGCGAAAACGGGTTGGACGGTTAGACGTCTGCCTTGGATCTGCCTCCGCCCAGGTTGCCATGGCCCTTTTTGTGTGTAAGGGGCAAAGATGCAGATCCCCCCCAGAATTTACAAGGAGGAGGGAGGGGGTCAAGGAGGGACCAGACGGGCTAGGACCAGGATAGATCAGTTCCAGAGCGTTCCGGAACGCTCTCAGAGCGTTCCGGAAAGGTTTGACAAGGCCGCGGCGATCGATCACTGGGCCGTGCAGCTGCGCGGCGCCACGGCGCCAACTTGCTGGGCCCCCGCCGGCCCTCCTATGGCAAGTCCGAGTCCGAGTCCAAGCCGCCGGATCCGAGATAATCTCGACCTATCATTACCCGAAAGTGTTCTCGTTCTGGTTTCGTCTCAAAAGGGTCTCGGAGGGAGGGAGTTAGATTGGGGCTCATAGGTCCTTTGCAAGGGGTTCTCAAGAATGTGCGCGCTAGGTCGTGCAATCGTTCGTAGATGCGGGCACAACGCGTGCTTTTGGCATCGTTACTCCGTGAGAGTTGCATGTGTAGATGTACATGTGTATGCATGTGTGTGCGTGCGTTGGGGTATATATGGATATGCATATGCACACACACATATATATATACATATATATGTATATATATATATATATATATATATATGTATATATTCCTTTTTCCAATCAAATGATAAGGGACCCCCCCCCCCCCCCGGATGGGCGTCACCTAATTCGCCCCCCCCCCCCGCCCCTCGACGCCGGCGTGCCCTGAGGGCGCCAGGCGCCCCCCATCCGGGCCCGAAAAAGAACAAGCAGCCGTCAACGTGAACCAAAAATTGGTTCGGGCCGTCGGGTGGCTCCGCGCCCCAGGACATGCTCTTTCCTTACGAAAACCTACACCCACGACAGCCCCTCGATGCCGGCGTGCCCGGAGGGCGCCAGACGCCCCCCATCCCGAGCTCGGAAAAGAAGAAGCAGCCGTCAACGTGAACCAAAAATTGGTTCGGCCCGTCGGGTGGTTCTGCGCCCCGGGACATGCTTTTTCCATACGAAATCCCACACCCACGACAGCCCCTCGACGCCAGCGTGCCCGGAGGGCGCAAGACGCCCCCCATCCGGGCCCGAAAAAGAACAAGCAGCCGTCAACGTGAAGCAAAAATTGGTTCGGCCCGTCGGGTAGCTCTGCGTCCGCACACATGCTCATTCCTTACGAAAACCCACACCCACGAGAGCCCCTCGACGCCGGCGTGCCCGGAGGGCGCCAGACGCCCCCCATCCCGGGCCCGAAAAAGAAGAAGCAACCGTCGACGTGAACCAAAAATTGGTGCGGCCCGTCGGGTGGTTCCGCGCCCGGGGACATGCTCTTTCCCTACGAAAACCCACACCCACGACAGCCCCTCGACGCCAGCGTGCCCGGAGGGCGCCAGACGCCCCCCATCCCGAGCACGACGAAGAAAAAGCAACCGTCAGCGTGAACCAAAAATTGATTCGGCCCGTCGGGTGGCTCTGCGTCCGCGCACATGCTCATTCCTTACGAAAACAGACACACACACACGCACGCACGCACACGACGGCCCCTCGGCGCCAGCGTGCCCGCAGAGCGCCAGACGCTCCCATCCGGGGCCCCGAAGAAAAAAACAGCCGTCGACGTGAACCATAAATTGGTTCGGCCCGTCGGGTGGTTCTTCACTTCCAAACATGTTCACTCCTTACAAAAACACACCCACGCAGCCCTGAGCCGTCGAGCTCGCGACAAACATCAAGTTTACACCCCTATGGCAATGAAATTTCACGAGCTCGCCACATTCTGTGACCACATAGCGCGGCGAGGTACCAGACCCGCGCTCCCGCGCCAAGGATGAGGATGAGGGACAAGATGTTGTGGCGAAGCGAAGCGAGCCAACAACATCTTGTATATATATATATATATTGTACACAAATACACATATACAAACTATCACACATATATACATTGTATATATATACACACGTATCATTTGCGACCCCATTTCGGAAGACCCCCTTTTACCAGGAACCAGGCGACGACGAGCAGGGCCCTGCCTCCCGCCTCCCGCGCCCCGCGCTTTCACCGCGCGCTCCACGGCCCGCCGCCGAGACCGGGCGGCTCCACTGCCCGATGTGCCGGAAGGTCTCTTGCCTGAGGCCTTGCCACCCCCCGCCCCGCCCTTCGGGTCGGGTCGAAGGGAAGGCGTGGGGATGGAGACGGAGAGTGGGAGGGGGGAGGAGGGATGAGGGAGTCGGGAGGAGAGAGGAGGGAGCAGGAGCAGGAGGACGAGGAGGAGAGGCAGGAGGAGGAGGAGGGCTGCATCCGACGGGTTCTATCGCCTTCGTCAGGAGAAGGATGGGAGGAGAAGGTTTTTTTTGGGGGAGGATGGGGAATGATGATGATGATGATGATGATGATGATGATGATGATGATGATGCTGATGATGCTGATGATGCTGATGATGCTGATGATGATGATGCTGATTATGCTGATGATAAAGAAGCTGCTGATTATGCTGCTGATGATGCTGATGATACTGATGATGATGCTGCTGATGATGGTGATGATGACGATGGTTGTGATGATGATGGCTGATGCTGATTGTGATGCTGCTGATGCTGATGCTGATGCTGCTGCTGATGGTGATGCTGATGCTGGTAAGGATGACAAATCTGATGTTAATTATGATGATGCTGATGATGATCACGATGATGATGCTGATGCTGCTGATGATGCTGATGATAGTGATGATGATGATGATGATGGTTATGATGATGCTGCTGCTGATGATGATGCGGGTGATGAGTACGATGCTGATGACTCTGATTATGATGGTGGCGGTGCAGATGATGGTGGTTGTGATGATGCTGATGTTGATGACTGATGGTGATGACTGATGGTGATGATGATGATGATGATGATGCCGGTGATGATGATGATGATGATGATGATGATGATGATGATGATGATGATGATGATGATGATGATGATGATTATGCTGCTGGTGGTGATGATGATGAGGCTGAGGACCAGGATGCTGCTGATGATGATGATGCTGCTGCTGCTGATGATGATGATGATGATGCTGATGATGATGATGATGATGATGATGATGATGATGATGATGTTGCTGCTGCTGCTGCTGATGTTGATGATGTGCTTCAATGATGAGGAGGAGGAGGTTGGATGAACAGTACACTGCATAGATGTACCATGTCTGTTCGGCGCTGCGCTTTGATTGCT
>CAUYUJ010014909.1:295247-320247 GCA_963575745.1 Prorocentrum cordatum
GTTCCTTAGGTCAACGCCCCGACTCTACGAAGCTTGCAGAACTAGACCTCGAGCGCGCGGAGCGCGTGCGCTCTGATCGGCATGTCGCCACTGGCGCTGATGCGGACCCGCGCGCGCGGCCCGCGCGGTATTCGGTGTGTGCTGGGCGAAGACGTGCGCTCGCGCTGCTGGTAGCGAACATGGGGAGCGCGAGCGCCCCGCGTGATACAGCCCCATACAGTCGACCATGGTTCGGGGGCGGAAATGAGGGGGGTGATGACTAGGGGGGGGGGATATCATGGCGGGGGCCATGATATTTCCCCAGATTTCATGGCACCTCTTCTTATTTCATTACGTCCCTGGCCCCCCCGCTGGGCCGCGCACATGCCGCCGGTCATGATTTGCACCCCCCCCTCTTGGACACCCCCCTCTTGGCCGCTCCCGAATGGTCCAGTTGCACGACGGATGGCGTCTGAGACTATGAGACCTTTGTTGGTTCCTGGCGACAACGGGCGTGACAGGCGGGGGGGGGAGGGGGGGCGAGGGGGCCGATCACGTCACGATTCGCGCTGGCGCCGTCGGGGATTGCCTAAGAAAGGCTGATTTCCACACTGACGGCGCCGGCGCGAATCGGGAGGTGACCAGGGGGGGGGGGAGAGCAGGGGGGGAGGGAGGGGTGGACGGTCACGGGCGTGATCGCGAATCATACAAACTGCGCTCTATAAAGACACGGTGGGCTTCAGAGCAGAGGATCAGCGGGTGTCTGGCATCCTGCGCGGTGAACTCTGGCCTCTGCACTCGCGCGAGGCCCGAGGCCGACGAAGAAATTCAGGGACATTCATCCGAATTCTTCGGAGGTCCGCGCAGATTTCTTGGATCGGCGCCGGGCCCCCTTGGCCTGGCGGTGCGTCTGGCGCCACCGCTGGCGCGCCTCGCGCGAAGCGTAGGGTGTGGGAGGCGCATGTGCCGTGTTTCCCTCTGTGTTTTGGATTTCCACGCGAGACCGTAGGAGGAGGCAGGCAGGAATTGAGTGTCCGGACCCCAGAGGGGAGTGCTCGTGAGTACGAAGTGCCCCTCCCCGTGGCCCAAGTTTCCTGTGTGCCACTCGACCCATGTCTCAGCCTCCACAGACAAGCATGACTGCTCGAGAGTGCTGCGCCCACCGCACAGGGCGCTAGGAGGCGCCTGGGCAGCCGCCTGCGCGCGCGAATTCGGTTTGCAATTCGGTAGCAAGGGGCCTTACCCCCGCCGCGCCAGGCAGCGGCTGAAGGGCAACGGACAGGACGAGGACTCCCTCGGGGCGGCGCCCTGTCGGGAGGGCCGGGCGCTGGGCAGCGGGGGGGGCGCCGTGAGCGGGGCTCATGTTCATTCCTCGGATCGATCTCGATGGATTCCGATTCCGATTCGCTTCGACTCTCTTATGCCGAGCTGGCCTCGGAGTTCGAGGGCCCCAGAGGGGCACGAGAGGTGCACGTTACTTCGCCCCCCGTTCATGGCCCCCTCCGTTGACGAACGCCCGAAGGGGGCAGTGGCAGGCTTTCCGCGCCACCTCGGGTGGCCGAAAAGTAGCATCGGCACGGGCAAGCTATCGGAGGGCCCGGGGCCTCTTGGATCGGGGCTCGGCCTCCCCATTCGAGGCCCTGGCCACGCCTCGAGTGGGAGGGATTCTGCAGCGGAGATCCGCGTGGGCATCCGAATGCTAATGTTTACTTCTACGACGACCATTCGGACGATAAGGAGTTTCGGGGGGAGGAAACAACGTTTCACTCAATCGATCTCACTATCGATCTCACCACTGGGCTTACTATCGGTCTCGCTATCGATCTTACAATCGACCGCGCTATCGATCTGACTATCGATGCCACTATCAATCTCACTATCGATGTCACTGTCGGTCTTACTATTGATGTCACTATCGATCTCAATTTCTGTTTAAAGTGCTATCGATCATGCTATCGATCTCACTATCGATCTCACTCGATCGATCTGGCTATTGATATCATTATCGATGTTACAATTGATCTCACTGTTGATATCATAGTCAATATCACTATCGATCTCACTATCGATCTGACGATCGATCTCACTATCGATCTGACTATCGGTCTCACTAACCTGTACAGATGTTTACAAATCCCAATCGTGTTAACCAAGTTTCTGTTCGACACCCTTATTGACGGACAGGGGTCCCATCGATAGTTGGTAATAATTGTTGACGCGTCGCGTAATTATCCCCACCAGTCCATCCAGAAACGATGCCCAGAAGAGTCGAGGCGATCAGGGAAGTGGAAGAGCATGTAAAACACACAAGGTGGGGGAAGCCATCTGAAACCTCAAGAGGGGGAGGATGGTGAAGGAGGAGGAGAACCTGAGGAGGAGGAGGAGGAGGAGGAGGAGGAGGAGGAGGAGGAGGGCGAACATGAGGCAGGACGACGAGGCAGTGGACAGGGAGGAGGACGAGGAGGAGGAGGAGGCGGAAGAGGATGAGGAGGAGGATGAGGAGGAGGAGGAGTAGGAGGAGCAGGAGGAGGAGCAGGAGGAGGAGGAGGAGGAGGAGGAGGAGGAGGAGGAGGAGGAGGAGAGGAGGAGGAGGAGGAGGAGCAGGAGGAGGGGGAGGAGGAGGAGGAGGAGGAGGGAGAGGTGGAGGAGGAGGAGGAGGCGGAGGCGGAGGAGGAGGAGGAGGAGGAGGAGGAGGAGGGACATCTTGGCGAGCCCAGGACAGTTTTTGAGAGTCTTGGGTGCCGCGGTCATCCTCTTGAAGCCTCTTGAGATCCTCTTGAAGGCATCTTGGGCGCCCTCTTGGGGCCGCCTGGGTGCCTCTTGGGGCCATCGTGGGGCGCTCTTGGGAGCCTTAGGAGCGCTCTTGGGGCCATCTTGGAGGAGATCGATCAAAGAAGAGGGGTTCCCTAATTCGCCTCCCCCCGTGGGAGCCCCACAACTCGTCTCTTGGGGCGCTCTTGGGGCGCTCTTGGGCACTCATGTGGCCGTCTTGGGGCTCTCTTGGGTCTCTCCTGAGGCCCTCTTGGGCCATCTTGGAGCCATCTTGAGGCCTCGGGTGGCCATCGGAAGCGAAAAGGTGAGACAGCAAAACAATTGGACGGATGTTGCCCTCTTCGGGGCCTCATTGGGGAGCTCCATGGCAATTTGGAACTGTCTTGGATCGGTCTTGGGGCCTATTGGAGCATCTTGGGACCATCTTGAGGCATCTTGAGGTATCTTGAGGCATCTTGGAGCTCATCTTGGGCTCCCCGAGGCGCTCTTGGAGCTATTTTTGGTCATCTTGGACGCTCCAACCCCTCGCGGGACCTCCCGTCCAGGTCCAGGGGAGGGGGTAGGGGGAGGGGTCAAGACACCCTCCAGATGGCAAGCCGTCTAGCTCACTCCCACCCGCCCTCCCAACACATAAGTAACACCCGAGCCTCAGCATGTTCCGCGGTCGTCTTTTAATGGGCAGTTACTGTGAACCTAAACCGAGCCCATGTGCGCGACGCTGGGGCGAGGTGCGCCACGCGTGACAGGCGCGCCACGCGCGCCAGGCACGTCCAGGGCGCCAGATGCTCACTCCAGCCGCGCCAGGTGCGCCATGTCCGGGGCACGTGCAGAGTGTGTCAGGTGCGCCTTCGCACGTGACAGCAAACATCGGGAGACATTGTCAGCCCCACCACCCCTGTCGAAAACCAATGCCCATCATTGTGTCTGGTGGGCCTGCGCACAGCAGGTCATACGCCACACCCCCGCCGTCCCTGACAACAACCACTTGACAATGATCGCGGGTTGGCCGCGCACTATTCACATTTAGCCGCGAGGTGCGTTTTGTATTGTGTGTTTGTCACGGATGGTCGACCTGCGTTCAGTAGGCAATAATTTGCTGACACCCCTGCCGTCCCTGTCGAAAAACTACAAAGTGCCAGCGGGCCTCACGAACACGACTCCATACTTTGCCCCAACGTGTACTGAGTATTGTTTTTGGCAGGGATGGTGAGGGGGGGGGCCGCATCGGGTTGGTTGCGCATGCTCCGAATTTGGAGGCAGTGTCCGCATGGTTCCGGGTTGGCTGCCGGCCGGGTGCGGGAGGGGGTGTTTATTAATAGGGAGCAGTGATAAACCCCTCTCCGAAGGGGAAGAAGGGGGGTGGAAGCACCTGCGCCCAGAGGGCTGGTGGGATTATTTCTCCGCAGCACCCGCCGCACAACAACGACTACGACTATGACAACGACTACGACAAAGTTGGCGATACGACGATGATCATGACTGCGATTATAACTGCGATTCCTATTTCGATTACAATCGCGATTCCAATCACGAGTACAACCACGACTACAATCACGACTACAATCACGACTACAATCACGAGTACAACCACTGATCCCTATTGCAACCCTCATGAGAAGATGCTCACCCATCCTCTCGCGTGTAGGTAGCCCAAAATTGAGTATTCCCTTTGGGAGAGAAGCCCCCAACCTCATCTAGTCCGCCAAGCAATAGAGGAAACTAATCTCCGCCGCGACGATGACGACTACAATTGCGACTACGATTGCGACTACAGCCACGACTACGATTACGACTACACGCACGACCACAATCACGATTCAAATCATGAGTACACACGCGACTACAATCATGGAACCCCTGATTTCTATTGCAATCCTCCTGTTAAGATGCTCATAATTCCTCTCGCGTGTAGGGTAGCTCACAATGGATTATTCCTGGGAGAAAGACCCCACAACATTATCCAGTCCGCCTAACAATGGAGGGACAATAATCTCCACCGACACGACGACGACAACGACGACGACGGCGATAACGATCACGAGGAGCAGCAGGAGGAGGACCAGGAGGAGGAGGAGGAGGACAAACAGACGGATGACAATGATGATGATGCTGATGCTGCTGATGATGATGATGATGATGATGATGATGATGATGATGGCGATGATGCTGTTGTTGATGATGATGCTGATGCTCATAATGTTTATGATGATGATGATGTTGTTGTTGTTGATGTTGTTGCTGTTGTTGTTGAGGTTGTTGATGATGCTGATGCTGATATGATGATGATGTGTTGTTGATGGTGATCATGATGCTGCTGATGACGATGCTGATGATGCTGCTGCTGCTGATGATGATGATGAAGACGATGACGATGACGATGGCGATGACGATGACGATGATGATGGTGACGACGACGACGACGACGACGACGACGACGACGACGACGACGATGATGATGATGATGATGATGATGATGATGATGATGATGATGATGATGATGATGATGATGATGATGATGATGATGATGATGATGATGATGATGATGATGAGGAGGAGGAGGAGGAGGAGGAGGAGGGATGAGGATGAGGATGAGGAGGAGGAGGAGGAGGAGGAGGAGGAGGAGGAGGAGGAGGAGGAGGAGGAGGAGGAGGAGGGTATGAGGGGGAGGAGGAGGAGGAGGAGGAGGAGGAGGAGGAGGAGGAGTGCAGAAGGTGGAGGAGGAGGAGGAGGAGGAGGAGGAGGAGGATGGGCGAGTTTCCCCAGCCGATAGAAAAGGGGGGGATCCAAAACTAAAGACCTCCTAGGGTTGTCGGTATCGATCTCACTATCCATCTCACTATCGTTCTCACTATCCATCTCACTATCGATCTCCCAACGGGACACCGGCGGGACATCGACGGGACACCAGCGGGACACCCTCGAGACACCCCGGGCCGCCATTGGACAACCCGGGCGGGAGGGGGCGGTCTTTGAGCCCAGCGGCGCCCTAGCCAGAGGAGGGTTCATTCTTCTCCTCCGCCCACGCAGTTTCGCCTCACCCGCATGCACGACACGATATCGGCACCGACCTGTGTGGGGGGGGCTCCTCCGCTTCCTTGCGATCTCACCCCCGCGCCTCCGATGCAGTTTTCTTTTTAATTAGCGGGCGAATAACTGTATGCACTTTTCCGCGATTGGGTGCGCTTGTCCGATGGCGGTTGCAAAGTTTGTACGTACCCTGCCTGCCGCCAAAGGGGTAGAAACGTCCCACCCGCCCCGGGACAGGCGTCGCCGATCGCGGAACAGTTTACGCTGCACCGTTCTTCGCCCGCTGATTCTATGCGGGTGCTCAGTGCTTGGGTGCTATTGCAGCGGCGTAGGATTTGTGCAAGCTTCTTGGTCCGCGTCCCCAGGGGTAGCCCGAGTGCCGCCTCCTCGCCGCCGCCGTCATCGCCGTCGCTGCCTTCCTCGCCGTCTCAGTTGTCGCCATCGTCATCCCTATGTCCGAACACGTTGCCGTTTGGAGGAGGAGGAGGAGGAGAAGGAGGAGTAAAAGGGGACTAAGGGAGTGACAGGGGAGAGGAGCAGTGGGGCAGTTGGAATGGAAGGATGGGATGAGAGCCGGGGCGGACCAGGAGGGCAAAAGGGGACGGATGAAGACTCATGGAACAGGAGCTCGCCAGACAGCGAAAGCATATCGTGGGGTTCTCCGCGTATTGTTTTTTGGCGGAGGGAGGGGGAACAGACGTGTCTGTTTCCAGAGGCCAATGCAAATCGTGATGCAACGGGCATGGCACTTGGGCTGCCCAAGGATGTGTCGACCAGAGGTGTTCTGAAGGCCCGTTCCTTCGCCAATCGTATTTTGTTGGTTCAGGTACGTAGACGAATTCGTTTCAGAGCTTCAGGATCACCGCGACGTGGCAGGCATGGCACTTGGGCCTTCCAATCTGGGGCTCTGGGGGTGTGACACGTGCACGTTCGCGCTCCGATTGTGGGGACCTCCGATGGGCCCAAATTGTAGGATCCCCACGCGAATTTGCAGCGCCACTCAAACTCAAGCCAATTCATATCCAGACTCGCCTGTAGTCAGCCACACACATACTCAGGCGCTCGTGCACACCCTCAGGATTACCTGGCCGCTTGCATTCATATTCGCTCATAAGCAGATCCTTTTACACTGCGACCAGAAGAATAAGCTCGTTCGAACTTTGATGCACATGATTGGTCTTCGCGTAGAGTACCTGTTTGATATCATCGAACGGCCTCCGGCCCACGCCACCACCGTGCCAGGCGTGGGTCAGAATCATTCGGGATGTTTCTTTGGGTCTCTTCGGAGCGCTCTCTGGGGCCTCTTTGGGGTAGTTTTCGGGCCTCTTGGGAGCCTCGTGGGGGCCTCTTGGGAGCCTCTGGAGGGCCTCTTGAGGCTTCCCTGGGTCCTCTTGGGGGGCTTTGGGGCCTCTTGGCGGCCTCTTGGGGGCCTCCAGGGGGCCTCCAGGGGGCCTCTCGGGGCCGCTGGCTCGAAGTGTCCGTTCGGTTGCCTTGTCGGGTCCCCCTCTTGGAGCCATCTCGGGGGCCTCTTGGGCACTCTTGGGGGCCTCTTGGGCCGTCTTAGGGTCCTCTTGGGCCGTTTTGGGGCCCTCTTGGAGGCCTCTTGCGCCGTGTTTGGGCGATCTTGGAGGCCTCTTTGGACGCCTTGGAGCGTCGGGAAACTGGTAAGGCGAGAGAGCCGAAATCCTTCAAACACCGAAGCACAGTCTATGGTTTGTACCCCTTGGGGCCATCACGGGGAAGGCTCTTGGGGGCCTCTTGGGACGTCTTGGGCGCTTTTTCGGCTGACTGGAAACCATCTTGGGCGTCTTGGACCGACCGTGCGGCGATTCGGGGCCCTCTTGGACCGTCTTGGGGGCCTCTTGAGGCCCTCTTGGCCCGTCTTGGGGCCCTCTCGGGCCCGATCAAGTCATGCGAGGAGACGCCCTGGTCCCCAGGGGCCACGCGACGCGCTCCAGGGGCCACTCGATGTGCCCTGGCCGATTTGGCAATTTCGGGTCCGGGCCCCGTGAGCATCCGCAGGGTTGACGATTGGGGCTCAGGAGGGTCCAGGAGGGGAGCTGAGGACATTCCAATTCGTTCCTCAAGGGTACGGTGGGAGATTTGTGTAGTGACAATGACTTTTGCCTTACCGTTCTCTGTCCTCCGATGGGCTCTGAAGGCTTCAACATGGCCCCACGGTGGCTCAGGACGGGTTCGGATGTCCCTGTGAGGACCCCGGATCACCCCAAGAGTGCCCCAAAAGGCCAACGTAACCATCAGTACGTGACGCCATTTTGGTCGCAAGGCGGTCCCAGGAGGGCTCCTTGGGCTCCGAGAAGCCCTAACAGAGTCGCAAGAGTGCCTTCGAAGGGCTCCAACAGAGCCTAAACAGGGCCTCTACAGCACAGCAGAGAGCTTCAAAATAGTCACAATATGTCCGCCCCCCCCCAGCCCTCAAATCCGAGGCTTCGACCAGAAAGGATGTTCTTTTGAGCCTCATCCTTCTCGCCGAATTTGGCCAGGGGCGGACACCGCGCTAGATTGCCAGCCAAATCCAGACCACATACAAGCCATGGAAGTGTTGCGACGTGAACTGCCCCCGACAAGGCGGGCGGACCCGTTTTCTCGCCACACGGCGACGACACCGGTGTGGAATGGATCCTTGTCTTGGCCTGGAAGTCAGCCAAGACGACCCAAGGCGACAGCACAATAAGCCAGACCACGCCCCGCAGACCCGTCAATTAGATCCCGGCTTGGAGCCAGACCCCCGCCCCCCCCCTCCGGCCTTCTGTCCAAGCCAGGAATGACACAATAATGATACCTTTTCGGCTCTGGGGACTTCGCTGGGATGGCCTGACCAAGCTCCCGGATACGAGGACGAAGACGAGGACGAGCAAGACGAGGACGATGATGCCAAGTGCCCCCCTCTGTGCGGTTCCCCCCGCGGCCTCTCTTTGTCCTCCCCGCCGCCCCAGGAGAGCCTCCAGAAGTGGATGGACTCTGTGGGCGCCAAGAAGTGCCCCTCCTGCAGCATGGTGCGCGGCTGCCTCCAGTAACGGGGAGCAATTTCGGAGGAGGCGGCGGAGGAGGAGGCGGAGGAGGACGGGGAAGGCTGCTCGGGAGTGCACGCGCGCGGCCGCGCGCGGGATCGGTGTACCCCGCGCCCTGGCCTTGCGCCCCTGCCCCTGCCTCGTCCTGCGGGGCCCCTGTGGACCACGAAGTCCCCTCTCCAGGGCCCTCGGGGGGTGCCTCAGGGGGCCTTTGGGGCCCTCTCGGGGAGACGGGCCTGCCGAGGCTCTTGGACGGTCCCGTCATGAATCTTGACGGCCCAGTCTTCCCGAGGTGTTTGCAGCAGGAGTTCGAGTCAAACTTCTGATTAGGTCCCTCTCCTCATGTTTCTGACGGCCCCGTCACTCCGAATTGAGTCCACCAGACACGAGTCTCATGCCTTCCCGATTCTTGGAGCTCTCCTTGACGATATCGGGATTATCTTGAGGCTTCGGGGGGCTATCGGACGTGTAAGGGCGAGAGCTCGAAACCAATCAACGCAACCTGACGTTTTCATTCCAATCGTGGCCTCTTGAGGGTAAGGCTCCGTGGCCACCTGCAGCCAGCCTAGCGCCATCTTGGGTCTCTATGCCAGAGGCCATCCAACTACGAAGGTCAGTTTGGGCCATCTTGCGCGACACAGTAGAGCTTCAAGACTCTACCCCTTGTTGGGCTCATTCTCATTGAAGGCCCGTGCACGGGCGCTGCTTCCCCATTCAGACGTGAAGCGCGCCGTTGCGTGCGGGGGCTGTCATGAGCGATGCGTGACCGCGACGGCGGCGGCTGATGATGCGCAGACAGCAAAGAGGGACTTGGCGAGCAGAGCACGCGAAAGGACGTGCCCGTGACAGGAATGCATCAGCAGCGCATGAGAGGCATGCCCTCCCAGTGATGGAGTGTGAATAGGTTCTGCGCAGCACGCAAGGCCGTTGGGTGTACTTCCCGCGACTGCCAGGGGTACAGGTGCAAGAGATCAATGCAAGAGGGGGTTCCAGGTATCCGCGTTTGCGTTGGGGCGGGATGGTGGGGGGGGGGGACATTTCGTTCGGTCCGTGCAAAGAGAGAGGAATCCTTGCGTGCAAGACTTGCGGAGGACGCCCAACGGCGATGGCATTTTCAGGGCTCTCGACGCAGACAGGTTGAGTGCCGCGATTCTCATGAGTGAAAGGTCACCCTTAGCGTCTCGGCCGCCACGGGCTCGCTTCAAGCTGCCTTTGAGCCAGACTTGCTCCAGCCGCGTGCTGGAGGTGGCCTTCAGCTGGGTTCGGAGCTGCCGTGAGGTAGTCCCGAGCTGGCGAATGGTCGGGTGTGTGCTCGTCTTGTGTTGGCCTCGAGCTGGTCTTGAGGTGGCCCTGGTATGGCCTTATGCATACCGCGAGTTTGCCCTGAGATGGCCCTAGGCTGGCTTCGGGCTTGCCCGGAACTGGCCTGGAGCTGACTCCACGCTGGTCTCGAGATGACCTTAGAGAAAGGCCGTGCGCTGGCCATGACCAGGCTTTGAGCTGGGCCTGCGATGGGCTGGAGCTGGCCTTGAGCTGACCCTGTGCTCGCGTTGTGCTGTCCTGGAGCTGGCACGGAGCTTGCCGTTTGCTGGCCTTTTGCTGTCGTCGAGTCGTCTTGGCGTCTATCTGGTCTCCGCCACGTCTCTGCTCAAGAATTGTGCTCCCGTCCGAGCGCTGGCAGGATGGTGGGGAAGAGGACCTCCCAGAAGGAGAGAAGGCGAGAAGGATCCAAGGAGAGAAGGAGAGAGCGCTGGAGGATGATGATGGAGAGGGGATCCAAGGAGAGAAGAAGCGGAGGAAGAGGGGTGTCAGGCGGAGGCCGCAGAGCGGGAGCCCCGGCGGGCCACAAGTCGGGAAACCACGCCTCTAATCTCGCGAACCAGGAGGAGGAGGAGGAGGAGGAGGAGGAGGAGGAGGAGGAGGAGGAGGAGGAGGAGGAGGAACATGAAGATGAAGGGAGGACACGGAGGAGGGGGATGAGGAGGAGGAGGAGGAAGGAGGAGGAGGAAGAGGACACGGAGGAGCAGGAGGAGGAGGAGGAGTAAACATAATAGGAGGAGGAGGAGGAGGAGGAGGAGGAGGAGGAGGAGGAGGAGGAGGAGGAGGAGGAGGAGCAGGAGGAGGAGCAGGAGGAGGAGTTGGAGAAGCAGGAGCAGGAGCAGGAGCAGGAGCAGAAGCAGGAGCAGGAGCAGGAGCAGAAGGAGGAGGAGGAGGAGGAGGAGGACGAGGAGGAGCAGGAGGAGGAGGAGGAGGAGGAGGAGGAGGAGGAGCAGGAGGAGGAGTTGGAGGAGGAGGAGGAAGAGGAGGAGGAGGAGGAGGAGGAGGAGGAGGAGGGCGGGGGTTGAAACATTCTGGGCCTAGGCTGTGAGCCAGTTTGATTTGATGGAAGCATTGCATACTTCGTGGTGGTGGACACGTAAGAGACAGAAACATGAGCAGATGCCTGTGCCACCCTTGGTAGTTAAGTGCGCAGAAGCCTTCAACGAGCCCATTGCAGCTTATTGGAGACTTCTGCGGAGCCTATTGGAGCCTCCTTGAGCTTCTAGGGGGCCCGTTGGGAGCCTGTTTGGGGCCTCTTGGGGGCCTCGTCGGGCGGCCTTCGGGAGTTCATTGTGCCATCTTTGAGCCCCTTGGGGGCATCTTGGCACCTCCTGGGGGCCTCTTGAGCCGTTTTGGGGCGGTATTTGGAGCCTCTGGGGCCGCTTTGTCACAGGACTGGCAGTCATGCGAATATCGCACCCAGGCCTTTCTGGGATTTGGACAATTTTGGCCTTCGGGGCCCTTTGGGGTGTCCCCGTGACGCCCTCTTGGCTCGTCCTGGATGCCTCGTGGGCGCCATGTTGGGCCATCTTAGCTGCTGTTTTTGTCGTGGCCGTGTTGGAGGCATCGTATGCCGTCCTGGGGGCCATACTTGAGGCCTCGGCAGCCCCCATAACGCCCTGGAGGTGAGCTCGTCCGGGAGTCGCCCTCGGCTTGCCCCCCCCCCCCCCCCCGCCTCAAGCGCTGAATTTGTAACCTGATGGGGGGGGTCTCTTCTGTATCGTTTAACCAGCCCCGATCCCCATCCCCATCCCCATCTCCATCCAGACCCCCACCATCTCAGCACCCCAATTGGGGATAGAGATTCCATCGAGGAAAAGGTACCTCGACCGCTACCATTCGCCCGTTTCCTTCTTTTTCGGCATCTTTGGAGACGCCATTGGAGTCACCTCGACATCCTGGTCAGAACGCACCCCAGAAGAGGTCTGGGGAATAGCGGTATCAGTACCTTTTGGTTTCTCCAGGGGGGTGATTCTGGGGGGAGCACGACTTGAGACCCCACATGGGGTCGGTGGATTCGTTGGGGTCAGCCAGGTCCTGCATTCCAGCGGTTCTGCAGGCGACCCCGCATCATCGAATACGTCGATGGCAGTTGCGCTTGGGTGCCCAATTGTTTTGCAAGCGAGTTACCGACGGAGTGCATCCTTTCGAACCTGTCGAGACGGAGTTGCCTCCTCTCCCCACCCCCCTCGCCAGTTTTTGTTGTACGAGGCTGCCGCTGCCTTGCACCAATGACTATATGAGTTGTTGCGAGCCTGCCTTCAGAGAGGTCAGGAACCATGAGATTGGTTCGGTGAAAGATCACAGGCTTCAGGACATCCACGATGTCGGGCTGGCCCCAGAAACGAGGGCTGCTGGATAATGTGTATATCCAGTAAAGCATCCCAAGCGAATCCGATCATTGCTCCCCCTCCCCTCCCGCCCTCCTCTGCCGCGTCGGGGTCCCACTCCGGCGGAGGGCCGCGGTGCCCCCCCCCCACCTCCCCTGGGCACCGGCCTCGAAGCGGAGGCGATCACGAAGCAGACCCTGCGGAACCAGGCGACGCAGTGCGCCTGCCTCGCAGCGGGCGCGCGTGGGATGGAGGGATGGAGGGAGGGAGGGAGCGCGGGAATGAGGGAGGAGTAACAGGAGTAGGCGTAGGAGTAGGCGTAGGAGTAGGAGTAGGAGGAGGAGGAGGAGGAGGAGGAGGAGGAGGAGGAGGAGGAGGAGGAGGAGGAGGAGGAGGAGGGGGGGAGGAGGAGGAGGAGGAAGGCGGACGATGAGGAGGAGGAGGAGGACGAGGAGGAGGAGGAGGAGGAGGAGGAGGAGGAGGAGGTGGGTTGACGACCAGTGATAGTAATCCGTCTCTGCCTTGCGCTATCCTCTAAAAGAGTGATGGCATGCGGCCGCGCGGGAGGAGGAGGAGGAGGACGAGGAGGAGGAAGAGGAGGAGGAGGAGGAGGGGAGTTAGAGGGAGGAGGGAGGAGAGAGGATGAGAGAGCGCCCCACTTCGGACACTGTCACCGTTCGGGCCCCTGAGCCACGCGTGCTCAGCGGACCCGCTTCGAGGCGCCGCATGCCAAACAGGGGGGGTGGGATGACCCCCCCTTTGGCGCGGACAAATGGGTCCGCGGCTTGAAAAGGGAGACGGTCGGCGGTGAGCAGACCCCACGGGGCGTGGGTTGGCATGCCCGCCTCGGCGCCCTGCGAAAAGAGGCGCCTCCGTCGACGACCCCCCGCAGCGGCTCAGAAGAGGCAGACACCAGGGCAGGTGCCAATCGTTCTCGCGGTCCGCTCGGGAGGAGGCTAGCATTGATGTCGCCGCCATTTGGGAGTGGAAGAGGGTCAAGAGATAACCCTGGAAGGTGGTCCCTCTGGTCTTATCAGGGCGGGAAGCTCGGTATTTGTCTATCAGCGGTGCTGAGTTCTCTTGTACCTGCTGAAGGGAAGTCACCAGCTAGTTGGCGCGCTGGTTCAGTGCTTGTCGCTGATGGCTGGTCGCAGTGTGGTACTGTGTGAGGGCGTTCATCCAGCCAGTACCGTGCTTAGAATGAAGTTCCGCTGCCATTCGGCTTCCAGCGGTATTCGGGCCCGTTTGGGGGTGGCGCCGAGTTTGTGATTTGGGCGGTTTGCGCCGCTTGGGCATGGGCCATCGTGACGAGGGGCGCCACTTGGCTCATGAAGGCCCCCAGCTCCGTGTTCAGGCTGATCTGCTCGGTTTGGGACGCGTGGATTCCTTGCTCCAGATGGTAGCTTTGCTGCGCCAGAGTGGCTTGGCTGGTGGCCACACGGGTTGCTGTATTGTCGATGCGCTTAACCGTCTCGGCGAGTTGCTGCTGAGAAGCTTCGATCCCCCGGATCCTTGCGTCAGCTGGATCGGAGATGCCTTGCGCGCCTGGTTGAGGGAGCCGATCCTCGTCGAAGATTGTCTCGTTCCCCGTGGCCGCGTGCTGCTTGTTGGCGGACAGGCGAGGGGCGTCGGCGCCCTCGATTCCGTCAGTTCCGCCCTCCATGTCGCAGTCGGTTGCGTCCTTGATGGCAAGGTGGCTGTCGTTGGTGTATGTAGTGGTTTCCTTCTTGATGCTGGTGGTTCGTTTGCAAGGTCCCAGCGCGCTGGTGCTGCGCTGGTTCTTCCTTGGTGGCGGTGTGTTCGGTGGCGGCGGCGCTTGGGGCATGCTTGCGTTTTACGAAACCATGGCAAAAAGGTATGGTGACCGCCTCTCTGTAGGGACGGGGAGGAATTGTCCCTGCCCCTTCTGTGGGCGAGGGTACTCTCACCACAGGTTTCTCTGTCACGATGGTCTCTGGTGTGGCGATCTTTGCAACGAGTTGTTTTGGTTGGTCCGCCTTGGCTGGGGATTTTCGTCTCCAACCTGACAGTGGCCAATGGGAAGGTCGACCCATGGAGGTGGCTCGTAGAGTTCGGTGCGGAATTGGCCGATTCGACTGACGAGGTCACCTCTGGTGGCGTTGTCCCAGCCTGAGTGCTGTATTTCGCATTGCCACTTGGTGGATATGAGCACCATAGTGACTTGTGTCTTGGTAGCACTCTGCGGTTCTGTTCCCGTGATGCGGTACTTGGCATTGGCCAGAGCTGCGTCTGTGCGTTGTATTTCGCGGGCCACGTGTTTCGTCTCCTGGGTGCCCTACTTACCTTGGTGCCAACTCTCTTACCCGCCATTACCGCTTTGAAGGCGTTGTGCTTGGCGGAGGTTTGATGGGCCTGCTGGAGAGTGGTCTGGTGACCGCTTGTGTGCCACGCGATGGTATACTCACTGGGATGGGTCCCTTCGTGTCTGTGATACCTGACGCTGCAGTGGATGCTTTCTTGGCCCGAGTCAGAGAGGAGCAAGGAGACGTCGACTGGCTTGATACCGAAGGTAGCCGTTCGCCTGCGATTCTGGACAGCCGTGCAATGGCTCCCTCGGAGGTCCATGCTTTCTTGTACTTGCACTGTACGGGCGACGGCCGTGAAGGCGTCGGGGAGGTAGTCGTCCGCCTCGATGCGTGCAGCACCTTCTTGGCGGATATGTGGCGCCCCTCTGCCTTTTGCTGCGCCGTGCCTGCTCCGCTTCGATATCGGCTGCCGTTGATTCTTGGGGCATCTGAGAACTGGTCGGTGAACAACTCCGCGAGTTGAGGCGCGACAGCGATGGCACCCGGTTCGCAAATGGCCGCGCGAATCCAGACGACGTTGCCGGCTGGGCCGAGTTTGCTTTGCACGGCGTTCTGAATGCACTTGGTCGCTTCGCGTCCGAGTTCGTAGTTGGTGCCTTGGATGTGGCCTGGCGCGGTTGGTAGCCTTCGCCGTGCGCCGCAATACTGGGATCAGTATTTTTCTGGCGGGGTATTCCGTGCTGATTGTTCCCAGGATTTCGAGGACTAGGAGTAGGGATCTGTCGGGGCAGGCGGTCGCCTTCCTTTAGCGTATGCAGCGAGATGCTGCTGGCGCATGACATTCCCTCGCCGTCCCTTTCGAGCGATGTGGTAACGGGGACTTCCCAGTTCTGCGCATCAAAGCTGATGAGAAGGGACGTGCCGTTGCCCTGGTGGGTTTCGGCTTCGACTGTAGCCCCAGCTGGTTCTCGGTGTCACGGTCTGTGGCCATTCTGCGTCAGGAAGTGATGCAGCATGGTGTAGTTGGCTTTATGTTTCCCGCACAATCTCGGTAGGTCGCTCCTGAGCTCTCGCCGGTCGGAGCGGTGATCGACTTCATTGTGATATTTGTGAGCGAGGTCGTTGTATGCAGCGATTGCTCGGTCGACACCGCCTCCGCTCTGGTGTGCAGCGATGCAAACTTCCTTTCGAGCTGGGTTGCTCTCTGGTGAGGGAGTTTTTTGACGGCCTTTGCCTGGTGGCTTGGGCTGCCTTGGTGCAGGGGGCACGCGGCGAGGGCCTTTCGGAGCCATGGCCCCCGTGGATACTGAGGGGGACGACATGGGACACGTACTAGTACCGTGCTGTGTGGGGCGGCTCGGGTCTTCCGAGGCGGTAGCGGATGCGGGGGGCGACAAGTGGCGGCTCATTTCTGAGCGCAAGTGTTTTCGAGCCAAGATAAGAAGAGAAGATGTGAGAGGCAAGCTGGGCGCTTTCGCGCCATGTCTGATATTCTTTCCTTAAATCCAATCGCTGTCAATTGTGCTGACTGCTGTTGTATCGGCCGACTGGTGTGTCCGCAGAGGCCCTTGGTCCCCCAAATGGCCCTATCTTCGAATTCGCAATTAGGAATGGGGGCTTCGTACACTGGAGGCGGAGGAGGAGGAAGCAGCGGACGAGCATGGTGATGGGCAGGAGCAGGAATGATGTGATGAGGAATGAAGATGTTGATGCTGATGATGTTGATGATGATGGTGATTAAGCGGATGCTGATGATGCAGATGATGATTGTGGTGGTGATGATGCAGATGATGATGATGCTGATGATGATGGTGATGATGATGCTGATGCTGCTGATGCTGATGAGAAAGATGGTGGTGGTGATGATGGTGATGATGATGAGGAGGAGGAGGAAGAGGATTAGGATGATGATGAGGATGACGATGGTGCTGATACTGATGTCCATGCTGCTGATGCTGCTAATGACGATGATGATGACGATGATGCTGCTGATGATGATGATGATGATGCTGATGCTGATGATGATGAAGATGAAGATGCTGATGATGATGATGATGATTATGACGATGATGATGATGATGCTGCTGCTGCTGATGATGCTGATGCTGATGATGATGATGATGATGATGATGATGATGATTGTGGTGGTGATGATGATGATGCTGATGATGATGATGCTGATGATGATGCTGATGATGATGATGATGCTGATGCTGATGATGATGATGATGCTGCTGCTGCTGATGATGATGATGATGATGATGGTGGTGATGATGATGATGATGCTGATGATGATGATGAGGAGGAGGATGATGATGATGATGATGATGATGATGATGATGATGATGATGATGATGATGATGATGATGGCGACGAGGAGCAGGATTTAGAGGATAAGCAGGAAGAGGAGGAGGAGTAGGAGCAGGAGGAGGAGGAGCAAAAGCAGCAGGAGCAGGAGGATTCGTGGATTCAAAAACCATCAGAAAATTTATGATTTTCAGCCTCTGAGGCCCTAGGAGGGGCCTCAGGAGGCGCTCCTGGGGCATTTTGGCGGCGTCGTCGGCCGTCCTGAGGCCATCTTCGGCGTGTCCGGGGCCTCTTGGGGCTGTCTTGGCAATTTTTAGGGCCCTCTTGGCGTGTCGTGGCGTGTTTGGAAGCGGGCCCGGACAGTCCCGGGAGCCCTGGGACCCCCCCAAAACCCCCATGGGGGGGTACGGCACCGGACCGCGCCCCCCCCCCCGGCCTACTCCGATATGTGCATTATTATTGTTATTATTATTGTTATTATCATTCTCATGATGATGCTTATTATTACCATTTCTATTATCACGATTATTATTAGTACTACTATTCATATTCATACTATTAACATGATTAGTCTGACTGTTATTATTCTTAGTATTAGTATTATTCTTGTTATTAGTCTGTTATTCTTGGTATTATTCTTGGTATTATTCTGTTATTATTCTGTCATTATTGGTATTATTCTGGTATTATTCTGGTATTATATGTTCTTGTAATTCTTGGTATTATTCTGTTATTATTCTTAGTATTAGTCTGACTGTTATTAGAAGTTTGTCCCATGGTAGCAGCCGGCATCTATTTCGCCGAGCCAATAAGTTCTTTCTTAGATGAGGCCATTGCTTTGGAAAATGCCACCCTCGAGGCAGTCCGGTGGTTCAAGAGAGTGAATGAGTATCGCGCAAATTAGTTGCATGCCTCTTCTTGTGCACTTGGGTCCCAGGGTAGCTTCGTGGAGCTTTGTCCCTCTCGAAAGAAAAAGAAAGAAAGTATTATTCTTTATATATTCACACACGTATATATTTATATATATACATATAACTTAACACACGCGGGAGAGGCCGCGCCACACAAGGATGATGTCAAGGGCCACGGGGTGCTCGTTCTCATAAATCGCAGCTGGTGAGAAGAGGGAAGAGAAGAGAGGAACGAGGATGAGACTGAGGAGGATGAGGAGGAGGAGGAGGAACAGGAGGGAGAGGAATATGAGCAAGATAAGACAGATGTCACTGTGGGGGGACACGAGAAGGAAGGAGAGGAAGAGGAGAGGAACAGTAGGGAGAAGAAGAAGAGGAGAAGGGGGGAGAGAGGAGGGAGAGGAGGGACAGGAAAAGGGGAAGAGCTGGGAGGAGCTGGGAGGACAGGCGGGGTGGCGGCCTTTCGGGGCCCACGTCGGGCCTTGATGGGCGGTGCTGGTGCCGATCTTTCGGGGTCTCGTCGGCCGCGTCTGGGTGCACCTCGGCCTGAAAAGTCCTCCCCCCCCCCTCCTCCCCCCCCCCCTCCTCCTCCTCCGGCTCCTCCTGCTCCTCCTCCCTCCGCGCCGCTCCCCGAGCGACGCCCCCATCGGCGCTGGGCCCTGCGGCGAGCGCCCCGAGAGGGGTGGGGCCCCTGCAGGCAGGGCTCGGCGGGGGCCCCGCGGAAGCGTGTGTGCCAGCATCGCGCACCCCGTGGCTCTGGTGATCCTGTTGCCCGGTGTTTCGCCGCCCGCCAAACCACCCCAGCCCAACCCGAAGGCCTCAATGTGCCCTCCATTTCCAGGTGTGGGGTGGGGGGGGCTTCGGAGAGCATTGAAAACAACACATGGAACCCGTGCACCCCCTAACCCGAAATTCGGGTCAAATTCGGGTCTTCGGGTTGGGTTGGGGTGGTCTGGTAGGTAGTCAGTTTTGTGCGCCTCCTGGGCGGCCGCCGTTTCGGGTTCTGGGTCTCTCGTGGGCCGTCTTGGCAGCATGTTGTGACGTCTTCGAGGTCACAGGGAACGTTCTTGGGCTCTCTTGGGTACTTCGTGGGGTGTCTTGGACGCCTTCGCAACCACGAGCACACGCACGCAACTGCCAATTCAGTTTTGAGGGCTTTTC
This sequence comes from Prorocentrum cordatum, assembly GCA_963575745.1. Taxonomy (NCBI): domain Eukaryota; class Dinophyceae; order Prorocentrales; family Prorocentraceae; genus Prorocentrum; species Prorocentrum cordatum. Next base: position 314,354 of record CAUYUJ010014909.1, read on the forward strand.
TCTTGAGCTTATCCCCAAAGGTTCCTCAGACGGCACAGTCGCCGCCTCAGAGAGACCGACGACGGCTGTTGGGGCCATCTCGGAGCATGCATGAAGCTTCGATTCTTAATGACGATACTTTGGCCTCGGGAAGGGCCCGCGCGACCAGACCTGTTTTCCCGCACGAGCGGACAAGGGCACCCATGAGCCCCCAATACTCGGGGTCAGTCGCATCTACGAGCAACTTTTTTATATTCCAATGGGTGGGCTTGTTGGGCCTGGGGCACTCCACAACGTACCAGAGGCGCGGTGGAGATCGGCGACCTCGTACCGAGGAGGATACAGACGAGGAGGATGAGGATTTGCAAGGTATTCCGAGTGCCACAAGATGAAGTGCCGGAACTGTTCGACCCGCTTCTGCTTCAAGTGCTTGGCCGTGTTGACGGACAGCAGTGCGACGGGGAATCTCGATCGCCAATGTGTTGCAGGCAGACACAGTAATCCACAGACCTCTCCGTTTGCCCAGACGACTGTTGTGTCGCCTTCTTTGTTATACGCGATGCCTGCTGTTCTGTTGTGTATGATTTTCTGTTGTGTTGTGCTGTTTGAGCGTTCCCCTGTGCTCGATACGGTCTTTCGTCGGGGCTGCCTTTGCATCTTGCAGCATTGCTTGCTTGGCCCCGCCCTTGCTTGTTCGGCCCATCCGTGCTTATTCTGCCTGAGGGGGGTTCATCTTCCATCCTCAGTGTTGTCATCGGCTGGATTCGCCACCCCATCGGCGTCTTACACCCAGGATATTCCAGAGCGGGGCAAACAGGAGGCGAAGGCAGAGACCACACGCAGATTCAACACAGGCAATCGAGGCGGCTGTTGTCGCTTGTGTGAGAAGAGAACATGAAAACCAGCAGTTCTTGTATCACGGTGTCGGCCCCTTGAGGACGTCCTTGGGGGGGCTCCGTTGCCACTTGAAGCCATAGTGGCGTTCTCCTGGGACCTCGTCGAGGCATGGATGACATCATCCGGGGCGAACTTGGGCCATCGTGCGAGATCTCTGAGACCACATTGGGATGACTGTGGCCAGCTTGGAGCCATTTAGGTCTATCTTCAATACTCTAAGTGGTCGTGGGAATGCCCGTCCAGGCCCGACCCGGTAGAGGAGGCATGAATTTCACCCCGAAGGAAGATTGCGATGCTTGAGAAGAGTTAAGATCCTAAGCAACCTACGCACAGAGGGGGTGCGATGGGGCCTTGAGTCTCAGAACCATGCATCACCCTTCTGATCTATTTACGAGTCTTGCAACTTGTCTTTCTGACTGGCATGGTTGATCCTGAACGAATCGCGTATACCCACCAGCCCATCCAGGAATTATGCCCAGACGAATTGCATTGATGGCGGAAGGCTCGGAGCAAACCGAAGCCTGGGTTCAGCCTGAGTAGACCCGGGAGTCAACCAGACATCCCCTCCCAGATGCTAGAGCCTTACTTACAGCCCCCAACGGTGCTCCGAGAGCCGCCGCCAACAGCAGAAGCAGAGGCAGCAGCAGGCAGCAGACAGCAGCGGGCAGCAGCAGGTAGTACCGGGCAACATGCAGCAGGCGGCTGCAGCAGCAAGCAGCGTCAATCAGCAGCAAGCGGTATCCGAAAGATTTCTCCTTCATCCTCGCTCTCCTCCTAGCTTTCTTCTTCCATTCTTTCACTTTCCTCCTTCCTCTCTATTCCCCCTCCGATTCTATTTGCATTCCGTAAGAGGCCGCCCTCGGGGAAGTGGACGGGATATGTGTATCTATATGTGTGAATATCTTTACATTTATGTGTATGTATGTGTGTATGTATGTATGTATGTATGTATGTATGTATGAATGTATGTATGTATGTATGTATGTATGTATGTATGTATATGCATATGTATATGTGTATATATACATATGTTTTTGTATATTTATATGTATATGTATATGTACATGTATATGTAAATGTGTATGTGTATGTGTATGTATATGTATATGTATATGTATTTGTATACGTATATGTATATGTATATGTATGTGTATATGTATATATATGTATTTGTATGTGAATATGTATATGTACATGTATATGTATCTGTATATGTTTATGTATACATATATGTATCTGTATATGCATATGTATATGTATATGTATATGTATATGTATATGTACAAGTATATGTATATGTATGTTTATATGTAGATGTATATATCCCTGCGCACGAGGCGGGGGGGCCCGGAGGGGACCTTCGACACTCCATGGCGGGACCGGGTCGCCAGGGACGCCCCCAGACGGCCCAAGACAGCCCCAACACAGCGGAAAAGGGCCGCGAGAGGCCTCGAAGAGGCCTACAGTCGCAGAAATATCGCTCTAACACGCCCAAGATTGCCTCTGGATGGCCCTCAAGGCTTCAACACGGCCCAAGGGGCCTCCAGAGCACTCCCAAAAGGGCCCCAAGAAGCCAAACTCATTGATTTTCTTTTCTGGTTTTGGTGCACTTTAGCGTTTCTGCCTGTTCGGTTTCCCGACGCTGCAAGACGGTCCAGGACACCAAAATGTCGTCCAAGCAGGCTTCCACAGGGGCGCCGAGACGGCCCAGTGCCGCGCCCAGACGGTCCAAGAAAGCCCCAACATTGCAGACAACGGCCGCGAGAGGTTTCCGAGAGGCCTCGAAACGCTGACATATCGCTCGAACACGCCCAAGATAGCCTCCAGATGGCCCACAAGTATTCCAACCCGGCCTACGAGGTCCCCACGAGCACTCCCAAAAGGGCCCCAAGAAGCCAAAATTATTGATTTTCCTTCTTCGGTTTTGGGCACATTTCAGCGTTTCTGCCTGTCCAGCTTCCCGACGCCCCAAGCCCGTCCCGGACACCCAAACATCGCCGCAACAGGCCCCTACGAGGGCGCCGAGACGGCCCAGGGACGGCCCAAGCCAGCCCCAACACAGCCGAGAAGGGCCGCGAGAGGTTTCTAAGAGAGTTGCGGTCACCGAACTATCTCACACGCCCAAGCTGGCCTCCGGATGGCCCACAAGGCTTCCAACACGGCCCAAGGGGTCCCTAGGAGCACACCAAAAGGGCCCCAAGAAGCCAAACTCATTGATTTTCTTGATGATTTTTGGTGCATTTCAGCTTTTCTGCCTGTTCAGCTTTCTGACGCTTCAAGACGGTCGGCCCCAAGAGGGGCCCAAGAGGGGTAAATCGAAAATCCGAGCCTTCCACCCGGAGAGTCTCTCATGAAGCCCAAAGAGGCCCCCAATAGGATCTAAGAGGCCCTGAAGCAGCTCCCTAGAGGTCCGAAGAGGTTCCAAGAGGCCTCCCCAAAGGGCCCCAAGAGGCAAAAATCATTGTTGTTCCGTAGGTTTTCGACGGATCTTCGAGCTTTCAGCCTTTTTGGCATTTTGACGCTCCAAGACGGCCCAAGAGGCCCCAAAGACCGCTCCAAGATAGCCGAACAGGCCTCCAAGATGGCCCCAAGACGGCCCACGAGGGCCCCAAGACGGTACCTGAGGCGCCCAAGACGGCCCGAGAGGGCCCCAAGACGGCAGGGTGCCCTGGAAGCGCCCAGGAGCGCTTTGGGAAGGCCTTGGGTGCTTTGGGGAAGTTCCGGAAACGCCCAGGAGCCCCAAGGTGAACGCAAACCCAACAGCAGAGCCTTCCGCCCTAAGAGGCCCCAAGAGTCCCCAAGTGGTCCGACGAGGCCTCCAAAAGCTTCCCAAGAGGCCCCAAAGGGCCCCCAGGAGACGTACAAGGAGCCCCAAGATAACCGAAGACTGCCTTGGATGCGTCAAAACTGCCTCCAGGAGGCCCCCGGGAGGCTTCCGGATTGCCTCAATGTGGCCCCAGGTGGCCTAAGTCGGGCCTCCACGCAGCCAAGACGGCCAATGACGGTGTCAGATTGCAGAACATCACCTTCCGACTGCCCCGAGAACTCCGACGATGTCCTCAAGGGGCTTCAAAGGGCCCCAAGACGCCCCCCCAAGAAGCACCCAAGAGGTGCCTCCAACAGCCAATTGAGGAAGCACGGAGGCGCAGCGCGCGCGATGGTTCTGGTATACCTATGTATACACACATATATATACACACATACTCATCCAAACATATCGAGAGAGAGAGAGAGAGGATACATACATATATAGAGAGAGAGAGTTAGATAGAAAGAGAGAGAGAGAGGATAACGAGAGAGATAGAGAGGGAGATAGGGAGAGGGCCTTTCATCCCCCCCCGCGCGGAGGATACCTACACATGCGGCTGCAGCATCGACGCGCATGGCTTCATTGACCCCATCACGGGTTCGGCTTGGGGCTGGTTGCTCTTTGACCGCATGCATATGCCGACATTGCCATGCTGGGGGCATCGTAGGTGCGTGCTGCTGTGCATGGCGTGGCGGCGAACAGAGGGGGGCGAAGTGAGAGTGAACCAGCCTTCTCGGAAGGCGGCGGGGCTTCTCAGAAGCCCTCTGGCCTTCTGTGAAACCGTCTGTGGCTTGGGAGGAGGCTTGCCAGGCTTCTCGGAGGGCGCAGGGGCTTCGAGGGGCCCCGCCGCCTTTGAGAAGGCTGGCCCCCTCCCGCTCCACCCGTGGGTTCGCCGACGAATCGGAGGGGCAGCAGAGGCGCGTCTTTCAACTCAAGTCGGGGCCAGCCCTTGCAGCTCACACCGGCAGAACTTGGGTCGGGCGCAACCCAGCTAAAAGTGGCGTTACCTTGGTGTTATAGATATCATACAGGGGGCCACAGGATGGGCACCAAATCGTCACCATATTGAGGGCCGTGGTGACATCGCCAGGCTGGTGCGAAAAGGCCCAGATACAAATTGTGCTAGCTGAAATGAGAAAAGGGAGGAGTGGGATGAGGGAGGAGCAATTGGAGGGGGGAGTGAGAGATGGGGGATGGGGAAAGGACTACGAGGGCAGGGGGCAGGGGTGCACATACCAGGGCAGATGGCGTCGCATGAGTCTCGCAAGCACCGTCGAGATGAAATGCGACTCACCGCGCCGTTGGGTCAAGTTCGGCACTGGATTCGCCGGTGTCGGTGCCTGTGGCGTTCCGCTGGTGCCAGGGGCTTCGGGCCGGCAAACATATTTTTGCCAGCCCCAGCTGGCGGTCACCGCGGATGTTCGCCATCTCTGTAAAAAATGGGGCCGGCAAAAAATCGGCGGCCTTGTTTGGCACCGCGCGGGGGGAGGGGCCGGCAAACATGTTTTTGCCAGCCCCTCCCCGCTGGCACCATGCCTGGACGGAAACGATGGCGGCATCCAGGTATCGTTCCTGTTCGGTTGCCCGGTTCTCCGCCAGATGCCAACCGAGGCATCAGGAGTATCCCAGGGGGTGCAAAAGCATCGGGAACTCAAGGAGTACATGCTTCATTCGATCCACAATGAGAATGGTATTTGCCAGCTCTCACACAATACCCATGCACGTCCCACTTTTTCCCTCCATCATGGCCCGCGCCTTGGCATGAGCATATGAATACCAACGCGCGCCTGGCAACTTCTGCTTGGTGACTGTCCGGAACTTGCCAGGTATGCGGTGCCACCGCGCTATCCCCAAGGTATAGCTTGTCAGCGCCCGACCCACGGCAGAATGTCAGCGCTGGTTCGTTGGGAGGGTGACGAAACACGGCACCAGTATGTTTGATTCATCCTCGAGCAGCGCGTGGCGCGAAGAGCTTGGCCCGGGTGCCCCAGAGTCGGATGGCGACAACCATGCGCGCACACCGATTTTGGCTATGCCCATTTTGGACCCACACCGCCTTGGAAGAGTAAGCAACTTTAGTAGCTGATTTGTATGTTTTCGTCGCCTTCGTTTTCTCTTCGCGTTTGGCCCCTGGGCGCCGTCTTCGGTCCCCGGGTCCGTTCGACCTGGGGCCGGCGCGGAAACGGAAAGAGCGCTTGCACACGACCGT
>CAUYUJ010014909.1:325247-357747 GCA_963575745.1 Prorocentrum cordatum
GCTCGTGTCCGACCGAAGACCTGGTGCTTCGTAAACCGTGACCTGCTGATGGGTTCCCCGCGGCGGAGTGTCATGGATACAGCACTGACGTTGCCCCCCCACCAGCGCCTCCCAGAGAGAAGAGGGGGCGAGGAGGAGGGGTTGCAGGTAGGCGATGGCGATGACGAGGATGAGGAGAACGATGACGAGCTCAGAGACCGCGGACGCAGACGAAGGCGTGGGCGGGAGGGGAGACGAGGTGGGATAGGTAGCATATACATACCTCTACAGCGAGAGCAATGTCATGCATACAAACACAGGGAGGGGCTCTGGGTGCGTCTGGGCCCGGGGGCCGCGGGCCACCAGCGAAGCGAAGCAGCCGGGGGCAGAGGAGGATCAGCAGGAGTTCAGGGGTTGCCGAAGGTGCTCCTGGCCCAAGGTGTCCCCGGCTCTTATCGCCGTTCGGGTGCCCTTGGGTCCCTCTGGGAGCCGGCCCGTCGAGCCTTCCCGGAGGTGCTGTGCGCGTGCTGCGTGCTGGCCTCCGGCTGCGCTGCCCGCCCATTGTTTTCGCCTTTTGGGGCCCCCCTGGGGGTCCCCAGTCGCCACGGTTGGATTCTCCTCGAAGTTACAGTCAACACGCACCCCTGGAGAGGCCCAGGGAGCAGAGGTACTGGTATCCATTGGTTTCCCCCGGGAGAAGAAGGTCAACGGGAGCGGTCGGACGGGGGTCGCACCGCCTCATAGTGGCCCATCCGCCGCGGGCATGGCTCCCGATAGCCCACCTTCTCCAGGAGCGTGCGTGATTTCGCGTTTGGGGGTATGACGCCGACCTGTCGGCGATGTGACGGGTTCGGGAAACCCTAACCCAAACATGTTGTCATCTTTTGGGAGCGCGTCCTTCACTTCCGCCGGCCTACCGCAGGAGCCGCCCTCGTTTTACTTCGCCAGCTTCCGCCGACCTTCCGCCGCCTTCCGCCGAGGAACAGATGCCAACTCCCTCGATCCTCGAAGGCGAGGCCCCTTCTGGAACGCCTCATGTATCGTCGATTCTAGTTCGGTCCCCCCAGAGCTGGTCTCCCCCGACGAACGTTTTGGGGGGCGCGCAACAGAGGGGGAGAGATACATGGCGGGGCAGCGAGGGATGCCGAAAAGGGCCCCCTTGGGGGCCCTGACGGGGCCATTTGGGGCACGAGAAGGGCACCTTTCTCCCCCCCCATTTATCACGCCTACTCGCAAAGAAAACTTCCGACGAAAAACTGGTCCGCCTCGGTGTAGTATATGGCAAGTCCGCCGCAGCGGATCCTGTCCATTTGCGAGTAGTTACTTTGCGAGTAGTGGAACGCGCTTGTCCATAGCACATCGCCCGCCCCACGAAGCGACGCCCAAACGTTCCCCTGCGGAGGAGTGCGCGCGCCCTCCCTGGTCCCCCCTGCGGCGGCGCGCCGTCGCGCGGGCGTGCGAGGGACCCCCCCGGGCTTGGGCGTGGCCGCAGCCGTTCGCGCTGGAGGTTGCGGCATCCAGACTGCTCCCAAGAAGGAGAAGGAGGAAAAAGACTCTTGGCATCGCAAGGACGCGTGATTCGATACTCGGCGAGGACCGTCGAGGAGCTTCTTGGATCATCGAGAATGCATGGGGAATGGACGTCCGAGCGACGGTAAACTCTTGGCATTGCGCGTGGTTTGTGCAGTGCTCTGCTCGCGCGTGCAGACGTGCAAGAGAGCCCCAACTCGAGCGATAGACGAACGCGTGGGCCAAGGTCGACTGTAGCGCGCACCGTACAGCCCCTCGTGCCTTAGAGAACGACGGCAGTCGCAAATCGTGAGACCCCTCGGGGGCTGGTGGTGACGGGCCAGAGGAGGAGGAGGTCGAGGATGAGGAGGAGGAGGAGGAAGAGGAGGAAGAGGATGAGGAGGAGGAGGAGGAAGAGGAGGAGGAGGAGGAGGAGGAGGAGGAGGAGGAGGAGGATGAGAAGGCAGGCTGCATCTCATTGATAACCCCGAACCACCCGGACTGGGTGTGATCAGGAGTAGTTCTTGGTTCGTGCCACGGGGGCATAAGCCAGAGTTGCCCTCGACGGGAGTTATTCTGGATACCTCGGGCGTCCAACCACTCCCCAATTTATCGGGGCTGGGGGTGGTCGAGGGTAACTCCCGGGTCGTGCCTCGCGAGGCCCAAGCCAGAGTAGCCTCGGACCAGAGCTGTTCCGGACATCTCGGGCGTCCAGCCATTGCCGAGTCATCGGGCGGTCAGGGGCAACCCCTGGTTCGTGCGTCGGGGGCCCAATTCAGAGCTACCCCGGACCGGAGTTTTCCCGGATTGCGCGGACGTCCAGCCACAGCCGAGTCATCGGGGACGGGGGTGGTCAAAGGGCAGCTCCTGGCTCGTGTTTCCCAATGCCCGACCAGAGGAACCGTGAGTCGGGCATGTGCCTCCACAGGAAATATTCAAGAATTGTCAGCAATAGTCTGGTGACGTTTTTTTGAGCCATGCTAAAAACAGTTTTAGCAATTCTGTGGAAAGTGTCTTTAGGATATTTGGCCAAGCGAACATACAAGAACCGCGATGGAAAACGTGCTTACGCCGCGTGGCACAACCATTGCGTATTTCGCAGCATTTGTTGGCGGCAGTGCGTGTTATCGCGTTTTATCCGAGGATTGCCTGTGTAACGATGTGTTTTGTGCAACGTGCGCTATGAGGATCGGCCGCGTGTTGTCATGCCGGAATGGATGGGGCGGCGTTGCGAATATATTTGCGCTCAGCATCTGCATTTCGACGAGCACCCTCGGGAAAACCGCCATCGGTCCTGCAGATTCGGGTCCCTGCTTTCCCACTATTGATTCACATTCGCAACACTCGCCCGAGCAGTCTTTGTGGCCGTGGCTCGCTTCTCCCACTTTCCCTTCGTTCCTATCTCCTGTGAGTGTCCGAGATTCCATTCGGGGAGGGTGTTCTCTAGCCGCCGTTCGCCCACGCGCGCGCGCGCTCGCTCACAGGGGGGAAGTCACGAACACGAGGCAGTCCTCTAGCAGGCATTTGTTCCAAAGTATGCTTTGATAATTTTTAACGCATGCTTATGCCGTTTTGATGACCATGGAAAACGCATTATTTGACTATTGATTATTTTTTTTTTTCACAGCCCGCCTGCAGGAGGACATGATCTGCCCGAGAGTGAACCCGGACCGGAATTGTCCTAGATAGCTTGGGCGTCCAAACGCTCCCGAATCATCGGTTCTGGGGGTGGTCAGGGGTACCTTCCGATTCGTGCTCCGCGAGGCCGCAACCAGAGTGATTCTGGACCAGAGTGATCCCAGATAGTGTGGGCCTCCACACACTCCCGGATCATCGGGGCTAGTGGTGGTCAAGGGCGACTCTTGGTTCGTGCCTCGCGAGGCCCAAACCAGGGTAATCCCGGACCGAAGCAACTTCGGATATCCTGGCTCGTGCTTGGCGAAGTTCAATCCCAAATAACCCAGGAGCAGAGTTATCCTGAATATTTCTGGCGTCCAACCAATTCCGAATCATCGACGCTGGGCGTTGTCAGGGGCAACTCCTGGTTCGCGTGTCGAAGGCCCAGACCGGAGTTGTCCCTGACGGGAGTTATCCTGGATACGTCGGGCGTTCAACCATTTTTCCGAATTATCGGAGTTGGGCGTGATAAGGGGTAACCCCTGCTTTTGACGTCGGCGGCCCAAACCAGAGCTACCCAAGACCTGGGTTACCCCGGATAATTCGAGCGGTCAACTCATGGAACCATTGGGGCCTACAACAGCGGGAGAGGTCGGCGAGCAAAACCAGCATCAGTGTCACGCCGGTCGGACAGCCCCATCAGAGTTTTGTTGTCGGTAAAGTGCCAGGCTTTTGGGCACAGAAGAGCGAACGAACAACACGCTTATATTGAAAGACGGCGCGCTCGTCGCTGATGTCCTTTAGGGTCGGGATTTTTTGCTCAGCGTGTCGTGCCGCCAGCTTTCGCCCACCATGCAGCGGCGCGAGACGCTAATCACGTGCCCACTGTCCACGCGTCAGCGGATCTCCTGGCCTCCCGCCGTGCGGAGCGGAGCGAAACGCCACCCGCTCGCTGGGCACAGCGTGTTCCGCCGCCGCGGCACGCCCAGCAGCGGTTCCCGACCGTATCTTCCCTGAGGAAACATGCCACCTGGACCGAGGCTGCATCCGTCCCTCCCCGCGGTGGCCGGTGGCCGCCCAGCGGCCCTCAGAGGTCCCGAGACCCCTCGCCCGGGGGTAGTTTTGCGTCCCGGAGCACTCTCTTGACGGTCCCGTTCGGCCACGCGCAGGGGGGGGTGCGGGGGAGGGGGGGAGGTTTCTCAGAAACACCCTTGGTTATCTACAGATGTAGGGCCCGCGCCTTGCATTAAGCGGCCTCCTTTGAGAGAAGCCGTCCCCTCTCCCCCATCCCCCCTCTGCGCACCGCAGATCCTTGATGGCCATGTGGGCCCGGCAGTGACAACGGGCTCAAGGTGCCGAAATCCGTAATTATCAACCACTCGTCGAGATCCCAGGGAAAGACTCCGAAGCGGTGGATCTGGCTATATTCTGGCGGTGGACGAGCACACGCCAGTCAGAAGAGGTAGGTTAAAACATGAAGTGCAAAAGCGGATCCAGAAGATTGGGCTCAGGCCACCCAGAGAGCAGATCGATTCTCGAAGGAAGGCGCTTTCGAAGTAGATTGGGATCTGGGGGTCAAAAACGCGGATTTTCAACGACTGGCGTGCACCGGCCAGATATCCATATCCAGTGCTCCTCGATTCCTTGGGGTACGATCCCGCGGCAGTGGATAAGCACATGTTCTGGCGGCGCATCTCGGGGGGCCTCTTGCGGAGCGGTACTCACAGCATGTGGTGAGTCAGTGGGGACGCGGTCTGGGGTCAGCGGGGGCCGCTCTTCGAGGACGTCCCGCGGGTGGCCGAGGCTTCTCCAGGGTCCCCAAGCATGGTGCGGTGACGGTCCGTGTGGTGGGGTCTTGTGGGTTTCGAGGTCGCCGCACGGTTTGCCATCGCACCATTCTGGGACCCCAGAGACACGCGCCCAGATGGGAACACCTCGCGCATCGTCGGAGATGTCGAGGAGGAGGATGAGGTGGAGGAGGAGGAGGAGGAGGAGGAGGAGGAGGAGGAGGAGGGGGATGAGGTGGAGTTTTTTTTGCATTGAATGCCCCAGGGAACATACAGAGTCTGACGACACCCCCCTGGACATCACTGCGTCGCCTGATTGCCCGTGTAACTACATAGTGCGTGTAACCAGTAATGCTCGTCGCATGTTATTGGCATATGTGACAGAATTCCTGACGAGCATGTACTAGTAGTAACAGCGTCCTCTGTCAGATAGAGTCTCAGTCGTCATTTGTGATGCCACTTGGTGTAAGCCTGAAGGTGATTCTAGGCCATCAATACAAATCTGGGGCAATCCTTGGGCGTCAGGAGGCCAACGGAAATCCCTCCTCAATGCCAACTAATCTTAGCGTTCACTCGTGCGGGGAGGGGGGCGAGTTTCGATCTGAAAGCGTTCGAGACATCGTCTACTGAACCTCCCGTCTGGGCTTGGCCCGAAAAATCATCTCCTGAGGGTCGGAGGCTATGGCAGGTGTCGCATCGTCTGCAAGTATTCGTGTTCTTCGGCTGCCGATCTCGTCCCGCCTGCTCTTGCTATTAACATGGAAGCAATGGAAGCCAGACGCGTGCGGGTTTCTACTGACAGAAGCCTGGACGCGCACATCGCAGCATCGATTTACTGTAATATCTCTAGCCTCCACGATGTCACTGGCGATGGCGTTAAGCTGGATCTCGCCCTGCCGGCTTTCCTGGTTCCCTTGGATCCTTGACGGCACCCTGGACCGAAAAAGGGGGACAAGCCAGCCAGGCACCGAGGCTAACCCCTCTTTCCTTTGCCCCCCCCTATCCCCCCGTGCATTTGCTCGTGTGCATGATCAGAGACACTGAGACACTAGTGGTCCCTGTGATCTTTGGCAGCAGAGGGAGAGGAAGAGGAGGAGGAGGAGGAGGTGGAGGAGGAGGACGAGGAGGAGGAGGAGGAGGAATCGCCTTCCCTTCTTCCCCTTGGGTGCATTTCAGGAGCTTCATCATCATGCTCGTCATCCTATCTCGCTCCACCTCTTGGTGTTCTTGCCCTCTTCTGGGCGCGGCCCAGGGGAGAGCCGCGAGGGCCGCGCCCACTGTTGAAGACAAGGCCCGCAGCTCGAAGCTCGCAGGAGGAGGAGGAGGAGGAGGAGGAGGAGGAGGAGGAGGAGGAGGAGGAGGAGGAGGAGGAGGAGGAGGGAGGAGGAGAAGGAGGAGGAGGAGGAGGAGGACGATGATGACGACGACGACGACGACGACGACGACGACGACGACGACGACGACGACGACGACGACGACGACGACGACGACGACGACGACGACGGCTCTACGGCGGCTGCCCGCTATCCTCGCTGGTTTGCGGCCCGTGCGGCCTCTGGGCGGCGCCCCTCTGATGCCCAACAGGCTGCCGTCAAGGCGAAGGCCAAGGCGCGGAGGAAGGCCTGAGCCGCGCGGCCGAAAGGGGCGCAGTGCACCGGGGGGTTGGGCGAGGGGAGGGAGGGCCCTGAGATCCTGGCGTTGCCATTGTTCCATACCCGGCGATTTGGCCTCGTTTCGGGGCCTGGGACCCGCGCAGATCGATCCGAATGGGAAAATGCCGCCAAAGGATGGGGTCTGGGGCTAATGTCGTGTTCTTTCTTTTGCGGTGTTGCATTTATTGCAACGTCGGACGGTGTCCAGGGCTCTGGTCGCGTTGCTTCTTTTGCGATGTTGCATTTCTCCAACGTCGGATTTTTCAGGGGGGGATCGGATCGGGGGATCGGGGGAGGGCCACCCGTCGCTGACTCCTGGTCGATGTTCCCTGACCGCCCCCTCTATCGTGGCCCCTCGGGCGAGGGAGGGCGGAGGCGGACTCGGCACACGATCGGTCGACCCGCTGGGGCTGTCGGAACGAATACAGGGCCCAGCGCACAGCCAGCGCGCGGTTCGCGTGGCCAGCCTCGGAAGCAGAGAATTGTAAACAGTCCCACCGGGCGGTCAAGGGAGCCCGTCGTGCTCGACAGCCCCTGCGGCGAGGGGACGGGGAGGGGGAAGGTCGGTTCGTGTCGTGTCGGCGCGGGGACGTCCCCAGCATGGGCGTTCAGTGTTGGATGCCGCCAGTGGCCCAGAATCGACCAATGTGGAACGAAGTGGCGATCGAAAAGTTGCCGATCGTGCGTGGTTGAACGATCCACGCTCCACGCGGTGTCAGAAGACAACGCCGAAGCTGTCACAACACGAACCTGCCTTAAGGGGGAGGGGGGGAGGATACGTAGTGGAGGGAACATGGGCTGGCGGGTCTCCGACCGCACCCGCCCTGCCGCGGCCTGGACGAGGCGTGAGGTGTGCCCGTTCGGGCTTGCGCGCAGCCCCCCCTGCGCTTAATTAGAGCCCGGCCGAGCGCCCTCCCAAGTGGGCCGCCGCCCGGGCCGCCGGGCGCGCTCGCGGGGTGCATTCGCTTTCAGCCCGGCGCGCCGCCGCCAGGGGGAGGGGGGAGGGTCGGGCGTTGCGCAACGTGGGGGCGGCACGTGAGCGACGAAAGGAAGCGGTGTCGCCTTCACGGACTCGCGCGTCAGCTGCCCGCGTCGTGAGGTCGCGCGTGAGCGCCCTCGTCTCTAACGTGGCGTGCCGCGCTGGCGGCTCGCGTAAGGTCGCCGTGCCGCTTCGCGTAAGACCCGCTTCGTGTCGTCGCTCAGACGGGGGAGGAGGAGAGTTGCACCTGACCTGCCCCAGAGGGGCCCAACAGGGGCACGAGCGGTGCACGTTTCTGCTCCCCCCCTGATTTAGTTGAACGCCCCTGAGTGGGCAGACACCGCCGCGCCACCATTTTGGAACGCGGAGTTTGTGGGAGGGGTCCAAGACGGCCCAAGAGGGTCCGAAAAAACGTGGAAAAGGTCCCAAGAAAGGGGCCCCCCTGAGGCCAGAGGGGCCCAAGAGGCTCCGAGAACGGCCCAACAGGGCACCCTCGCTTCGCTCATTCCGCCGGCCCGTATTGTGCCATCGCAGGCGTTCGCCTGCGCGTTCGTGGCCTCTTGGGGGCCCTTTGGGGGCTTCTTTTGGAGCCTCGTGGCGGCCTCGTGGGGCCTCCAGGGGGAATCCTGGGCTCTCTTGGGGGCCTCTTGGGGCCTCCTGGGTGAAACTTGGGGCGGAAGGCTCGCATTGGTGTTTCGTGTCCCGCTCTTGGGCCGTGACTGCGATTCGTGGGCCTTGTTGGATCTGTCTTGAGGTTCCTTGGGCCGCTCCTGGAGCGATCTGGAGAGCCCCGAAAAGCGCCCTCCGGAGTTCCGGCATCCTTGAGCGGACCTTGCTGGAAGTACTTTGCCGGAAGTCGGCCAGGATACTTTTTCGTCAGGTGACCCCCAGGGGCAGCCCCGCGCGCGCGAATTAGAATAGACATCTGCTCTGTGAACCAGTTTCCCGAGACCTTAGCGCGCCTCTGGCCCGTTGGGCCGGCGAATTTATCGCCCCCTCTTGAAGCGAAGCCCGAAGGTGGGGGGTGTGGGGGGGGCAAGGCGGAGGCCTTAGGCATCGGCCCTCGGCCACTCCTTCACGCCTCTCTCGGCTGCGCGCTAGCGCTCGGGCTGGGGGGGAAGGCGTTTGGACGCTCGGAGGCTCTCGGAAGGTCACCAATCGGTCACTCAAAGTTGGCATTTGTGGATTCACACATTTCAATCCATTCCAGATTTCAATCTACTTTAGCTAGGCACCTTCCCATTTCAAGCATCGAATGCTTGTTCCTTTTCCTTCCTCTTTAGAGTCCAGGCGGAAACCCAATGTACTACCCACTTACTATCATATCATCTGGTGTGATCTCGCACTGCATTGTTTCGACCGACCGTGCCTGGGTGTGCTGGGATGTGTCTGTGTACTGCCTCGGTGTGCTGGGGGGTGTGCGCTGGAGGCTGGGATGCATGCTGTGATGTTCTGAAACACGTGCTGGCCGTGATCCCCCTGGGTGTGCTGGTATGTGGGCTGGCATGTGTCGGTGTGCGCTGGGGGTGCTGGGATGTGTAGGCGTTGGCTCACCCGCCGCCCCTGTCCCACTATTCCGACCGACCGTGCCCCCCCCCCCGTGGCCCCTTCCATTTTCTTCCCACCGACCGTGCCCCCTCCCCGATGCCCCGACCGTGGCCCCCAGCTCCCCTCCGCCCCCCGACCGTGCCGCTTCCCCGCGGCCCGACCGTGCCCCCCCCCGCTACCCCCCCCCCCCCGCCCCCCTCTCCCTATTCCAGCCGGTCGTGCCTCCCTTTTCCCCTGTCGTTCCCCCGCCCCCCCTGGATTCCGACCGACGGTGCTGCACGACCGTGCCCCCTCGTTTCTCCCCCCGCCCTCCTCCCCTTCTTCCGACCGACCGTGCCCCCCCTTTTGCCCCGTTGCTCCTTGTATTCTATGCCGTCCGACCGTGCACCGTGCACTCCCGATGCCCGACCGTGACCGCTCCCCTTCCATTGCCGCCCTCCCCATTACCACTCCCCCCCCCCCCCCCCCCCTTGATTCTGACCGACCGTGCCACCCACCCCCCTTCCCCCCGTGCCCCCTCCCCTTTTTCCGACCGTCTGTGCCCCCCCTCCCCGCTTCCCGATCGTGGCCCCCTGTCCCCCCCCCTTCCTCGCTCCCCCCCTCTCTCATTCCGACCGGCCGCGCCCCCACGTTCCCCCCGTGGTCCTCTCCCCACTCTACCGACCGCCCGTGTTCCCCCCTCCGCTGCCCAACCGTGGGTGGCCCCCCGCTCCCCCCACCCCGCCGCCCGTGTCTCCGTATTCCGATGGATCGTGCCCCCCCCCCCGCCACCCCAGTGGCCGGCCTCCTTTTATTCCGACCGACCGTGCCCTCCCCCGATGTCCGACCAGGGCCCCCCGCTTCCCCCCCGCCGCCCTCTTCCCCGCCCCTTCTTGTTATTCCGATCGACCATGCCCCCCCTTCCCCCGTCCCCCGCCACCCTCCCTTTATTCCGACCGACCGTGCCCTCCCCCCCCCTGCGTTCCGTGCCCCCCCGCTCCTTACTCCGACCGACCGTGCCCCCCCCCCCCCCGCTGCCCGACCGTGTTCCCTCGCCCATCTCCGCCCGCTCCTTTCCTTTTCTTCCGACCGACCGTGCCCCCCCCCCCCTCCCCCGTGACCGACCGTGTGCTCCCCCCGCTGCCAGACCTTGGCCCCCCGCTCCCCTCCCCCCGCCACAGCTTTTTTTGTTTTTCGGACCGACCGTGCACCCCCATTCCCCGCGTGGCCCCCTCTCCGTTTCGACCGACCGACCGTGTCCCACCCCCCTGCTCGACCGTGCCCGCCCCTGCCCGACCCTGGCCGGCCACATACTTCTACTACGTGTGCGTCGCCCCTTCGGGGGCGACGCGCGCACCGAGAACTCTTATAGTATATGCGTCGTGGCGGGCGCTTTCTGGCCACACCGCTCGGGAAACGATGCACTACAAGATGGGTAGATGATATGTTCGGGTCGGACGCGCGCCTCCAAGGAGGACATATGGTATTAGTATGTCCCTGTGCTTCCCATGGCCCCCCGCTCCTCCCCTGCCCTCCCTCCCTTTACTCCGATCGACCGTGCCCCCTCCCTCCGGCCCCCCGTGGCCCCCCTTCATTTATTTCGACCGACCGTGCCCCCGCGACCTCCCGTGGCCCCCCTCCGTTTATTCGGACCGACTGTGCCTCCCCCGTCCCCCTCCCAGGGCCCTTTCGTGGCCCCCTGCTCCCCTCCCGCCCCCCCAAGCTATTCCGACCGACAGTGCCCCCCCTTTACCCCCGTAGACCCCTTCTTCGGTCCGACCGTGCATTTCCCTCCCGCTTCCCCACGTGACGCCCCGCCAAGACGGCCCCGAGAGGCTCCCACAAGAGCCCTGGGACGGCTGAAGCCTTTCAAGACGCCCGAAGAACGACAGCCGCCAGAGGCCCGGCCCGTGGCCCGAAACACGGCCGGCAGGCTCTTCCGGTTCCCCCTGCTTCGACGCACGCGGTCTGCTTTGTATTGTGGTGGTCTCCGGCCAGTGCCGCCGATCCGGGGCGCTACCGATTCTGCTTGCAACGGAGGACCTTTAATGTTTAGCAGAAGAGCACTCGCTCGAGACATCCTCATACGATAGAGATGTTGAACTCGCTTGGGCAACCGTCGGATATTCGAGAGTGACGATCTCGCGTGAACAGCCAAACTCATGGGATGTCCCCTCCCGCCTTCCGGGCCTGAATGGCGTCAGCCGTGGCGTCAGCCCCCCCCCCTCCAGATCCCCCTCCCGGGCCTGAATGGCGTCAGCCATGACGTCAGCTCCCCCCGCCTTCCCCCGACTGCCTCCTCACGGGCCTGAATGGCGTCAGCCATGGCGTTCCCCCCCCCGCCTCTCCTTCCCATGGCGTTCCCCCCTTCCCCCCCCCCCCTCCCTCCCGGGCCTGAATGGCGTCAGCTCCCCCCCTCCCCGACAGAGCGAAGCCCCCCTTCCTCCCTTCCGGGCCTGAATGCCGTCAGCACCCCCCCCCTCCTCCCTCCCGGGCCTGAATGCATGGCGTCAGCCCCCCCCCCCCGACAGAGCGAAGCCTCCCCCTCCTCCTCCCTTCCGGGCCTTAATGGAATGGTGTCAGCCCCCTTCCCTCCCCTCCCCCTCCTCCCCATGGCGTTCCCCCCCCTCCCTTCTCCCCCCCCCTCCCCCCCCTCCTCCCTCCCGGGCCCGAGTGGCGTCAGCCCCCCGGGGCCCCCTCCTCCCTCCCGGGCCTGAATGGCGTCAGTCCCCCCCCCCCCCCCCCCCCGACAGAGCGAAGCCCCTCCCCCTCCTCCCACCCTGGCCAGCCCTTCCCCCCTCCTCCCCTCCCGGGCCTGAATGGCGTCAGCCCCCCCCCCCCCCGCCCCGACAGACAGAGCGAAGCCCCCCCCCTCCTCCCTCCTGGGCCTGAATGGCGTCAGCCCCCCCATCCCCTGTCCCAGGCCTGAATGGCGTCAGCCCCCTCCCCCTCTCCTCCCTCCTGGGCCTGAATGGCGAGGAGAGAGGCTCTGTCGGAAAAAGAAAAAATTCTCGGAGAGGTGAGGTCTGTCCTGGAGGGGGGGGGGTTGTCGGAGCGTGGGGGGGGGGTTGTGAGAGCGGGGAGGGGGGGTCTGTAGGAGAGAAAGCGGAAGAGCGGAAAGGGATATGTCGGAAGAGGGGGGAGGGGTCTTTTTTGGAGGGGGGGGTCTGTCCTGGAAGGGTGGGGTATATTTTTTGTGTGGGGGGGCTGTCGGGGGGGGAGAGAAGAAGATGCCTCTCGGAGAGAGGGAAGTGGGTATGTGTGGGAGGCGGGGGGGCTTGTGCGTTCAGTGAATTCCGTTGGAATTCGCCCGCCCCCTCTCCAGAGCTTGTGCGTTGGAATTCGTCCCCCCCCCCCTCTCGTCCCCCCCTCCAGAGCTTGTGCGTTCAGTGAAGAATTCCCCCCCCCTCTTGTGCGTTCAGTGAATTCCGTGGAAAATTCCCCGTCCCCCCTCTCCCAGAGCTTGTGCGTTCAGTGAATTCCGTTGGAATTCGTCCCCCCCCCCCACCCTCCAGAGCTTGTGCGTTCAGTGAATTCCGTTGAAATTCGTCCCCCCGCCCCCCCCCCCTCTCCAGAGCGAAGCGCCCCCCCCCCCCTCTCCAGAGCTCGTGCGTCCACTGAATTCCGTTGAGAGCGAAGCTTGAGCGAGCTCAAGCCCACGCTCTCACAAACTCATACGCCGGATCGGCGGATATTCGTCGGCGCCGCGGCGCCACAGGGGCCTAGCCCCGCGTGGGGCCGTCCCGCGCGACGAATAAGTACAGTGTCCAGCGTCCAGTGTCTTGGCGTCGTGACAAGTTCACGACGTGGTGATATTGGAAAAACCCAGGGTGTGCCTGAACACCATGAAATCGTCGAAACCAGTGGCACGGGGGTCGAAATACCATTTGCACCGCAATCGGCTAGGTTCACGACGGGATGCGGCCGCCAGACGCCAGCTCGGGACGGAAGATTGGTCCACGGGGAGCCCGGGCTTTGTGGGGCCCCGCTGCGGAACAAAGCAAGCAAGATGTCGGGGCGTTTAGGGATCATGACGCGTAATAGAACCCTTTTCTGCCAGAATTGCACCAATGAGGTCGTGGCCGAACATCCCTAACATCTGGGTGGCTTCGTCTCGTTAATACATCGGCAGACCTCAGAACTTGTCCCTCACATGTGTTTGGCCCTCCTGACTTAGGTCCCCTCCCAAAGGGCGAGGGGTACTTCTTATTGCTTCTCAAGGGAGACTCCCAGACATCCAACGTCTCGAGAGACTCGAGGCATTCCTTTTCATTCTTTTTTCTTCTTGATATATTGTTGACGATGTGTTCGGCATATCCGAGCCCTCGCCTGGCCCTGGGACCGTCAACAAACCGACTGGGCGAAGCGCCGGCCCTGGAGAGAGGTCCAGGCCTCAAGGGCTCCCGCACGGAGAAGTGCACGACGCTTCGCGGAGCCCCACCGGCCCATCCGGAGACGATGTCCAGACGAGTTGCCCTGATCAGGGATGTGGAGGAGAAGGCAGTGGATTAACGGGCTGGGCAAGATCGTGCCACAGGGGCAACAAGAGGAGCAGGAGGATGAGGAGGAGGAGGTGGATTAGGAGAAGGAGGAGGTGGAGGAGGAGGAGAAGGAGGAGGAGGGGAGGAGGAGGAGGAGGAAGCGGAAGCGGTGCAGCGGCAGCAGTCGATTCGATAGCTGCAGCTCTGGATGGGGGATCGCGGGAGGGTTGGCAGAGATGCCGACCCTCCTGCTAGAATACAGCGACCGTCAGGGCGCCAGGCCGAGCTCCGAAGGGTGGCGCCTGCAAACCAGGCGCCGCGGAGCGCGGCCGCTACATTGCGGCTCGGGCCGACAGAGGGCAATCTAAAATTGCCAGGACATGGAAGTGGGGCCACACAAATGCGCGGCCCCGAGAATATTAGTCAGATGAGCCCGAGTCTTCCTCCCCAGCGCCACCACCCACAACGATGCTCGAGGCTGCCGCAGCAGCAGGAACAGAAGAGCACTGGGCGGTGGCGCTTGCACGGTCGGGAGATTCGGGTCTACTCTCGAGCTGGACACCAGTGCCTGGATGTCGGCCACTCTCAGCGCGAGCAAGCTTTCTGAGGTGTCGTCTGCACCTGCGGGACACCTCGGCACGTCCGTCTTAGTCCCCGACAACAGCCATCGGGGAGCACCAAAAAGCACGCACAGTCAAGGCAGATTATTATTCTCCCGTTGCGCACAGGTCGGTGCTGCAGGTCGCTAAAAACTTTGAGGTCTTCTGCGTCCGATCCCGAGGGGCCCCTGGACCAGGCATAGGGAGAGGTAGGCCCCAGGTCGACAGGAGGCTCGAAGGAGGAGACTCCTGGCAGGGGCCCCAGGATCGTGTTTGCAAGCTCCAGGGCAGGCCCCGCGGCGGCCGTCGAGTCTGATGCGACAACCAGGCCTTGCTCTGCAATTTTGTTAAAACACATTTTGGCCTGCCATTGCTGAATGGCGGTGGGCCTGCATTCACGACTTCCCCCCGTTCGCAGACCCTTGAGGGTCTGGTCGGTGGTCGCTGCCATGTTGCAGCGCCTACATCTCCATTCGCCGCGAGCTTCAACAAAACAAAGTTCGTGCTGCGAGAGCGAGAGCTTCGGCGCTGTGCTAGGGGCCTGCCTGGGGGGCGGTTGCGGGACTTCAACCTGTTCTCCCGCAATACTACTTATCTGGATGGCACGCGCTAACAAATCCCAGGCTAGCTGATGCTTTTTAATCTGGGCCTTCTCGGCCTTGACATAAACATCTGGGACTTGGTGCATGCTCGACCCTAGTCTGGCGAAAAAATCGGCCCATACATTTCCAAGGTAGTCTTGGATGTCAGAACTCGTGCACACAAGTATGTCCTCTGGTCCTCGGTGCGCTGGGACCCAGCGGAAACTTGGCATCTGTAGGCCTTCGCCTTGAAGCTCGAATATCTTGCGCCACATACCTGCATGCACATTTCGGGCAGCCGCCAGATCTGGATCCCATGAGCACCCTTCATGAACAAGCTGGAGGTGGTCAGTGATCACTTCGGCCCCTTGGGGTGCAACTTCGATCGCACGCAGCGCCGCGTACTTCTCAGCGCGGGGCACCGTCTGGCGCCCAGGTAAAGGCCCGTAGAGAGCCCTGTGGGGCACGCCCCACTGGTCAACCTCGACGGCAGCCCATCCACACCGTCTAAGTTCTGGGCTTGAGTTCGCAAGCCCTGAACCGTCGGTATAGATACGCCTGCCCCAGGGTCCCGTCGTTGCACCCCAATGAACCGTGGGAGCCTCGGGGATCTCTGGTACACTGAGGGAATACACAGGGAGCCCATACGCAAGCTCCAGAGTGTCCCAGTCGGCCTGTAGTCCAGAGTACCCCGGGTCCCTTAAAGTTTCTCTGTGCTCTATAATGTCATCTGGAAGGGGCTCTACATCAAGATCCTCTGGGGGCTGGGTTATAAGTGGGCATTGGTACAGCTGGTGCCCTAGTGTGGCGTTGGGGTTCGGACAAACATCACAGGCGGGCGTCATTCGATATCCTGCTGCACATTTCCTGGATGGCGGCCAGCACCCTGAACCCAGTAGTAGTCGCGCACAGCCTATCCTGACGTCGTCCTTGATGCGTAATATTGCAAGTCTGAGGCCACGCCGCCGTACTTCTTCAGAACCAAATGCTTCAGGAATGTGCGCCAGTATGCGTTTCATTTGCCATCGTCCTATGGACTCCTGCAGCAGTCTCTTAACCTCCATGGGCGGCGTGTGCAGTAGGGAAATCATGGTTCCTTTATCATCGACGACCTGGTGCGCAGATATCATAGCCCAGCCGATTCTTGAAAGCGACAGCAGGGTCGCACTCATGGGTCCATGGCGCTTGGCCCATGTGAGTTTATTCCCAAAATCACGCTTCATGACCAAGAAATCTCTCTGAAGATCGACAACTGAGCATCTGTTGTCCCAGATCGTGCTGGCAAACCTAACAACTAGCAATATAGTCGCGTCGTATGTCGGGTCGTAGAATTCATCCGCCTGTGTGGAAAGCCAAGCTGTGATAGACACGTGTTGGCGCGCTCCCGCGAGTACAGCCGCAATGGATCTGAGTGAGTTGAGGTTGGCGTCGATGATGCCACTCACTCCTGCTCCATGTGCGGCAGCTGGTAGCAGTCCTGTTCTCCACAAGGTTCGGACTCTGTGGCTCGCGCCTCTCACAAGGGCACGAAGCTTGGGTTTCCTAGCCACCAGTCCAGCCATTCTTTTCTTCTCAATCACTCGTTTGGCCTTTGGCCCAGATAGGTCGTGTCCGAGGTTACGCATATGAGGATACACATTCATCCTGAGTCGCTTGACGAAAGGCGTGATTACTTTCTTGGCAGCCGCATCTGTCGCCACACATCCACTCTTGGCCGCTTGGATGACCAATCCCAGCTCGAAAGCACCCTGCGTAAAGTGCTTGACAGCCGCGAACAAAACCTTAGATTGTTTGGGCTCCTCTCCCGTCCATTGAAATCCCGTGTCGTCCATGAACATACGCGGCACGACTGTGTCGTAGAGGTCCCTCATTCGAAGTAGAAGCTGATGCAGTAACAAGTGGACCATCGTTGTCGCGTGTGTACATCCAGCTAGAATGCCCTGAACAGATACATATTCATAGGAAATCGACCCCCACGCTCGTACCACTCGTGGGCATTGGTAGTTGGCTAAGATAAGCCAGAGGAGCCGTAGTGGGTAGCGCAGCACGTAGGCGAAGCCGACTGGCTTCTGCATTTTGATCATCCCAAAGCACTTGCACATGTCGATCAGCACTGTTACTGACGTGTGTCCTTTGTATCGTGCAACTTCTGCTTGCAGGTTGCGTGAAAACGCTGAATCTGATGATGCTGCAGCAGGCCTCGCTCCCCAGAAGTCAGGATTCTGATTAGCTCGCTCCCATCCCCCCGAAATCGGTCTGCGGAGTCGGGCCCATATACGCACAAGCGTATTGATTAATGCCACCAGCCGGTGTCCTCCTGATGCTTTGGGCAATCGAACAAGGCGTGCCTGTGCCCTTTTATATGGCCAGCAACATAGCCTCTCGCACGCCTGCAAGAGGAGTGGAAGTGTCTGGAGTCCGTAGTCTGGTACAACATCCATCGCCCTGGGATGCAGGTTGACGTGTCCAAGTGCTGAGTTGATTTTGAACTTGCGCAAGACAATGCGCAGGTCCCCCACGCTGACCTCTGGAAGCTGGCTCCATGTGGAGAAGTCAGGTGGCAACTTCAGGCGTCTTGAGGCGCGGGTGGCCCAGATCTCAGCCCAGGTATCCATACAAGAACCTGCCATCTCAAAGGTTGCGGCTGCTGGGTGTGCTCCAGCACTTGCTGCAGGTCCCTGAGCTTCGAGAAACGGTGCGCCTGTCTCGCTCCGCTGTTGAAAGATGCCTTTGCCCACTCCGTCCATCTGCCGTTTTGAATATTCCTATAGCTTGGACTACCCTCTCAACCTTGTCTATGGCGAACTGTGCAGTCTCAAGACAATCGTCGCAGCAGAACTGATGAAAAAGGTCACGGACTCGAGCGCGTTCGTCCTCGTCTAGGTGCTGAATGATCCATTTTGCTTTAGACGCTCTGTGGAAGAACCCCTGGAGGTCCCATGCCAACTTAACAAATAGCTTGAGCTCCTAATCGTTGGCAACCATGTCATCGGTCATGCTGAGCCCAGCGTCGTATGCTCCAAAGGTAGATATGGAGCGCGCCCCTCTTGAATAATTATCAGTAGTGTGGTTAGTCGGCAGCATGTGGCGGGGAAATTTACGTGGTACGTTAACATCTGTTTGGGGCCTTTCCACAGCCAGGAGCATCCTCAACTTCATAGCTCGCGTGTGCCGAAACCAGCGCCCAATCAACTTGTATGCCTGGAGCCTCTGAGATGGTTTGTGTTCAGACGGGGCCATTTTTTTCCAAGGCCAAGTTGGTGGCCCCGCCCTTCCAAGGTAACGTGCTCGGTCATGGCCCATAATATCATGCCTGTCCAACATCTCTTCCTCTACATACGCCAAGACCGCATCCCAGGCGTCGGCAAGGTTATCGGCATTGTCGGCCCTAGCAATGAGCTCCCTGGCCCTGCCCCGCTCTACGACGGGCTGGAACCTCGCGCATCCTGGCTTTGGTATCGTGTCGGCGGACGCAGGCTGATCAGGCACTCGCGCCCACATCTCATGTTCTGCGTCCTACATTGGAACTCTGACAGGCACAGGTGGAAACAAGTCCGAGTCTTCATTCACAAAAGCCCTGCTTGCCCGACACGCAACCCTCGGGTGCATACACATGTAGTCGTACATGGTTCCATGTTTCGCCTGCAGGCATGTGGGGCAATTGGGGTGGATGACGATGCCCCCGATGGAGTTGAACCAATGCCGCAGGTCATCCACGTGCATGTTCCAGTCTCCCGCCAGCAGCCAAGGCTGCTCTCGGGCCTCGGGCTCACACACATACATATATATACATATATATATATATATAGATATGGTGACCTGCCTAAGAATCTCCACATTGGCGTCCGAGAGGCCCTGGCCATCGTGCAGGTAGATTGATAGCATGGCGATGCCATGCTTGATGCCCCAGTGCACGTGGGCCGCGGGGACCCTGCCTGGAACCAGGAACCAATTCGGCTGAAGACCTCCCTGGAGCTGGGGTCACGCGCACCCTGGTCGGTGCCAGGATGGCCATACCTCCATGCGTTCCTCCTTTGGCTGACGGAGGGGCTGGGGCCCAAAGGCCTGCGAAGCCTGCTCGAACTGCTTGATGCTGGACATCGGCGAGTCGCTCTTGGTCTGCATGGTGCTCTTGCACGCATATTACACATGCCTGAGCCCACGGCAACTTCAGCATCTCAATTAGCGGCCCATGCGATGTCATTGGCCGTCGCGATCGAACTCGCGGTCCTGCTGCATGACGAGTCAGGATTGGACATTGCAACAGAGTCTTTCTCTGGAGTTGTTGGCCTTTGTAGTGCAGTACCCGTCGCTAGTTGAACCTCCATGGCGCAGATCGCCACCATGATGAGCCGCAAATATCTGCAGCTGAGGCCCTTGACAGTCCTCTGGCCTGGCCCGTCATGATGATCCGAGTAACTTGGATGGCTCAGCGTTCTGGGGCCCCTGCGAGGTCTGGTGGCTCTGTGGTTCCCAGGGCCCGTCTGACAAGCAGTCGTCACCAGGACCTCGGCACCAGGGCCCCTTTCATCCGTCCGGTTCCTACATTTCCAGATTGCAGGGGCGGCGCTGGCACTGGGGATGGCATTTGGCCTGCATCTGATGTTAGACCTTACCTCCGCCCGGTAGATCCTGGCCCTATTCCCAGCGTGCATTGCGAGCCAGCTGATGCAGAGGTACTCGAAGTAGACGTAGCTACTGACCATCAGCCGCATGATAAACCTTGCCAATCCAGCAAGTGGCGACGTATGAACCCATCCCAGGCTCGAGGAGCACCTGGGCATGGGGTTTGATCCAGCACGTGGCGATTGAGCCTGCGATCGCCAAAACTGGCCAGCAGGACTTTGCGCTCTGACTGGCGACGAATGAACCCTGCCCAGGCTCGAGGAGCACCTGGGCATGGGATTTTGCCCAGCACGTGGCGACTGAGCCTGCGTTTGCCGAACCTGGCCCGCAGGACTTTGCGATCTAACGCCTTGCAGCAACGTGCGTTTTAATGCCCGTTCTGACATCGGAAACTGAAGCCCACGTTGTTCGCTGCAAACGTCATGAGCTTCCCATTGAAGAAAACCCAGCACGCACATCGTGGTCATATATATATATATATGATGCCAGCGATCCAGATGACGCTGACCTTCCGACCGCGGCTGGGTCTAGGCTGTTTTATACCTCGTACTGGCACACGTCGCTCGCGGCAAACTCCGCGTGCTCTGCGTCCTTGACATATGTTCTACCAAAGCTGCATCGAGCTCAACATGAGGAGGAGATAGAGCTGTGGTCGAACGACCCAGCCCTTATTGTGTCTCGCGCCGCTTGGCCAGTGCTTCAGCAGCTTCAGCATATCGCTTGCACATCTCACGCACCTGGTCGTCGTCCTCATGTGGTTCTTCATCAGTACATGCTTGGAAGAATTGACGCAAGCTGCTAGTATCATCAGTATCCATTGGCACAGGGACTCGCACGGCTTCATCTTGTTTAGCAGCGCGGTCCGGTCCTTGGGACCCCCCTGGCTGTCGGCCTGGCGGTCCTGATTCGGCAGCTTGTTGTTGCGCAGACGCCGAGGAGGCCTTGGCTGCATCTGCTTTGGCCTGTAGCTGTCGAAGTGCCTCGAACGTGGACTTGGCCTGGTCCAGGAGAGTGGCTTCTGCCCCTGTGGATTCGAAAAGCTGACCGAGCTTGTCGACTGGCAGGTCCAGGGCAGGCACCATGGTCTTGAGAGAGTACGATTCTGGAAGAGGCGTCGGCAGCTGTGCCGAGACCGCGAACCGCTGATGCTCCAGCTCAGTGATGTCAGTAGCCAGTGTGTGAATCGACTTCTTGACTCCTTCGATCTTGGCTTCGAGCTCCACCTTCTGGATCTCCAGATCGGCCAGTGTCTCCTCCTGCTGCAACCTGCTCTTGAGCAGCTCATCAATGCGAGTGGTGTAGTGGTGCATTTGGGCGGAGTGCGGCTTGCTGCTGACGATCTTAGACTTGATCGCCATTCGTTTAGCTTCCAACTGCTCTCGCGCCGCCACCACAGCAGGCTCAGTGAGGTTGCCCAGCGCCCTGAGGGTCTGGCTGATCTCATTGAGGCGCTTCTGGTCGGTGTCGGTCTTGTCACTGGTGTCCGTGTCCAATGTTTGCCCATTCTTTGCCGCCAGAACTTGCTCTCGAAGCTTTGTAATCTCCAGGTCCTTGGCCTTAAGCTGCTTGTCTCTCTCGACTTCGTAGTTGGTGACTGCTGCCTTCTGCCTCTGCTTATCACGTTCCAAGGCTGGGGCCCTGAAACTCGGCGCCGTCTGCAGAGGCTTGGGGCCTCCAAGCGCAGCACCTTTGTTGCATTGGCAGCTTGAGCAAGCGTTGAGGTCACCTCTGTTCCACCACTTCTCACCTGTCCGCGGATGAACGCACCATCGGCATAGCCACGGCGCAGCCCATGCCTTGCGAGAACCAACCTTCGGCATGCGTCCGCCATCCACCATGAGTCAGTGTCTGGGAACCTCGGAACAGAACGAGATCGGGAGGTACGGTCCCGAGCGTGGAATACGTTGTGAAGAAAAGCGGCACCTCCAGCCTGGGCAGGCACTGGGGAGGTGCGGGAGCGGTGAGGACCGTCAGTTCCCACCTGCCAAAATGTCAAGTCCGAGCCAACGCTACGGACTTGAGCCAAAATGGCTACGGGAGGGGAGGAGGAGGAGGGAGGGGGGAGGAGGGACGAGGAAGGAGGATTAACAGGCGGAAGAGGAAGACGAGGAGGAGGAGGCGGAGGAAATGGAGGGCACGCAGAAAGGCGAGAGGCCTCTTGGATGCCTCTTGGAGTCTCCTCGATTTTCTTGCGAGAGCTCCTTGAGGTGTTTTGGGGGTCGTTGGGCAGTCTCGGGAACCTCTCGGGGCGTCTTGGGTGCCTTTGAGGGGGGCCTCGTGGAGCTTATTGAGGGTCTCTTGGGCGCTTCTGGGTGGCATCTTGGGGGCATCTTGGGGGCCTCTTGGGGCCTCCTGGGCTCCTCTTGGGGCCCTCTTGGGGCACTCTCGGGAGCCTCGGGGCCATCTTTGGCCAACTTGGAGGAGATCGATCAAATGAGGAGAGCTCCTTAATTAGGGCCCCTCCCCCAGGATGCCAACATGTGCCCACAATCTTAATCAAATCAATCATTGTGGCTTCCGCGCCGAGGCCATATTGGACGTTCCAACGTCTCGCGAAACTCCCCCGTCCAGACCCAGGGGAAGGGGGTAGGGGGAGGGGTCAAGACACCCTCCCCGCCCGAAAAGTGTCTCGCTCACTCCCACCCGCCCTCCCAGCACAGAAGTAGCACCAGGGCCTCATCATGTTCAGCGATCGTCTATGGATGGGCTGGGAGCAATTACAGACCCCATGTGCGCGATGAGGCGAGGTGCGCCACGCATGCCAGGCGCTCCAGGTGCGCCAGCCGCCCCTGGGGCCCAAGGCGTGCCAGGCACGCCTCGCGCGCCAGATGCGCCACGTGCGCCATGTGTGTCGCATGGTCCAGCCGCGCCTGGCGCGCCACGCCCAGGGCCGCGCAGAGTGCGCCAGGTGCGCCCACGCACGTGACAGCTCACATTGGGAAACATGTCGGCCCCCACCATCCTTGTCGAAGACCCGTGCTTGGTGGGCCTGCACACAGCAAGCAATACGCCAGCACCCCTTTGGTCCTTGTCGAACACCGATGGACAGTGATAGCGGGGTGGCAGCGCACGATCCAGATTTTTCCGCGAAGTGCTTGTTGTATTCTGTTGACAGGGATGGTGGCCTTGCGAAAAGCAGACAATATGAGGGCACCCCCGCCGTCCCCGCCAACAACACAATACAAAGTGCTAGCGGGGCCCACGAGCATGACCCAAGATTGTGCCCCGAAGTGTGCTTCGTATTGTTTTCGACGGGGATGGGTGGGTCCGCATTGGTCCTGGTTGGCTGCGGGTCGCTTGGGGGAGGGGGTGTTAACTCGCAGGGGACAAACATAAACCCTTTCCCGAAGGGGCTGAAGGACGGTTGGAAGAAGAACTCCCTAAGCCACACGCCCTGGGGGGCTGGTGGGATTCACGACGTCGGATGTACAGTGGAGGCCCATACCAAGATTCACCCGGATTGCCTCCAGGGTGCCCTGGGTGTCTTGGGTTTCGATAGTTTTGCTATGGAAGGCGTGACGTCCCCACACCAAAAGTCAATGGACGTCCTGGGGTCTCAGGGTTGGGTTTTCTGCGGAAGGTTTCGTGTGGACTGGCCTCCACTGTATGGGCTCGGCCTCTTGTCGGTAATCGGCGCCCCTGGGCCTTCGGGTGGACCGATCTCTTCGGTCCTGGGCGTCTGGTCGTCTGTTTCGGCTTCCCCGTTCTCTGGCCCTCTGGCGGCCATCCTAAGCTGGCCCAGGACGGCGAGAACTGTCCCCCGCGGGAGGCGGTCGAGACCTCCTCGCGGATTGCACACGTCAGTTCGTCCATGAGTGCGCCTTGCTGCTGCCTCCTCCTCCTCTTGGGCGCCGAGAGGGTGGGGGGCAATGGGCGAGCGGTCGGCCTCTGGAGACAGGATGTTTGTCCATGCCCCCGCTCATGGCGCTCGCGGGGGTCGGGGCGCGAGCAGGTGCAGCCCCAGCAGATGGGTGACAGCACTCCGATCGCCTATCCGGGAGGTTCGGCTTCAGGATCTGGCCGTGTCTCGCCACTTGTGGTGCTCCTGGAGGGTCGCCGCAGCACCAATCGGGCGCAGCCAGGACCCCTCTGGGGGCCCAGAGACCGACCAGTCTGGAGCAGATTTTGGGCAGGGTTTGGGCGATGGGGGGCGAGGGCGAGGATCGATGATCAAGGGTTTGGGAGGCTTCGGACGTTTTCGCCCTCGCCCCTTCTCTGGGCTCCCGCTTCCGCAGACCTCGAGGGGGCCTCCTGGGGCCTCTAGGGAACTCTGGATACTCTCTGTGGTCCGATCTAATTTGGGCAAGGACCCCCCCGGAGCCTCCAGGCAGGGGCCGATCCCCACTGAGAAGCCCTCGGCCATCTTAACAGGCCGCCTCCCCTTCCCCTGACCAAAGTACGCTGACGAAGCCCGTTCCCGCACTAACCCTCCCAGTCCTGGATAATGTTTCGAGATGCATTCAGCCGTGGCCACGCCGCTCCAGAAGGCGTGCGCGAACTGGGGAGGTCGAACCACCCCGGGGATCTCGAGAATTCCTCCAGGAGTGGTGGGAGGAGGAGACCTGCCCGCAGCGGGCGTGAAAGGATCCATGTCCACTGTTTCTTCGGCGGTCGACGCTCCAGCCTTTTCATGCTGGTGCCCCCCCCCTGGGCGCCAGGAGGAGAAGGGCATGGTCAAGATTCTCGGTATCTGGTCCGAGATTTCTTTTGATTGCGCCCACTCTGGCCCCACATGGAGAAGCAACTCGGCACCTGGGGTAAGACCCCTAGCCATGCCCCCACTGGCCCCATGGTGGGACTGGGGCGTGAGCAGGGTCATGTGGAGAAAACGTCGGTCGCCTACTTCCTAGGGATCCAGGGCAGGACGCTCCAGCAGCCGTGGACGTGGATGCCTCCCAGCGGCGCCGAGCCACCCTCGCCCCGCCCCCCCCGGGCGCGCTGCCACGCCGCAGGATGCAACTCCTGGGAGGTCAAGCTCATCATTGGCTCTGGTCGGTCCGTGGTCGAAAATTGGGCAAGTCGGGCCGAATCCCGTTTTGCAATCTGGCTCAATCCCGCCTCTTTCCGTTGAGTCTGGTTTGCTCCCGTGTTTTCTCCGGCTGAGTCTGGCTCAGTTGCCCCTTCTTCCGGCTCAATGCAGTTGGTCCTGATTGGTGGGTCGACCCTGCGAGATCAAGGGCACCCTCGTGCCCTGTGCCTCGCGACCCATGCCTTCTCAAATTCCTCTGGCAATGTGGCCCTCGTTCTCGTCGAGCACCCTCGAGGAGCACCTCGGATCATGCTGCAACAAAATAAACCCACGAAGCTGGTACATGCATATGGGGATGGTCGTCCGTGCGATGGCAAGCGAAGACATCCCAGGAGTTGCTCCCCAAATCCCATGCGGCGCCCGCCCTCCGGCCTCCCCCGGTCACCTCCGGCCGCTGTCCAGCCCTGGGCGCGTGCGGGCAGCGCCGGAGACAGACCCCGCCGCAGGGGGAGCGCCGCGATCCGCGGCCAGAAAGGCGGGCGAGCGCGCGGGTCGGGTGCAGGTCTCTGGGCCCCCCCAGATGGGGTCGGGGCAGAAGAGGTCGGAGGATTGCGCCACATCACCGATGCATCGGCGATGTGGTTCGATGCAGAGCCAGAGTGTCTCCCGCCGGCGACGTCGATGCATCGCTGGCGATGCATTGGCGATGCGGCGCGATCCTCCGACCCCATCTGCTCGGACCCCATCTGGGAGGTCTCTCAAGGTCGTGGGGGCCGGCCCCCGACAGAGGTCGGCGGGTCCTCTCCGACCTCTCCCGGCCCTGGCCGGCCCAGGTTCGGGGAGCCATCCCTGTCTCGGGATCCGCCGTATTTAAGCTGATTCTCCGACTTCACAAAATGCCAAATGCGCAGGCGGTTTCTCACACCAAAGCCTTGTCTTTCCCATGATAATCAAGCCGCTTACAAAAGGAGGCAAATTCGGGGATACCCCCCAGGTTTTTCTTGGACGCGCCCATATCGAGGATTGACGCCCCTCTGTCCTATATCCCCGTGTTCTGTCTCAAATTTCTGGTCCATTGATATATCCCCTACTATGCGCAACAGTAGGGCGGAAACTTCTGCTTCAGAAGATCAGGCCGATATTTCCACTGAGGTATGGCGGAAGCAGCGATGGCCGAGTAGGGCGCCAGGTGCGTGACAAGTAAAGCGGACATTTCCGCCTTGCTTGCGAGACCGCACGTGATCAGGGACGGGGAGCCCTTCTTCCCGCTAGCGCCCCGGCGAGGGAGATACTCCAGGGCCGGCCCGAGATGGGCGGTGTGGCCCCGGAAGGGCCAGCTGAGCACCGACCCGAGTCAGCTTGTCCACGAGAGCGGTTTGTGGAGGCAACGGCGGCCGTCCCGCCCGGCCCAACTCCTCTTATTAGAATTGGTTCCCTGACTCCTCTGTTGTTGTTGTTGTTGTTGTTGTTGTTGTTGTTGTTGTTGATGATGTTGTTGTTGTTGTTGTTGTTGTTGTTGTTGTTGTTGTTGTTGTTGTTGTTGAACATTATTTATTCTAAAGAATAATTATTGTTGGGCCCCCTGGTGCGCGCCCCCCCTGCGCCGCCTAGGCCGCAGCTACATTTTCATCATTTTCGTGAGGAAGCCTCAGAAAAGAGGGTGTGTACAGGATCCGGTTGTTTTGTTGTAATCCGCTTTCCCTTGCAAAAAACAATAGAAAATGACATTTCTTGTTCTAATATAATCAAATTTCAAGAATCCCTTGCAAAAAATAAGGTAAAGTGGACATTCGCGCGCGCAAGACGAAATCCTTCCAAAACCTTAGTGTTCGCAGCGATTTTAACATAAAAACATCAAAAAACCAATGGTTTTTCAACAAAAAATTGTCAAAATCTCATCCCGCGCGCTCTTGCGGATTCGTAGGAAACCCAACACTTTTTAAACATTTCTGTCAAACGGGCTTTTGCGAGCAACTTTTTCGAACTTCTGCGACAACGGTTGCGCACCTGCCAGGGCCATCATCCCTGTCAAATAATACCATGCGGGACACATTCGTTTTTTCTTCGCGCGCGCACGCCGAAATCTCCAAAAACCATTGGGCTTCTTAAGAATTTTAGCACCGCGATCATAAAATCACACGAATCGCACCGTAGGTCCTCGAAAAACACCGGGACAACCATCGGGACAACCATCGGGACAATCATCGGGACAGTCATCGGGACAACGATCGGGACAAGCACAACCATCAGGACAACCATCGGGACAATCATCGGGACAACGATCGGGACAACCACAACCATCAGGACAACCATCGGGACAACCATCGAGACAACCATCGGGACAACCATATCCTCTCTCTCTTGTGTATTCCCACATCCCTCAGGAATTTGCCCTAAAGATGTGATCAACTATCTTGTGAGTACGTATCATGTGTATCATGTGTATCATGTACCATATGCATCATATGCAACAGATGTTCTGTGGAAGGCTTAACAACTTCTGTGGGTTAACAAGGCTTAACAACTTCTGTGGGTGTACGAACGTAGGCTTAACAACTTCTGTGGGTGTGTACTCCACGCCAGTGTAGTAGCCACGGTCGTCCGCAGGCCACGAAGTGAAGTGTCCGAACGTCATAGGGCGGGAAGCTGGGTGTGGGTGGTGGCGAAGAGTCGTGTGGATATTTGGTAGAGCTTGCACTGCCCCCCCACAAAGTGGGGGTATTGGCTGGCGTCGCATGAAAACCCTGGCACTGGTGAGAACACTGAGCATTCGGGTAAAGTGATTGTTGTTGTTGTTGTTGTTGTTGTTGTTGTTGTTCTTGCTGAACATTCATTTCTGAAGAATGAATATTGTTGATCCCCCCGTCCGGTGCACATTGTTTTTTTGTTCCATTGAAGTGCCCTTCCCGGGGCTCGCACCCTGCTTTTGATCAGGGAAAGTCTTCAGGGTCAAACTGCGTTGTTGGCCCCCTGTTTACAGCAACAACAACAACGGCTCCCGCCTGATATTTCCTCACAATATACTGAAGAGTCGCGCTCTCGCTTGGGACGTCCTTGCCATTTACCACCGGATCGCGGCTCCCGCTTTATACTTCCTCACAATGGATTGAAGAATCGCGCTCTCGCTTGGACTTCCTTGCAACTTACCACCGCATCGCGGCCTTTGTGGGCTCCGGAAACGGCAGGGCTGTTTTTGTTCACCGTTTCCAGAAAAATGTGCCTTGAACATGGAAACGGCAAAAAAAACGGCGACCGGAAACTGCACAAAAACGGCTCCAGGATTGGAACTGGAACCGGAACTTGTCAAAAAACGGCGACGGAACCGGTAAAACAACGGCGTAGGAACCGGAAAAAAACGGCAAAACGGAACCAGTAAAAAAACGGCCTTGTTTTTTCCAGGGCCCACTAAGATCGCGGCTCCCGCGTGATATTTTCTTACAATTTATTCAGGTGCCGCTCCTCGACACTCAGGAATCGCGCTCCCGCTACATGTTGCGTGGCGGTTCAAGCTGAATTTACGCTTCAACGACCCGCCCGCTCGACCCGCCCGTTTGGGCCTGCCCGCCCGACCAGCCCGTTAGGGACTGCAGTCGCCGCTCGCTGCCCTTCGCCCGTCTTCGATGCCCCTCGCTGCCCGTACTGGTTCCACGGTCGCCTTCGCTCGCTGCCCTTCGTGGCCCCGTTGCTGTCCTCAGTGGCCCCGTCGCTGCCTATTGTGGCCCCGCATTGTATGCCCTTCGTGGCCCCCGCTCGTTCGCGCCCGTCGTGGTCCCATGTGCATGCCCTTCGTAGCCCTGCTGTCGCCCTTCGTGACCCTCTCGCTGCCCTTCGTGGCCCCTTTGCTGCCCTCAGTGGCCCCGCTGTCGCCCTTTGTGGCCCCATATGCGAATGCCCTACGTGGCCCCCGCTCGCTCGCGCCCTTCGTGGCCCCATTGCTGTCCTCAGTGGCCCCGCTGTCGCCCTTCGTGGCCCCCTCGCTGCCCTTCGTGGCCCCGGTGCTGCCCTCAGCGGCCCCATTGCTGCCCTCTGTGGCCTTGGATTAAATGCCCTTCGTGGCCCCCGCTCGCTCGCGCCCTTCGTGGCCCCATATGCATGCCCTTCGTCGCCCCGCTGTCGCCCTTCGTGGCCCCCTTGCTGCCCTTCGTGGCCCACTTTCTGCGCTCAGTGGCCCCGCTGTCGCCCTTTCTGGCCCCATATATGTATGCCCTTCGTGGCCCCCGCTCGTTCGCGCCCGTCGTGGCCCCATATGCATGCCCTTCGTGGCCCCGCTGTCGCCTTCGTGGCCCCCTCTCTGCCCTTCGTGGCTCCGTTTCTGCCCTCGGTGGCCCCGTCGCTGCCCTCTGCGGCCCCCTATACGCATGCCCTTCGTGGCCCCCGCTCGGTCGCGCCCGTTTTGGTCCCATATGCATGCCCTTCGTGGCCCCATTGCTGCCCTTCGTCGCTCTGCTTGCCATGTGTGGCCCCCTCGAGACCTTCGTGGCCCCTTTGCTGCCCTCTGTGGCCCTGCTGTCGCCTTTTTTCGCTCCATATATGTATGCCCTTCGTGACCGCCGCTCGCGTCCTTCGTGGTCCCTTCGCTGCCTTCGTGGCCCTGTTGTCGCCGTTTGCGGCCCCCTCGTTGCCCTTCGTGGCCCCGTTTCTGCCCTCAGTGGCCCCGTCGCTGCCCTCTGTGGCCACGTATACGTATGCCCGTCGTGGCCCCCGCTCGCTCGCACCGTTTGTAGCCCCACTGCTGCCCTCAGTGGCCCCGCTGTCGCCCTTCGTTGTCCCTTCGCTGCACTTCGTGGCCTCGTTGTCCTTCGTGGCCCCGTCGCTGCCCCTCGCTCTCGCCCTTCGTGGCCCCATTGCTGCCCTCAGTGGCCCCGCTTTCGCCCTTCGTGGCCCCTTCGCTGCCCTTCACCATCCTTCCGCCCCACTCTCCCAACATCCCGCTTCTTTTCAGGGTTCCACGAAATTTGTTTCTGACACCAATTCGCAGCTGTACGTCCCCCCCGTGGGGGTATCCACGATATGTTCTTTCAAGGGGATGGTACGTGGCGCTGTTTATGGCGCGACCCATGGCGAAACTGATTCTTAACCTGTGTTGGAGTGGCTGGCGCAAGCCATGGCGCAAGCTGAGCCGCCACTCGCAGCGCAAATCATCGTCCTCTCTCGTTCTTGCCCCTCCCCTCCCTTCCTCCGATCCTTTCGTCCTGATTCTCCCCCGGTATCCATTGCCCTTCGTTTTTTTCATGGGCTTCACCAGCCACGAGTGGCATGGAATGAAGATACCCCCCCCAAAAAAAAGGAGGCACGATCGAAGACGAAGAGGGCGGGTATCCAGGGTTTTGGATTTGCATATTGAATGACACGCGAGCAGATGAGAGCGAACAGCTTTAAAATGATTGTTGTTGTGGTTGGTGTTAACAAAGCCACTCGTTGGCGCCCCTCCCCCCCCCCCCCCTCTCGGCGCAACGCAACTCAACGCAACGGTCTCTCCCCCCCCACCCCCAGGCGCAACGCAACGCGGCGCAACGGACGCAGGAGTGTAGCAGGAGAGCGAGGTGGGGCACCAGGAAGAGGAGGATGAGGAGGAGGAGGAGGAAGAGGGGGAGGGGGAGGAGGAACAGGAACAGGAGGAGGAGGAGGAGGAGGAGGAGCAGTCCCAGTACGAACCCCAGTACGAATCCGTGTAGGAATCCCAGGGCGAACCCTTGTTGGAGTCAGGACGAGCGCCAGAAATCCTCAGAGAACACGCAAGAAACCTACACTATTTCGTTTGCGGCTACGACTTCTTCAATTACTACTGCCGCTGCTGCTGCTGCTGCTACTACTACTACTACTAATACCACCACCACTACTACTACTACTACTACTACTAGTATTCGTACTACTACTACTACCACTACTACTACTACTACTATTATTACTACTACTACTACTTTTACTACTACTACTACTACTACTACTACTGCTACTACTACGACTACGACTACGACTACGACTACGACTACTACTGCTACTACTACTACTACTACTACTACTACTACTACGACTACTACTACTACTACTACTAATACTAATAATACCAATACTACTACGAACATTACTTCTACTATTACTACTACTACTACTACTAGTACTACTACTACTACTACTATCACTGTTACTTTTACCGGTAGTACTACTACCACCACCACCAGTACTACTTCTACTACCACTGCTACGGCTACCATTAGTCCCGCTACCACTACTGGTACCAGTACCAGTACCAGTACTCGTACTATTCCTACTGATAGTAGCACTACTACTATTAGTATTAGTAGTAGTACTACTACTACTACTACTACTACTACTACTACTACTACTACTACTACTACTACTACTACCTACCTACTACTACTACTACTACTACTACTACTACTACTACTACTACTACTACTACTACTACTACTACTACTGCTACTGCTACTGCTACTGCTACTGCTACTGCTACTGCTACTGCTACTGCTACTGCTACTGCTACTGCTACTGCTGCTACTGCTACTACTACTACTACTACTACTACTACTACTGCTACTACTACTACTACTGCTGCTGCTGCTGCTGTTACTACTACTGCTACTACTGCTACTGCTGCTGCTGCTGCTGCTGCTGCTGCTGCTGCTACTACTACTACTGCTACTATTGCTGCGACTACTACTACTACTACTACTACTACTACTACTACTACTACTACTACTACTACTACTACTACTACCTACTACTACCTACTACTACCTACTACTACCTACTACTACCTACTACTACTACTACTACTACTACTACTACTACTACTACTACTACTACTACTTACTACTACTACTACCTACCACTACTACTACCTACTACTACGACTACTACTACTTCTACTACTACTACTGCTACTACTACTGCTACTACTACTGCTAATACTACTACTGCTACTACTACTACTGCTACTACTGCTACTACTTCTACTACCTACTACTAGTACTACCTACTACTACTACTACTACTACCTACTACTACTACTACCTACTACTACTACGAACTACTACTACTACGACTACCACGACTACTACGACTACTACGACTACGACTACGACTACTACTACTACTACTACTCCTACTACTACTACTACTACTTCTACTACTACTGCTACTACTACTACTACTACTACTACGACTACTACGACTACTACTACTACTACTACTACTACTACTACTTCTCGTCGTCCCTGGCGCCCTAGGGCTAGCACTCCCTAGCGCCAGTACTTCCTAGGGCTAGCACTCCCTAGCGCCAGTACTTCCGAGCACTCCCTCGGACCAGCACTCCCGAGGACTAGTATTCCCTAGGGCTGGTACTCCGTAGTGCGAGTACTCCCCAGGACGAGTACTCCCTTGGACGAGTACGCCCTAGGGGTAGTAATGCCTAGGACTGGTACTCCCAGGGGCTAGCGCTGCCTGCGGCTAGTACTCCGTAGGGTAGTACTCCCTATGAATGATATTACACCAGCACTACAGCACCATAGTACTACCACAATGCAGCACCACTACCACAACACCACAACACCGCTACCACAACACCACAACACCGCTACCACAATACCACAACCACAACACCACAACACCGCGACCGCAACACCCTTACCACAGCACCTCTGCCACTACCACAACACTACTACCTACTAGCAACTGAACAACACTACCAACACCACACTACTGACACGACACTACCAACACCACACCACTAACACAGAAAACCACTACCAAGACCACACCAGTAACACAGCATACAGCACAACCCGCCACTACCAACACCACATCACTAACACAACATTACCAACACCACACCACTAACATAGCACAGCGACCACCACACCACTAACACAGCACTACTACCACGTTGGTTCCAGATGGGAGTTTCTGTGGCCACTTTTGCCTGCGCGGGAGTGCATTCTATTGAGGGTTGCGAATCTCTCCACATCTAGCATGAGATACCTTTACATATTACTTTTCATTGAGCGGCCTGCGCGGGCCACAGTAACTCCCATCCCGCCGCGCGACGGGCCACACCAACACCCAACGGGCCACATTAACACCCAACGGGCCACAGTAACACCCGGTCGCCCCCCCCCCACCCTCCCCCCTGCAGAAGCCCACCCCGTACCACCCCCCAGCAGGCTGAAGCTCA
>CAUYUJ010014909.1:360247-368024 GCA_963575745.1 Prorocentrum cordatum
TTCCCCCTCGGTCCCACGCTTTTGCCCCCTCGGTCTGGCACCCTCGCCGCCACCGCGCTCTCTCGCCACTGTCTTCGCCGTGGCGCGTTGCTACGCCGGCTGCACGGGACGCTTCTTTTTTTGGGGGGAGCATTTCACGCGCCCTGCCTCTGTCCCTTCTCTGATGCAATCGTTTCCTCCTGGGTTCCATCGCTCCGAGGCGGCCCAAGAGGCCTCAGGACTGCCCCGAGATTGCCCGAGAGGCCCCCAAGAAGGCCCCAATACCGCCCAAGGGGGCACCAAGGCGCCCAACGAGGGCCCCCAGACCGCCCAAGGATGCCGCAAGACTGCCCCAAGAGCCAAGAAGCGGGGGCGCGAACCGAACGCTCAGGCCTTCCGCCCCGAGAAGTCCCCGGGAGGCCCCGAGCAGGACGCCAAGAGGCCCAAGATGCCCAAACGATGTCCCGAAACGGCCCCTAAGACGCTTCAAAATTGCCTCCGTGTGCATGACCTTCGGCACTTTTCACTTGCACCTGTGCACCGATCGTCGGTCTGACCCTCCATCGGCTCAAGCTCGGTGGTAACCAGTCTTAGCGCGTCCCGCTTTTGCCCTCGCCGCGTTGGGCGTCCCGCTTTTGCCCTCGCGCTGTGTTTGTTTGTTTGTGTGTGTGTGTGTGTGTGTTTCTTTGCCCGACCGCTTCTCCGGACCTTTCTGCGCCGCGCCGCTGCGCGCGTTGTCGTGGCGCCAAACAAGTGTGTGTGTGTGTGTGTGTGTGTGTGTGTGTGTTCGTGCGTGCGTGCGTGCGTGCGTGCGTGCGTGTTTGTGAGTGTGTGTGTGTGTGTTTGTTTCTGTGTGTGTGTGCGTGTGTGTGTGTGTGTTTGTGTGTGTGTGTGCGTGTGTGTGTGTGTGTGTGTGTGTGTGTGCGTGTCTGTGTGTGTCCTTCCTCGAAGACACTACACAAGGCCAGAGGGCTTCTGAGAAGTCCCGCCTCCTTCTGAGAAGGCCTTCTCCTTCTCATTTCCCCCCCTCGCTCGCCGCCGAATTTGTGTGTGTGTGTGCTGGTGTGTGTGTGTGTGTGTGTGTGTGCGTGCGTCATTGTCCCACGCGGTCAGCGCACCTAGAACGACGGTCTCGCTGCGAGGATCGCTGGCTGCCTGCCCCGCTTGCCCCCAGCCGCGACCCGCCGTGGCGCGCACGCTTGCTGTCCATCGTGGGCTTCGTCAGCGAGCTCCTCTCATCGGAGGTGCCCGCGTCGCACACGCACTCACACGCACGCGCACACTACGCACGCACGTACGCGCACAGACACAACTACACAGAAACAGGCACACAGGCACACAGACACACAGACACAGACACACAGACACACAGAGACACACAGGCACAGACAGACAGACAGACAGACATAAACACAGACACACAGATACACAGACACACAGACGCACAGGCACACAGACACAGACCGGCAGACACACAGACACACAGATACGTAGACACACAGACACATAGGCACATAGACGCACAGACACAGAGACGCAGAGGCACAGAGACACATAGACAGACAGACACTTAGACACACAGATACTCAGGCATCCACACACACATCCACACACCCATTCACACCCACACACACCCGCACACACACACACGCCCACACCCCCACACACCCACAAACCCACACACACACACCCACACGCACACGCACACGCACACACACAACACACGCACACGCGCACACACCCACACGCACACACATACACACACGCACGCGCACGCGCACGCGCACGCGCACGCGCACGCGCACGCACGCGCACGCGCACGCGCACGGCGCACGCGCACGCGCCGCGCACGCGCACGCGCACGCGCACGCGCACGCGCACGCACACGCACACTGTCACACGCACAACGCACACCGCACGCGCACGCGCACGCGCACGCGCCGCGCACCGCGCACGCGCACGCGCAGCGCACGCGCGACGCGCACGCGCACGTGCACGCGCACGCGCACCGCGCCCGCGCACGCGCCCGCGCACGCGCACGCGCACGTGCTCGCGCACGCGCGCGCGCACGCGCACGCGCACGCGCACGCGCACGCGCACGCGCACGCGCAGGCGCACGCGCACGCGCACGAACACGCGCACGCGCACGCGCACGCACACGCACACGCACACGCACACGCAGACGCAGACTCAGACGCAGACGCACCCGCGCACGCACACGCACACGCACACGCACACGTCACCGCCAACGCCACACGCACACGCACAACCGCAACCCGCACACGCACCACGCACACGCACACCACACGCACACGCATACACGTCAGGTGCACACGCACACGCACACGCACACGCACTTGCGCACAACGCACGCGCGCACTAGACGCACACGCGCACACGGCCACACGCAGCACGCACAGGCGCACACGCCCACACGACGCCCACGCACACGCACGCGCCACGCACACGCACACGCACACGCACACGCACACGCACACGCAGACGCGGACGCACACGCACACGCCACGCACACGCACACGCACACGCACGCGCACACGCACGTGCACGCGCACGTGCACGCGCACGCGCACGCGCACGCGCACGCGCACGCGCACGCGAACGTGCACGCGCACACGCACACGCACACCAACACGCACACGCACACGGCGACGCACACGCACACGCACACGCACACGCACACGCACACGCACACGCACAC
Organism: Prorocentrum cordatum; assembly: GCA_963575745.1. Taxonomy (NCBI): domain Eukaryota; class Dinophyceae; order Prorocentrales; family Prorocentraceae; genus Prorocentrum; species Prorocentrum cordatum. Next base: position 362,946 of record CAUYUJ010014909.1, read on the forward strand.
GCACACGCACAATATACGCCGCGCGCCGCCACAGCGCACGCGCACGCGCACGCGCAACACGCACCGCAGACTACAGCGGCACGCGCACGCGCACGCGCACTGCGCACGCGCACGCGCACACGCGCACGCACACGCACAAGACCGCGTACGCACACGCACACGTGGGGAAAGCAACACGCACAAAAAACAGGCGGCAGCGCACGCGCACACGCACACGTCGCACACGGCACACGCACACGCCGGCGCAACACAGCAGGCGCAGGAGAGCAGGGCGCAGGCGCAGCGCGAGGCGCAAGTCGCAGGCGCAGGCGCAGGCGCAGGCGCAGGCGCAGGCCGCAGGCGCAGGCGCACACGCACGAGCACGGCGCCCCGGGGCTCGAGCTACAAAGACGCAAGACGCGGGCCTGGTCTGCAGACGCAGACGCAGACGCAGACGCAGACGCAGACGCAGACGCAGACGCAGACGCACACGCACGCGCACACGCACACGCACACGCACACGCAGACGCAGACGCAGACGCAGACGCACACGCACACGCACACGCACACGCACCCGCACACGCACCCGCACCCGCACCCGCACCCGCACGCACACGTACACGCACGCGCACACGCACACGCACACGCACACGCAGACGCACCCGCGCACGCACACGCACACGGCGACGCATTCGCACACGCACATGCACATGCACACGCACGCGCACGCGCACGCGCACGCGCACGCGCACGCGCACGCGCGCGCGCACGCTCACGCGCACGCGCACACGCACGCGCACGCGCAAACTTACACGCCACGCACGACGGCACACGCACGCGCACACAGCACACGCACACGGCACACTGCACAACGCACACGCACAGATGGCGCACGCGCACGCGCACGCGCCGCGCGCGCGCACGCGCACGCTCACAAATAGGCGCACGCGCGCGCCACGCAACGCACACGCACAAGGGTGAGCACGGCCCCCAGCACGCGCATGCGCCCGCGCACCGCACGCCACGCGCACGGCACGCGCACGCGCAACGCGCGGCCGCACACGCGCTCACGCACGCGCGCCGACGCCACCGCACACGCGCACACGCACGCGCACGCGCACACGCACACGCACACGCACACACACACGCACACCTGCACACACACACTCACACACGCACGCACTCACACCCGCACACACACACACCCACACACACCCACACACACCCACACACACACCCACATACACCCACGCGCCCCCACACGCCCCCACACACCCCCACACGCCCCCATACGCCCCACACCGCTCCCCGCACGCCCCACGCACACCACGCGCGCCCCGGGGGGCGCCCCCACACGCCACCAGACCCCCCACAGGCCCCCACACGCCCCCACACTCACCCACGCACACACGCACACACGCACACACGCACACACGCACACACGCCACACGCACGTCACGCACACGCGCACACGCACACCGCACACACGCACACGCGCACACACGCACAACACCACACACGCACACAGGGGGTCACGCCACACGCACGCACGCACGCACGCACACACGCACACACGCACCCACGCGCACACGCACACACGCACACACGCACACACGCACACACGCACACACACGCATACACGCACACGCACACTCACACAGGCACACAGGCACACAGGCACACAGGCACACAGGCACACAGGCACACACGCACACAGCACACACGCACACACGCACACACACACACACGCGCACACGCGCACACGCGCACATGCGCACACACGCGCGCACGCACACACGCGCACATGCGCACACGCACACACGCGCACACGCGCACGCGCGCACGCACCCGCACACCCGCACACCTGCACACGCGCACACGCGCACACGCACTCAGGCACACACGCATACAGACTCACACACGCTCAGAACCCTGCTCATAGACCCAGTACGGCCGCCGTCCGAGAGGAGCATGGCCGGCTACCTGTGGTGGTCAGCCGACCAGCTGCGCACAAAGCTACGACATGCACTGGTGCGACACTCGGGACATTGAGGGCAGACCCCATGACCAAGGGCAGCATGCCCGAGAGCCAACCCTCAGCGTGATTGACGGCCAGGCCAGCTACGACCACGCCACGGACAAGTTCAGCGACGAGACGCTGAAGAAGGTCGTCCCGAGCTCACAACAGCTCGTTCACGCAGAAATGACGAGATACCTCTCGTGACTGTGTCACGAGGTCACGCGGATGCGGATATGTATTTCCAGGAGCCGCATTGGCCCATTGGGGGTGGGATGCGAGCTTTGCTTCCGCGAGCCTCATTGGCCCACTGAGGGTGGGATGCGTGCTGCGATGCGCACGGACACCAGGGAACGAAATCGACGATTTGAGCATTCGGGTGATCGGGTTTGTCCGGACTGTGTCTGGGCAGCCCGCGGATTTGAGGCAGTGCTTCTTAATAATGATCTTGACTGTTCTTGGTGTTCGACTCACTGACTTGCTTTGGATTGCCCCAGAGCCTCGACAGGTTTCCTCCCTCTCGTTCCGCTTGCGCATTTTTTCGTGGGGGGATTGGCGCTACGGGGGCCCAAAGTGGCTTTGGGGAGGGGTGAAGTCAGCCCTTTGCTCTGGGGCCAGATCTGTTTGGTGCGTCCCGCATCGAGGCATTTTTTTTGAATGGTGCGGTTTTAAGAACTCTCCTTCATCGTATTTTTTCCGGAAGCACGACGGACGGTCTGAACACCAGACTCGAACGGTAGTCCACCTGTTCGTTTGCACCTTTGCCTGCTTTCCCGCTGCCGTTTGGGCTTGGGGCCTGCAAAGTTCCGTGCCCGCTTTAAACGCGCCTTAAAGTAGCTTCCGACTGACCAGCTACCTATCCTTAGTCCCGAGGGTCTTGAAAATAGGCCTTCACCATCCACGTCCTCATTTCTCGTTCCCCCCCGTCCCTCTTCACCGCACATTTCGGGCGACGAAATCTCTACGTATCCACTGCTCCATGGTCAGGCCCAGCATGAACCCAGCAACTCTGCATGCGCCATCGTGTCCAAGCCGGGAGTGCGCGGGGTATGCACCACTGCTGGGTTCAGGAAAGGCTTGGCCAGGAAATGGTGGATATGTGCACATCTCGTCGCGTTAACCCTTGCCCGGGATTTCCTCGTATGTCAGCCTGGCCTGGCGCTTCCGCTTTGCGACCTCCCTCAAAAATCCGCCGGGGAGCTGTGCTCCGTCCCCGGCGCTGCCAGGACCCCCCCGCCCTCGGACAAGTGCACGCCAGCGCCGCCCCACGGAGCACACCGCAGTGCCAGAAGTGTGGTCAAATTGGTCGTTCGGACATGGGGCCCGCTTCCTTCCGCCCTCCTCCCGCCCGCCACCTGCTCATTCATGTTTCCCTCTTCTCTCATCCCTGGCCCCTTTCCCCGCGTTCTCACTCTAGAGGTTTTTTTTTAGTGTGATCAAGCGTGACGCTTCCGCCATGGATCTCGCACTTTGCCTCGCTATGACATCGGCGGTGGATGCACCGCCACCCTCCGCCCCTGAGTTCTGCCTCGACCTCCCCTTGCCCAGTGCTCGAGCTAAACGGTGTTTTGGCGATGTTTTCGTTTTGATTTCGTTTCGAAGCAGAGGCAGAACTAAGACAGAAGGAAGGACAACGATAGCAACACCGAGTACGGATAGCACTAGTTAGCTCGAGCCCTGTGGCCTCCATCTTCTTCACCACCGCAACATCGCTCATGGCGTTTCCGCTGGGAGACCTCTGCGCACTGGGCACGACAGGGGGGGAAAGGGGGGGTGGGCGGGGAGGAGGTCTGCGCCAGGTTACGCCGAAGCCGTCTCGCCAGAGCCCGACAGTCCGCATTGACCACTTTCGAACCCTTCATATTGCATCTCTGTTGCTTCCTAGAATTTCACATTAACGCCATCCGCCATGTTGCTCATCTCGCTGATGATCTTCACCAGGGGCGTCCGTACCGCAACGGGTCAGCAGGCGCCCACTTGGAACGCAAACGGATGGGACGAGACTGTGGTCTCAAATGGTGGGCGCGATCTGAGCGTGAGTACTTCGGGATTATGGCAGAGATCGAACTTTGCCCAAGAAGTGATCTCAGCAAATGGCCCTCTGACAGGGGTCACGTTCAAGTGCAATTGCGAGCACATCTCAATTGCCATATCGAACGCCGAGCCCAGTGGAACGTCAAATTGGAATCTGGGCACGGCGTTCGTGTGCCGACCGAATTGCAGGGCTGACATCTACGACTACTCAGTAGGTACACCCCAAATAAGCAAATCTGTATATTATACTCCACTCAGTAGCGTGATTGAGCTGCGACTTGGTGCGAACAACTATGTAGAGGTTCTGGTGGATGGAATTTCTGTATTCACAAGTGCTTTCGCCACACACCCAACTGCCCGTTTGGCTATCTCTTGGTATTATCCCGATGCCCATGTGCAGGACATATCATACATCGGTGAGACAACTACCGCTTCTGCAGCTGGTGACCCCCACTTGCAAAATGTCCATGGTGAACGGTTCGACTTGATGAAGCCGGGTAAGCATGTCATGGTAAACATTCCTCGCTGGGAGCGCGCTGAGAACTCATTGCTTCGCGTGGAGGCCGAGGCTCGCAAATTGGGTGGGCACTGCAGTGACATGTATTTCACTGAATTGAACATCACAGGATCTTGGGCATATGAGAAGCGAGTTGGAGGATACCACTTCCGATCGCAACGTGCCGCCCACGAACCTGAGAAATGGTTCGCTCTGGGTAAGGTCGAGTTGAAAGTCGTTCATGGGCGAACTGGAAGTCAGACCCAGTACTTGAATTTCTACGTGAAACACCTGGGGCGAGCAGGGTTTGCCGTGGGAGGCCTCCTCGGGGAAGACGACCACGAAGCCGTGAGCACGCCTCCTGCGGCCTGTGCGAAACGCATGAGCTTGTCGATTTTGCGCGCGCGCGGCCGTGGCTCCGCTGCGGCTTCGGGCGCAGTGGCGACCTTCTTTTGACTGCTCAGATTGGAGTGCATGCACACCCGTGAGGATGGAGTGCGAGGAGGAGGAGGAGGAGGAGGCAGGAGGCGTGGGGGGGGGCAGAGGAAGAGGA
>CAUYUJ010014910.1:0-27500 GCA_963575745.1 Prorocentrum cordatum
TCCCCCATCCCCCTCCCCCTCGCATTCCTCATCCACCTTCTCCTGTTATCATCCTCCTCCTTCTCCTACAAATACTCAATATGAATGCTACTCTCCCATCTCGGCCGTGCCGCGCCGATTTCCGTCGCTCTGGTAGGAGTTTCGAACGCTGTCGATCGCCCCGTCGCCGCTCCAACGTTTCGGACCATTGGCCGTCGACGGAGTCAGCGCGCAAGCGCGTATTGAATCTCGAGTTGGAGGAGAGCTTGCGTTCGGTGAGACGCACTCGGTCGCGCGCGGATGGCGCGCTGTCTGCAGCACGCGGCCGCATCGGCGACGGATCGCACAGCGTGCACTCTCGGGCGGCGCAAGCACTAGTCCGACCCCGAGTCATTGGCCAACACTGCCTCGAGCACTGGATGCGGCAACTCGGCGGCTGCCGCGACCACCGCCACGAGCTCCTTCGCGAAGCCGTCGTAGAAGAACGTCCACTCGTTGAGCTCGTAGGTGCCGTCGCTCCACTTGACGACGTCCCTCCCGCACGAACTGACCTCGTCGATGTGGGTCGAGTCTGGACGGGGGCACTCGCGCAGAAGCCTGGCCATCTTGTCCTCGGCGATGTTCGAGCTCACCAGCGTCCTCTTGTTCGTAGAGATCCTCTGCCAATTGCCCTGGTAGGTCGTGGTGATGGCGGCGCGGCCCAGACGCAGGGCGCCGTTGACCGCTGGGCACTCGAAGAACGACTGGCAGTCGAACGGCATCACGACCATGAAGAACACATCCCTCACGACGCACATGGCGATGAAGTGCGCGACTGCGAGCGCCAGGTCGTTCGCCTCCATGCCTTCGGCCGATATCTTGCCATTGGCGAGGTCGCCCCTCCCGTTGATGCGCAGCATGTCGCCTGCCCACTCACGGGGCGGAGGGGCAATCACGGGCGTCCCCTTCGGCTTGATGCTCAGCACTATCCGACACGCAAAGGCCATGCCAGCGAGGGTGCAGACGTCCTCCGACTCGCCCCTTCCGTACTTGTCGAACTCTGGGCACTGGAGGCCAGCCCGTCTCATCCAGCGCGCGAGCCTGCCGCTTCCGCCGAACATCTCCGCTGCGTCCATATAGCGAGGGCACGACCAGAACTCCCGTGTCAGCGCCTCAGCCACCCTGATGATCTCTCCCTGCGATGCGCTGTCGGAGAGACCAGCTTGCACCGCCATCGCCTCGAACGAACATGGGGCGCCAACCGCGGTGGACGCGGCGCCGGGCCTCTTCATGGCAGCGGCTGGCCGCTTCATGGCCAATGGGCAAGGGCGGCCCAGACGCGGCGCCAGCACTCGGCCAACGCTCTGCCTGCCGATGCACGCATGCTTGAGCCAGAACGTCACCGCGGGCAACGCTGGCCCAGGCCACGTGCCTGGGAAGCTCGACGAATGGCAGGGCAAGCCATGTCCACGAGCCCGCCTGGGCTGGAGTGCCCGAGCGCCCGCCTCGAAACACATCGACGTCGCTGTGCCCATGCAGCGCGATTATTTGCGCCACCGATCCGAAACTCATCAAAACTCATCGGAAACTCATCGAAAATTCATCGGGAGAGGGCGGTTGGTTTTGAACATGGGGCTCTCGCTTTGGTGCCGCGCGCATTCTTCTTAAGCGTTTGCAACGGTTATATGGGTGGGGGGCGGCTCCGTCTCAAAATGATGCTCTTGCTTGACGCTGTGCGACCGCGCAATGCAAAGTGCACGGGGGACTGGAGGGGCACCATGCGGACAGCGCGTCGGTCCGAGGACCAACCGCTGCGCTGTAACGCAGCGGGGCGGCCCACCACGCGTTAGACGCCGCAAGCCGTCGCCTCCCTATGGTGATCGGGACTCCGACGAGAAATCACGCTCTCGCTCGCGGCTTCCTCACGCGCGCCCGCGTTCGTCGGGGTCTGGCGGTGTCGGCGCGCAAGCGCACCTCGAATCACCCCGAACGGAGGGAGAGGGGGGGGATGGTTTGTGAATCGTGGTCGTGTTTCCCGCCCTCCCTCCCCATGTCTTCACGAGAGCCAATCGCACCGCCTATGCCACATCGGCGCCGAGCATGCCCCGCGCGATGGCGAGGGGCTGGCTACGCCCCGCCGCCGTAGAAAAAAACGATGCTGGCCAACCGCCATATTCCCCTGCAACGACACGCGTTCAAAGAGCCGCTTCTCCCAATTTGACCGATGCACGCTCGAGGCAGCCACTGCCGCTGGCAGATTCAACGGTTCATCCAGAAACGTGGCGCATCGAAGCGGGTTGCCGTGCCTCAAGGAACGGCGCACGAGGTGTACAAAAAAATGGTTTTTGAACAAGTGGGGGACGTCTGCTTCTGCCATGTAATGGTTGTGCTGCTTGCGCAGGTCCAGCAGCATGGACCCCGTCTCCCTATCGACGATGGTGGGTGATGCCTTCAGGAGTTGCATGAACGCCAGCAAATTTCTGCACGCCTCAGCGAGCGCAAACCCTTTCCCCATGCTGGCAGAAAACGTCTCGCACAAATGGAAAGCCCATGGGAGGATCGCGTTTGTTTCGGACCCCATTGTTTTTAGCCCTGGGAGGTCCCTCGTGCCGATCATACTCACTGATAGCTCATGCACACTGTAGTTTTGCGGCGCATCCGTGTCGTCATACCAATCGTTCAGCATGCCCGAGAGCCTCTCCAGAGAGGCTGGGACAACGACGTCTTGATGAGGCCCTGGGACCCCGAAAACATTCACATCCAGAATTGCCCAGATCACTGCGGATATACAACGGCCATGAACTCCCAGGTACAGAATGTGAAGCACGTCTAACGCGAACGTGAGGGATGGTGACGTATACAGGGCGGGCGAAAACACTGGGTTGCGATTCAGCAGCGGGCCCATGCAAGCCTGACCGCGATAGGTCGCGCGCCAAAACCTCACGACCAGGGGCAACGAGGCAGCGGAGAAATCGCCGATATCGCACAATTGCTCGGACGGCGCCAATCGATCACCAGCTTTGAGACCTAGTGACGGAACATCGTTTAGGAGCGCCCTCCCACGGGATCCAGATTTCCGCCGATCCCAGTAAAGCCTACCCTCAGTAAAAACCTTGTCGGAAACCGACGCGCCTGCGCGACCGCGGCGGGCAACCCCCGAGAACGCTGCCACCCGCCGCCCCGTCACAACCCTCTCCGCCACACGCGCTCCGTGGCGCGACCGCGCGCTCTCGGGGGCCACCTTGCGTGGCCGCGCTTGCGCGTCGGTGTCGCCTTAAGTCGACCGGCTTCGTTGTGAAGCACAACGACGTGTTCAAGCCGCTGACAGGAAACTTCGTAATCATCCAAATCTGACTTCTGGCCCCAGTGGTCACTGTCCAACTCAACAGGGTCATAGTCATGTCAATTCTCGAGCAGCGAATTGCACATAAAACACGGGGAAAACATGCTGCCCAAACCCCGCAAACCGAACGTGACAGCCTGCTCCATTAAGTCGCCTTTCATCCAAACCACAACGCCTTTCCTGAGAGGCATGCCCGCCAAATCACCCCTGTGATCACCCGTGGCAAACGGTGAGCCGTCGTGCATGGCCGAGGGGTATCGGCCGTCAATCAACGCCCGCATCGACCATGCTATCACGAGCATGACAGGGTAATGGCTACACCACCCTCGGCACCCGCACCTGCAGAATTCAGATTTCCTTAAGAATGCGACCGAATGTCTCCGCGACTGCGGTACTAATGCGTAAAGAAACCCAGCAGCGAGTCTGCTTTTCCAGTTCGCTCGCTCCTAGTGAAACGAATACCATCGGCGTACAGCGATAACAAAAGCGGGACATCTGGCCTGCACGCGCGAACGCCAGGGTGCCACCTGTATATTTGCTGCCACTCCTGAAAATCCGCATCATTTGTCAGGGGCCCAGGGTCCAGGGACCGAGTAGTTTCGCACTCGTGTTGCAACGACTCATGCAATGGCAGCATGGGGATCCTCTTGGTTGTCCTACCAACACCTTTCTGATATATTGGAATGTCCAACCAGTAGTAATCGCTATCTTGCTTTCGGGGAATCGTTGAGTCCATTTTTCTCTGATATGTGCCGCCTGTGTTTTTTCGGGTGCAGAGCGAGGTCACACACGCCGCCCTCGCAACCAGCTTCCTTAGCGAACCAGCTTATGATGCAAGCGTCCTTTGCTGTCATTGGCCTCGACCCTGCATACATGGCAAGAATATAATTAAGCAAGTCATTGCCTGCTTGCTTGCGTTCAGCTGCTCTCAATTGCTCGGCCTGCCAGTCTTCACCCCACGATTCCCCAGCCATGGTGCTACGACACCTGGCGCGTGTATCCTGGGAACTGGGAGCCCGCCCTCGAGCCGAACCCTACGGGCCCCTGCACCCCGCCCCCTGGCGCTGCAACTACTAGCCGTCGGGCCCGTACCAGCGCCCCCAAGACGCCCTGGAAACCGAAACGGGCGCTCCACGGACAGCTGCGCCTCGCCGAGGTGCCGCAGCGACCCCTCGGGCCCGTGCCAGATCCACCCGAAGCGCACCCGAAACCGAAACTGACCACCCGAGGCGTCTCCGAATCGAAACGGGGGGTGCCCGACCGCGATCGGAGTGGCGCAACACAAGTTTCTGAATATTTAAAACTCATCAGAACTCATCGGAAACTCATCGGAAACTCATCGCAAACTCATCGCTACAATCCCTGTGAATTTATAGTGTTTGAGCGAAACTCATCAAAACTCATCGGAAACTCACCGGAAACTCACCGGTATTTCATCGGTGGTTTCGTCGCCTCCGGTCGCGGTCGGGCCCGAATTGTTCGGTCCGATCGGGTTCGAGTTCAGAATTTTCGCATCCGATCCGAGATTTTCGCATCCGATCGAGCTTTTCCCTACGCAGCGCTTGCTGTCTCACCGCAGCAGGCTGTTCAGTGTACCCCGAATCGCGGGCCCGCCGCCAGCTTCTGGTTTGCCGCCCCCTTCACCTCCACCTTCAGCCAGGCACCTAACACACCACCAAGGCAAGACCGGTAGATACAGCCAAAAAGGCAGAGAAAGGAGAAGAGCAAACAGGGCAAACAGACAGTCCGTTCCGAGGCAGGGGCATTGGTCCGGAACCGACCACAGTGTCAACCTTGGGGGACGGCCCCGCTCCCCCGCCCCCTGGCAGCCGCAGACTGGGACGCCACTCGCCGCCGCCCATTGGGCTCTCCTCTGCTTCGCCTCCTCCTCCGCCTCCCGACGACGACGCAAAAACCTCCTCCTCCGCCGCATAGCAGTCCTCTCTCCTCCTGCCTCCCCTCCTCCTCCTCCTCCCCCTCCTCCTCCTCCCCCTCCTCCTCCTCCTCCTCCTCCTCCTCCTTCTCCTCCTCCTCCTCCTCCTCCTCCTCCTCTCCTCCCAACTCTCCCCTCCTTAACTGCGCGGCACTGGTCGGCGGGCGAATCGACCGCTCTGCAGCCGAACGTCAAGAGGCCTCGTCAAGAGGCCTCGTCAAGAGGCCGTCGTCAAGGCTGCCTCCGACTACCTGCCGCCCTGTGCCTTCTTCACGACCAGAGCGTGCACTGGTTCAAGGCGTCGACCTCTGCGTTCAGCTTTCACACCTTGGGCTTTGAGCTCGACGTGATCTGGGTCGTCTGTTGTCCAACTCCTCTGCCCTCCCCGACGTCTGTATGCCCTCACTGCGTCGAACTTCTGCGTCCACCATCTGCGCCAGCGATCGCGTTGGTGGTGCTCGTGTTCTCCAGCGCCTCGACTGCCCTGCGGAGATCACCGCTCATCCTCTCGTCCGCCAAGGGCTCCCACGATGCCACCGTGCCGATGTTGCGCAAGATCATCTTGCCAGACGTGAGCTCCTGTCCGCACAGGCTGATCAGCGTGCGAAAGTCGTCGAGCTTCTTCTTCGCGTCCTTCTTGGCCTGCTTCGGGTGGGGAGCGTCGTCACCAGCTGGCTCAGGTGGCGGCGTCGCCGTGCCGCCGCGGTCGCCCCTCGTCCGCTTGGTGTTCCGTGCAGCGGCCTTGACCGCTGCCTTAGCCTTCGCCTCCGCCGCCTTTGCTTGCTTCTCCTCCGCCTCATTTGCTTTCGTCGCCTCCGCCTCCTTCTGCGTGGCAACGGCGGCGGCTTTCTTCTCGTCCGCCGCCTGCTGCTTGGCCTCGCTCTCCTGCTGCGCGGCTGCGCCCGTCTGAGCCTGGCTCGGCTGGCCACCGCCCAGCGCGTCGTGCCCCCCCCCCCCCCTTCAGGAAGTCGAGCGCCAGGTCGTCCTGCACGCCCGTCTGCTCCTGGCACTGCGTCCACGCCGTCTCGAACTTGTTCTTGAAGCCCGACTTGCAGTAGAGGTACTCGGCGCGCTTGGTGAAGCTGTTCCACTGCACCCAGGGGTACCCCAGCTTCTGGCACGCCAAGGCTGTGTTCAACGCCGCCATCGCCCCCGTCTCTGTGATGCCGACCCCCGACTCCTTGCCTGCGATGACCTCGAACGGCTCGTGGGTCCCCCACTCCAGGTGGGCCTCCGTGTTGGTCTTCCTCTTAGACCTGTCGGCGGCGGCGGCGGCGGCGGCGACGACGACGACGACGACTGCGACGACCACCCATGGGTGGTCGTCGTAGTCGTCGTCATCGTTGTCGTCGTCGTCGTCGTCGTCGCTCCCAACCTGCGCTCTTGGTAGGCGTTCCACTGCTTGTCGACCCACTCGAGGATGCAGTTCTCCTTGCCGATGTGGCCCTGCGCATTCTTGTACTTCGCCTGCTCCTCTGCGCTGCCCTTCTTGAAGCGGTCGTACTTGCTGGCAATCGCCGTCCTCGACTTCGCGATCCTCGTCCTCCACGCCTCCTCGATCACCTTATCGGGCTGCTCGTCGCCGGGGCTTTCCTGCGCCCTGGTCGCGGGCGGCGTCTCGCAGCCCTTCGCCAACTCGTTGAGCCTCTTCGCCAGGAAGCCGAGCTGCAGCCCGCCTGAGCCCTCGGACGGGTTCTCAGGCAGCGAGACGCCTAGCGACGCCCCGCTCGGCCCCGCGGCGGTGTCGCCCAGCTGGCTGATGCCGAGGCCCTAGGTTCGCCTGCTCCAGCCCGATCGCCGCCCCGTCGATCTGCGTGATGCCCAGCGCGGCGGTGTCGGCCTGGGCCAGGCCGATGGCCCCGAGGTTCGCCTGCTGCAGGCCGATGCTCGCCACGCCGTCCAGCGCTGGTCCTGCCGACGATGCCGCTGCCGCCGGCGATGATTCAGGCGGCGCATCATCAGCGCCCTCATCCGCACGCGGGGTGTCCTGCCGACGGCGAAAACCACCGTCGCCACGGCTCCTCCCACGCACCCATGTCCGAACCCCCCACCCGAGTATCGGGCGGGAGGAAGGGGCGGTCTCAGCCCTCCACATCTCCTCCTCACTCCTCAGTCCCTCCCCCTTCATCAACCTCCTAACCCTCACCTCCTTCCTCGCCACCTCACCCCCTCCCACGGCAGCTTTCGGGGGGGAGGGGAGAGGGGGGGGGGGGACTGCACCGTCCCGTGCTGGCGGGCCCAAGCGCTCTGAACCAGCTGTCTGGCGTTCGGGCAAGGCGGCTCCTGCAGGCCGTCTGCATCGGCGAGGGGGATGCCCCCTCCCCTCCACCATCAATACTACCAACACGGCTGAAACACTCGAGGTCGAGGATACTAGATCGAGACCCGAGGTGTTGTTTTTTTTACCCGAGGATCCGCGTCGATTTCAATTATTTCAGCGACCCCAGCCCGTAGGCATACGAGGAGGCCCCTCGAGGCCCGAAACGGCCGTCAAACTCGAGAGTCGATGATGGAGGATCGAGGCTCGAGTTGTTTCCCAGGAGGGCGCTTCGATTTGTATTGCGAGGCGGATCCAGCCGTAGGCGCGAGGGGGTCCAGGAGGCCCCGAAAGGCAACAACCGAAAAACAGAATCGAGGATCGAGGATGTCTCGGTGCCCCCCCCCCACTGCCGCGCCTCGCTGGAGGCAAGTCTGAGGGCGCCCGCATCGTCCCGAGCGACCGCTGGAGGCCACTCGGACCGTCTTCGGCCGTTCCGAGGGGGCGCTCTCGCCTCGGTGCGAAGCCTGCCGTCCGTATCTATTTCGGCTACTAGATCCCTGGGCCCCACACGCGCCTGATATGGAGCCCTGGAGCCCGCGCGCGCTCAAATGCCGCAGAGTGCTCAAGAGCCAGACGGGCGACGGGCCCAACGAAGGCGACGGCGACGGCCCCAGCGAAGGCCACTGCCCACGGTCGGCATCACGGTCGGCATCAAGCTCGGCACTCGCATGCTTGATTTGCGGAGTCTACCAGGGTGTATCTGGGAGGCCAAGCGAAAGCTGCCCGATCAAGCTCGGACAGCCCTGCCAGTTCGTGACAGACGGCCAGAAGGGCGACGACGACACGCAGCAGGGCAAGCAGAAGGGCAAGGGCAACAGCGTCGAGCAGAAGGGCAAGGACAAGCTCAGCATCTTGTCACAGGACGAGATTAGCCTCTTGAGCCGTCTCCCATCGTGGCTGCACGACAAGCGCTACACCGACGACATCACAGAAGCCGACGTGGCGGCGGCAGATCTGCTCACGTACAAGGGCAAGAACAAGAGCAAGGGCAAGAGCGGCGACAGCTCGACGGGCAAGGGCAAGAGCGGCGACAGCTTGACGGGCAAGGGCAAGAGCAAGAGCGGCGGCAGCTTCGACCCCGACACGAGCAGCCCGCGCTCGCAGGCTTCGGCGCTCCAGGAGCAAGACGAGAGCCCCGCGAGGCCTTTGAGGCGCTGGGCCAGTGGCGTGATGACGTCACCAACTTACACCACGATCCCACCGACGCCAGAGGACCCGCTCTTGTCGCCCCACACCCCAGAGGACCCGCTTGAGGCGACAGACCCAAACAACTCGCACGAGGTGCCAGGCCCGCAGGAGGACCCGCCCGCCGAGGGCAACCCGCACGAGGACTGAGGCCCGCAGGTGAACCCGCCCGCCGAGTGCAGCCCGAGGTGCCAGGCCTCCAGGAGAACCCGCCGTGGGCAACGCCCTAGGCATCCTTCCTCTTCTTGCTATGCATGAGGGTCAGATGCGACACCCGATTCGGTGAGAGGACAATTAAGTAGCGCAATGGGAAGGGATGGGAGGGAGGGGTAGGATGTCAGATGTTGACGCGATAACAAGAATAACAATAAACAACGACGTGACGACGCCGACAATGAAGTTTCCCATACCAGGCGATGGGGTGGGGGGCTCGCCGACACACATATATATATATATATATATATACATATCGATAAACGCATCGGAGCCGAGGGGAAAACTCATCGAAACTCATCGGGAACTCATCGGAAACTCATCGCGATTATCTCCGCTTCCACGCCGTGCCATGCGCAACGTTATCCTCGCGACCTCGGAAACTCGTCGCGGTTTTCTCCACTGCCACGTCGCGTCATGCGCTGAGTTATCCCCGCGACCCCCGCAATCGCTGAGTCGAGGGAGTCGGATCGCCGCGGAGGGCGGGGGTCCGAGAGGCCAGGGCGGAGTGGGCTACATGTTTTCCGATCGTGGCTCTCTGAAGTCGGAGCCCGTCAGTCTACTCGGCACCGTCTGACGAGTCATCCTCCGCCAGCTGCTTGCGCGCGTCCCCCATGAGCGTGCCCGTCGGCCCCTTGATGGCAGTCTGCGGGGAGGTGCCCTGCGCGGACTTGGAAGCCTTGGCGCCCGTGATGCCCTTCTCGATGCCGATGCGCTGGATGGGGACCTTCGAAGTCGAGATCTTGCCTGGTGCGGCGCGCTTCTTGCCCTTGCCCTTCTGCTCGGGGGTGGACGGCACGCCTCCTGCAGCAGCGTCTGCCTCCCCCTCTCCTGCCGTGTAGACCTCCCCGTCCGAAGCCGCCTCGGCGTTCTCGCCCATGTCGTTGCCCGACGCCGCCTCGGCGTCGGAGGCCGCCGCCTCCTCGTTGGCGGGCTTAGCGGCGGCGGGCCTCTTGCGAGCAGCAGCGCCCCGCTTGGGCGCCGCCGCCGCATCGGCCTCCTGCTTGGCCAACTTCTCGGCCTCCTTCTGGCAGATCGCTTCGACAGTCTTCTCGATCTCCTTGAGGAGATCCATCTTCGCCGCCATCGCCTGCTGCTTCGTAGTTTTCGGGTCGCGGACGAACATCTCTAAGATCCGCTCGGTCATCACCTTGACGCCATGCTCCTCGTTGTCGAAGTGCCTGGTGGTCGCCTGCGTCTGTTGCTCCTTGGTGCAGTCCTTGAGCTTGCGCATGATGAGGATGAGCTTGCGGTTCGGATCCCGATCTCTCTTCAGCTCGACGTAGACCTTTGAGCCGTCAGGTAAGTATTTAGAAGGAAGCCCACTCTTGGCGCTCTTCGGCTTCTCCTTCTGCTGATGCAGCGCCTCTGGGTAGCGCCACTCCTTCCCATCGGCCCACGTGGCAACCATGAATCCACCCTGGTCGGATGACCGCGAGCTGTCGCAAAGCTCCACCCGCCGCGTGCTCGGTTGGATGCGCACTGCCGAGTTCTTGTTCTCGTCGAATTTGTAGACGTACTGCACCTCGGAACCTGCGCTGTCACCTGCAGGCTTGGCCGCGGCGGGCCTCTTCTTCGCGGCCCCCGTGCCCTCGGGCTCGTCCTCGCCCCCTGCCGCTGCACCTCCTCGCATTGACGGCCTTCGCCTGACGGGCGCGCTGTCCTCCTCGTCCGCGTCGTCCTCCTCCTCGTCCTGATCCTCGTTCAGGTTGATGCCGTCGGTGTAGCCCTGCTCCGCGATGACGGCCTTGTACCACTGAGGGGGGCCGAGCTTGCGGCGGTAGAAGGACCCCGCGTGCATGCACAGCGTGCGCGCCCTAGCCGTCATGTCCCTCACGTAGCGCTTCTTGGAATCGCCCTCGAACAAACTCCAGGGCGGCTTTCCTGTCCTCGCCTTCTCGGTGACCAAGAACTCGATCGCGTTCTCGCACGCGACCTTGCCGACGCTCAAGTTCGGCGCTGCCTGCTGCCTGATCGACTGCGCGACGAGCACCGCAGCGTCGGCACTTAAGGGCGCCTGGTCGCTGGACACAGGGAAGGAGGAGTGGTCGCTCTTGTACACCACGAAATCTGGTTTCGTCATGACAGTGCGCAGCACCTTGGTCAGCAACTCTACGTCCGCGCACACGGCGCGGGTCGACTCGGACCCGTCGCTGGCGCCATCATCAGCCATACGGTAGAGCCGATCGTCGGATAGGGCCGAGCGTCGGGTATGGCATCTGGCAGCTGGTGCCCACTGAACTTGTGGAGCCAAAACGTTTACGGACACATAGATCGGGGCGCTGCTGATTCAAAACTCACCGAAACTTCCTCCAGGAATGCATCCAGGGCCCCGTCCAGGGCCCCATCGGAGCTCATCGGGAGCTCATCGGGAACTCATCGGATCGATCTTCGGAAACTCATCGAAACTCATCGGAAACTCATCGGAAACTCATCGAAACTCATCGGGAACTCATCGGAAACTCATCGGGAACTCTTCGGAAACTCTTCGGGAACTCATCGAAACTCATCGTAAACTAATCGGAAACTCATCGAAACCCATCGGGAACTCATCGTGAACTCTTCGGAAACTCATCGAAACCTCATCGGAAACTCGTCGGAGACTCATCGGATCCCAATCGGAAGATAGTCGACGACGGGGGGGGTCGGCGAGCCCCCCATCCCTGAGCCCCCCCTCCGCGCGGGGCGGCGGCGGTCCACGACACCAGCCAACGCCTGCTCGAGCGTCTCGTTCGCGGGCACCAGCGCCGCGCCGTCGTCGGCAGCCTGGCGACGACGACGACGACGACGACGACGACGACGGCGACGACGGCGACGACGGCGGCGGCGGCGGCGGCGGCGGCGACGACGACGACGACGACTACGACGACCACCCATGGGTGGTCGTCGTAGTCGTCGTCATCGTTGTCGCCATCGGTGCCGGAACGACGGGGGAGGACGCCGACGACGACGACGACGACGACGACGACGACGACGACGACGACGAGTAGAGATGGCCTCCGTGGCCGTCTCCTGCGCCGTCTCTGGCGTCGGCGAGGCCGTCTCCTGCGCCGTCTCTGGCGGCGTGGCCGCCTGCGGCGTGGGCGCAGCCGAGCTGGCCACGCTCTCCACCGCCGACGCCGCCGCCGTCGTCGGGGGCGTCGGCGGCTCCGCCGAGCCCTTCCCCGCACGCGGGGTCGCGGGCGGCGTGGCAGCCTCGAAGGGTGCCATCGCGCGCGCCCCGCGGAAGCGCGCCAACTGGGCGCGCGGAGGAAGGTTGACCTTCCTAGTGGCTTCGAAATAGCCCAACATGCTCGATCGAGCCAGAACGCCGATCGCGATCGATCGAGCCAGAACGCCGACGACGACGACGACGCCTCGCGAGGCGTCGTCGTCGTCGTCGTCGTCGTCGTCGGACGGTGGTTTCCGACACCGCGTGGGGCGTTCGTCCCCGAACATCGAGATTTCGCGCCGCGGCCCCGTGCCCACGAGCACTGGGGCCCGAGATGGGCCCCCGTAGCGCGTTCAACCTTGATCGCGCGAGGCGCCTCCGCGCCGTCCGCCCCCGTCCTCCTCCTCCTCCTCCGCCATTTCCTCCTCACCCGTCCTCCTCCTCAGTAGGGTTCGGGGCATCTGGGGCAGTGAACAACTACACGGATGGAGGGCGGGTGCTTTCAAAATGACGCTCTCGCCCCGCTCACTGTTTCACTTACTTCTTCATGTTAAGCGCGGCGCCCGTTTACTTAACGAGCCGCGTCCCTAATTGTCTTAACCCGCGCCGCCTACTGTTCGTTAACTATAACTTGTTTATTGTTTTCGGTTTTACCTTTTCTCTGGTACTCCTTTTGTTGGCTGTTTTTTTTTTTATTTTTGATCTTTTACATTAGTATACGGGCAGCGGTGATACAACCCCCGAAGCCTTCGTGGCAGTGTTCAACACGTACCACGTGATCGGGCATTATTTGATACGTACGCAGTGCAAACTCATCGGAAACCATCGGAAACTCATTGGTAGTGCATCGGAAACTCATCGGATTCGATGGGCAGGCTTAAGTGTCGTTTACTGCGGCCCACTAGATGCTTCCCCTCCCCCCCCCCCTCCTCGCCCTCCCCAACCCCCTCCAACCCTCACCCCCATCAGCCCCCCCCCCCCCCCCAAGACGGCTTCAAGATGGCCCAGAGACGGTCATGGAGCAGATCTGATCATAACATGCTATAAAAAAAAAAGATATTTGTCATAACTGTTATTTTTGCAGATTGACTGTTACCTGCTATTGTTTTACAGCTATTTGCAAAACTGCTATTTTTTGCGTGTGGGTTATAATGTATTTTTTGCAGATCTGACTTTGGACTTTTGCAATTACAGATATGCTCAACTGCTATAAACTGCGCAAACCTGCTATTTTTTGCATATTATGATTCACAACCGGTCTTTTTTGCAGAATTTTCTGCAACCTGCTTTTCTTTACCGGTATCGAACTCAGGGCCCAGAGCGGCCTCCGGCACCGTTTTCGGACAGATCCGCTGGATCCGGTGGATCCGCCGACGAATCCCAAACCGGCGCCCTCGCTTGAGACATCCTCACAAAACCGGCCCCGGGGGAGGCGCCCAGAGGAGCCCAGAGCGGCCTCCGGCACCGTTTCCGGACAGATCCGGACAGATCCGGTGGATCCGCGCCCCGGGGGAGGTGCCCAGAGGAGGAATGAGGAGGAGGAGGAGGAGGAGGAGGAGGAGGAGGAGGAGGAGGAGATGATGGAGCTGCGGGGTGGAGGAGGACAGACGGAGGCAAGAGAAGGATGGAGGAGGAGGAGGAGGAGGAGGAGGAGGAGGAGGAGGAGGAGGAGGAACCTCATCCTCACCCTCGCCAACAAGCGCACGCACCTTCTTCTATATACAGAAACTCCCGATCAACCGCAGAGCGGCCGGCTAGTAGCATCATCATCTCATCATCATCAACATCATCATGATCATCAACATCATCATCATCATCAGGTCACCATCATCTTTAGCAATATTATCATCAACATCATCATCATCATCGAGACGCCATCATCACCACCATCACCATCATCATCACCATCATCATCATCATCATCATCATCATCGTGATCATCATCATCATCGTCATCATCGGGGCACCATCATCATCACCATCACCATCATCATCAGCATCATCATCAACATTATCGACATCATCATCATCGTCATCATCATCTCCATCATCATCATCATCACCATCATCATCATCATCATCATCATCATCATCATCATCGTCATCATCATCATCATCATCATCATCATCATCGGGACACCGACGGGACACCGGCGGGACACCGGCGGGACACCGCGCGCCACCGGCCCACGGACAGGAAACATTTGGGCCCACCGCGCCTCATTGGGAGGCGGGACGCCGGCGGGACACCGCGGGCCACCAGCCCCCGGAGAGGAAACATTTGGTCCGGCCGCGCTTCAGCCAGAGAAGCTTTTCTTCTCGCCCGCCCACGCAGCTTCGCCTCGCCCGCACGCACGGCACGCACGAACACGAAACCGAAATCGATTTCCCGGTAGGGGGGCTCTCCGTTCCACTTCGATCTCACCCCCTTACCTCCGATACATCTATACCTCTACGACCACCCTTCGGGTGATAAGGAGGTGAGGGGGGGGGAGGGACCAACGTCGCACTCGATCGATCTCATTCTCGATATCACTATCGATCTCACTATCGATCTCACATTCGGTCTCACTATCGATCTCACTATCGATCTCCTTCGCGTTCGCACGATTTCCCTATCGATCTCACATTCGGTCTCACTATCGATCTCACTATCGATCTCACAATCGATCTCACATTCGGTCTCACTATCGATCTCACTATCGATCTCACTATCGATCTCACAATCGATCTCACATTCGGTCTCACTATCGATCTCATTATCGATATCACAATCGATCTCATCGATATCACAATCGGTCTCACTATTGATTTTACTATCGATCTCACATTCGGTCTCACTATCGATCTCACTATCGATATCACTATCGATCTCACCATCGATCTCACATTCGGTCTCACTATCGATCTCACTATCGATGTCACTATCGATATCAGTATCGATCTCATTTTCGGTCTCACCATCGATCTCATTATCGATATCACAATCGATCTCACAATCGATCTCACTATCGATCTCACAATCGATCTCACAATCAATTTCACTTTCGGTCTCACTATCGATTTCACCATCGATATCACAATCGATCTCACAGTCGATCTCGCATTCGGTCTCACTATCGATATCACATTAGGTCTCTCTATCGATATCATCATCACCATCATCATCATCACCATCATCATCATCAGCACCATCATCATCGGGACACCGACGGGACACCGACGGGACACCGGCGGGACACCGGCGGGACACCGCGCGCCACCGGCCGCCCGGTGGAGAATCATTTGGTCCGGCCGCGCCTCAGCCACAGAGGACACCAGCGGGACACCGGCGGGACACCGCGCGCCACTGGCCGGCCGGTGGAGAATCATTTGGTCTGGCCGCGCCTCAGCCACAGGAGACTTTCCTTTCGCCCGCCCACGCAGTTTCGCCCCGCCCGCACGCACGGCACGCACGAACACGAAACCGAAATCGATTTCCCGGCAGGGGGGCTCTCCGTTCCACTTCGATCTCACCCCCTCACCTCCGATACCTATACCACCCTACGGGTGATAAGGAGGTGAGGGGGGAGGGGGAACCAACGTCTCACTCAATCGATCTCGCTATCGATCTCACAATCGATCTCACATTCGATCTCACTATCGATATCACTATCGATCTCGCTATCGATCTCACAATCGATCTCACAATTGATCTCACAATCGATCTCACATTCGGTCTCACATTCGGTCTCACTGTCGATCTCACAATCGATCTCACAATCGATCTCACAGTCGATCTCACATTCGGTCTCACATTCGGTCTCACTATCGATCTCACTATCGATCTCACAATCGATCTCACTATCGATCTCACATTCGGGTTCACATTCGGTCTCACTATCGATCTCACAATAGATCTCATTTTCGATCTCACAGTCGATCTCACTATCGATATCACAAGCGGGACACCAGCGGGACACCGGCGGGACACCGCGCGCCACCGGCCGCCCAGAAGAGACACATTTGGTCCGGCCGCGCCTCAGCCACAGGGACACCGACGGGACACCAGCGGGACACCGGCGGGACACCGCGCGCCACCGGGCGGCCGGTGGAGAATCATTTGGTCTGGCCGCGCCTCAGCCACAGGAGACTTTCCTTTCGCCCGCCCACGCAGCTTCGCCTCGCCCGCACGGCACGCACGAACACGAAACCGAAATCGATTTCCCGGTAGGGAGCTCTCCGTTCCACTTCGATCTCACCCCCTCACCTCCGATATATATATATATATATATATATATATGTATATATATATATACACACCCCTATACGACCACCTTGCGGGTGATAAGGAGGTGAGGGGGGAGGGGAACCAACGTCTCAGTCAATCGATATCGCTATCGATCTCACATTCGATCTCACATTCGATCTCATTATCGATATCACTATCGATCTCGCTATCGATCTCACAATCGATCTCACAATCGATCTCACAATCGATCTCACAATTGATCTCACATTCGGTCTCACATTCTGTCTCACTGTCGATCTCACTATCGATCTCACAATCGATCTCACAGTCGATCTCACATTCGGTCACACATTCGGTCTCACTATCGATCGCACTATCGATCTCACAATCGATCACACTATCGGTCTCACAATCGATCTCACAGTCGATCTCACAATCGATCTCACAATTGATCTCACATTCGATCTCATTATCGATATCACTATCGATATCGCTATCGATCTCACTATCGATCTCACAATCGATCTCACAATCGATCTCACAATTGATCTCACATTCGGTCCACATTCGGTCTCACTGTCGATCTCACTATCGATCTCACAATCGATCTCACAGTCGATCTCATTATTGATCTCACCATCGATCTCACTATCGATTTCACAATCGATCTCACATTCGGTCTCACATTCGGTCTCACTGTCGATCTCACTAACGATCTCACAATCGATCTCACAGTCGATCTCATTTTCGGTCTCACATTCGGTCTCACCATCGATCTCAATATCGATCTCACAATCGATCTCACTATCGATCTCACAATCGATCTCACATTCGGTCTCACTATCGATATCACAATCGATCTCACAACGACATCATCATCAACAACACCAACATCATCATAATCATCTTCATCGCCATCATCCACATCATAATCATCATCATCATCAACATCATGATCGGGACACCGACGGGACACCGACGGGACACCGGCGCGACACCGGCGGGACACCGCGCGCCACCGGCCGCCTGGTGGAGAATCATTTGGTCCGGCCGCGCCTCAGCCACAGAGGACACCACCGGGACACCGGCGGGACACCGCGCGCCACCGGCCGCCCGGTGGAGAATCATTTGGTCTGGCCGCGCCTCAGCCACAGGAGACTTTCCTTTCGCCCGCCCACGCAGCTTCGCCTCGCCCGCACGCACGGCACGCACGAACACGAAACCGAAATCGATTTCCTGGTAGGGGCGCTCTCCGTTCCACTTCGATCTCACCCCCTCACCTCCGATATATATATATATATATATATATGTATATATGTGTATATATAAACATATATATATGTATATATATATATACACATGTATATGTATTTGTATATGTATATGTATATAATGTACAAAACGCGTTGAGTTCCTAAAGCCTCTGGAGACCCACCCACCCGACCCCCACACCGCCCCCACGGCGGTCAGGGGAAGGGAAGGGAAAAGCTAGGGACGAGCAGGCGAAGCCTGTACAAGACGGGCGTGCCAAGGCGAAGCCTGTGCAGAATAGAAAACAACAGCAAGCGTCACTCACGATTATCACGATAATCAGCTTCATTTTTCAACAGACCACGAGATGACCAAAGCCATATCACCTGCCGAGTTACAGTTCAGACGTGTCGCAAACTCGCTTCTCATTAAAATCCCTCGGCCGAGGGTCTCCACTGTACTTGACCTCATCCGATTTATCAAGGGAAAATCCCTTGAACTCCAAAGGGCGGGATCGGGTGGGCCCGAAAAGCTATGGAAGCACGCTTGCAGTTGGGGAGCAAAGCTGGACCAACACTATACATTAATACCCGCTCGAAGACTCTCACTTCATCATAATGTACAAAACGCGTTGAGTTCCTAAAGCCTCTGGAGACCCACCCACCCGACCCCCACACCGCCCCCACGGCGGTCAGGGGAAGGGAAGGGAAAAGCTAGGGACGAGCAGGCGAAGCCTGTACAAGACGGGCGTGCCAAGGCGAAGCCTGTGCAGAATAGAAAACAACAGCAAGCGTCACTCACGATTATCACGATAATCAGCTTCATTTTTCAACAGACCACGAGATGACCAAAGCCATATCACCTGCCGAGTTACAGTTCAGACGTGTCGCAAACTCGCTTCTCATTAAAATCCCTCGGCCGAGGGTCTCCACTGTACTTGACCTCATCCGATTTATCAAGGGAAAACTGAACTCCAAACCGTATACTGAATGCAAGCTCTGAGATAATGCCAAACCCCGGTATCCGACCTGACCTCTCATATGGCTTTGTCACCATGGAAACTCAGAGCCAAACTCCGCTTGCGTACCACAGCCAATCGAGCTGAGTGTGGGCCCACCGGCCGAGACGGAACCAAAGGGGAGGGCGTGTGGTGGGAAGCTGGAGCACCTCGTGCACGGTCAGAGGGGTCCGCAGCACAGAGGCATCAACTGCCGACTCGATCGCATCTTTGACCCTGGTCGTGATGCGCTCCAGCTCACTTCCTGGATCGGCCCCTGTTAAGGCCCACAACGGATTGGCCCACTGAAGTTCAAATCCCAATCGTGCGAAATAATATCGTACTGCCAGCACCTCTTCATCTACCAGAAGCACCTCCCAATCCCATATGAAGAAGCTCTCCGTAAAGTTGAACTGAGAGGAGAGTCGCGCCGCCACTGGCGCCCTGACAGAGATAGCATTGATGGAACCCCACAGCTCCACTGCCAGATCATCAGGTACCACAGCCAACCCTCGCTCGAGCTCCCTCATCATACTAGGGCGAGAGCGTGCACCGATGTCAACGACGAAGCGGCCGCCTGTGACATTCAGGCGGCATCCCAGCAGATCGATCCCCGACCACGCTTCATCCACAAACGTAGCCGAATTCCTTGCAACTGAGAGCGCAACACCACTCACGGCCAACGTCAAGTTTCGGGCCGCGAGCGCCACAGCCCCTCCGGCGCCTGCGACATCCTCCACCAGGGACGCCGCAGCCTCGGCACCCCTGGACATGTTAGGAAAGATGCTCGACGGGAAACTGACGACGAGCACCATGAGGATGATGGCAGGCACGAAACACGGGCCGCAGAGAATCTTGAGCACCTTACTGTAGCCAACAGCCGACTTGAGGAAGCTTCCCTTTTGAACTCTGGTCTGCTGTGACTTGAACGGCGCCTGCGCGTAGAACTGCAGCCTTCCTGCCAGCGGATGGCCCGCTGCCTCCGGAGGTGGGACCGCGAGCACCGTGGCTGGCGGCAGCGTACCTGGGCTCTTGGCCTTGGGCGGAGTGAGTACTAGCGATACTGCCCCCGGCGATGCCGTCCGAGACGTGGCCCCCGACGGCGGCGCACTGACGCACTGCACCCAACTGGACGGTGTCCCAGGCGGGCTCGGCAGCGGTGGCACGTTCTCCTCCGTCAAGTCTGGGCCTTTGATCCACCCTTCAGTGTTCTTGTCTCTGATGAAGCCCTTGGGCGCCATGTCCTGGTAGGAGGTGCGCTCCCCAGACGAACGCAGGAAAGTACTGGCGCCACCCTCTCTTGAGCCAGTACAGCTGCTGCGCAAAGCCCTTAGTGTTTAGCTGGGTGAGGATGTGGCTCGCACCGACGATGTCGAGATAAATGCGCAAACTCCCATCTGAAATCCACCTTCCTCTCTCCCGAACTTCTTCGAACGAGAGCCCCTCGGCCCTTGAGTCACTTGCCCATCCTGCTCTGGGGCTGTGAGGCCCCCACCCCATTGATAGACCCAGCGAGCCCTCGGTGTCCTTGAGAACCTTACGATACTGGGCTAAGCTGTAGGGGAAGAGCGGAGTCCCAGCCGGGGTGGCCCTTGTGATGTCCTCAAGCACCTCCATGATGTCTCGGTCCTCCTGGAATATGCGCGCCACTTGGGGCCTCTTGAGCTTTGTCCCCGTACGAGCCCCAAGAGCGATAGAGACCGAGGCGATGTTGATGTTCTCGCCCAGATCGCGAGGGAAGATGAGATCCTCCGGCAGTATTCCCAAGAGCTCCGAAGGCCGTAAGCCCGTATGGCACTGCACGATGAGAGCAAGGCCCAGACGCGGGTTCCCCCTGGCGGCCATGTGAACCCCAAGGAGCTTACCAGGCAACTTCCCGAGAGGCACGGTATGTTTGCGCCCCACATTTCTTTCCCAGCCTGCAATGACAGCCTTGCTCCACAGAAGTTTCCCTCGCATGCGAGGGAAGAAAAACTCAACTGCTGCAACTGTATTCACGAATTTCGCTGGAGTGAGGTTCTCAATCTGATCATTTTTGAACTCAACTAGAAGGTCGTCCCATTCGTCAGCACCGCTGGGACGCAGGCCGCGCTGAAGGGCCCAAGTCGAAAACCGAAGCCCAGCGCTGCGATATACTTCTAAAGTCTTCTCAGTCACACGCGCGGCTTGGTCAGGGTCGACTCGACGAGGTCCGACTCGCCGAGCGCACCACGCCACTCCGCTTCCTCCTTGACAACTCATCAGCTGTCTGGTGCGCGGTGTCCACCCAGGGTAGGTATAGTCTGATGCCTGTTGCCACTGAAAGTGCACTTATCTTCCTCAGCAGGTAATTGAGATGTGGGGCCGACGAACGCCCCTTTGCTGCAGCTGAGGCCAACGGTTCATTATCCTCCATGTTGCAGATAGCGTGATCATGGGCTCCCGGAAGAAGAGAGAGCGCCTGACAAAGCCTGACCACGGCTCGACCTTCTCCCAAGATGATGTGGTCAGGCAAGCGCCACCGCCCCGCGTCCAGCTCGTGCCACATCTCCTGCGGGATCTGCAGCAGCTCGCGCGGGATGCGGGACACCGGGATGCGGCCTCGCAGCTCCCGATCGGCACGATTCAAATGGAGGACCGTGCCGTCCAGCCTGGACACCGTATGCCCAGGCCTCGTACCTGCTCCGATGACTTGCTCCGCCTCACTCTGGGTGATGGGCGTCACGACGATGCCGTACCCGCCGTGGTCGACTCGATTGGCGCCCTCCGCATCTGAAGCAAAGAGTACAGGCGCCGCAGGCAGGTCCAAGACACACGACATCATCGGGACCATGTCTCTCATGACTCGCACCTCACGGCGGGCAGATGCCCACCATCGTACAACTTGGCCCTGCCTCTTCTCAAGCAGGTCGAACACGGCGGCAGGGATAGCCATGAGTTCGCGCCTCAGAAGCGCCCCCCACAGCCACACGCCCACCAACGCCCTGAGCAACTCCACGTCCACCCAGGGCGTCTCCATGATCCACGTAAGTGCCGCCTCCAGACAGCTGGCCTTGCCACCAGCCAGCTTCAGTCGAGGCGGAAAGTTCTGCAACTCATAGCCCACGATCTTCGAGCCCTCCTCGATCCTCTCGCGCTCGTTGACGACGAAGCCGGCCTGCTCCCAGGCGTCGGCGACCTTCTGCATCATCTGCTCGCTCACCACGTTAGCCGACCCGCCTCTGGGGCAAGCAGCTATGTTGAGCCCGTCGTCCACGTGCACGTAGATCGCCTGGAAGCCCGGGCGCAGCCGCACGCTGCCGCCCCGACGGTACAGCTCGTTCAGCACGAAGAGGCCCTCCTTCTCACTCTCATAGCTCCACTGAGTGTGACGCGGCTTCTCACGCCCCGTCCTGAGCCACCCTCCTGGTCCTCGACCCGTGGTCAGCATCCGTAGCGCCGTCCTGACCACACTGAGGGCGATCATGCGGCACAAGCCAGGCGGGTAGGCCTGCAGCCGGCGCGACCTGAAGATGCCGCGCTCGTTCTTCCCGTAGGCCTTCTCGTGACGGTGTCTCCCATCACATAGCAGCGCCTGCTCGCCAATGCCGTCCAAGTTCGAAGCCAGGGTGGTAGGCTTCTGAGACGGTCCCCCGTACATGCACTGGTCGATCTTGGTGGTCTGCACGCCGTGACGCTCCAGCATGCCCTTGACTGCCTCCAGGTCCCAGATGCTCGGGTACGGCTCCTCCTCTGGGTCCGCAGGGTGCTCGAACAGGTACCCCCCCCCGTACTGCTCCTCCACGTCGCACAAGGCCAGGTGGTTGAAGAGCAGCACGTTCGCCTCCGTGACCCTCACTCGCTCCTCCTTCGACAGGTCGCTCCGGCCCAGTGGCTCCGATCGAAATCGAAGGGGCCGAGGACCTCCTCCGTGGAAGCGCGCTCTACTCCACGTGGCACAGGGAGGTGCGCCAATGATAATGTCAATGAGGCCCTGTTCGATCATCTCCAGCAGCATAGCGATCAGCTTGGGGTCCGTAAGATCCCACCTATGATCAAAGGCCAGATCTACCCCGAAGAAAAAGATCGCCACCCCGTACTCGACGGCAAACTCCTCCACATAGTGCTGGATGTCCATCTTCCTCCGGCCCCCCGCGAACGTGTGAAGCACGATGATCACTCGGTGACGCTCCTGCTTCAGCTCGCGGACCTTAGCCAAGAAAGCCTCGGGGGAGAGCCCAGCCTCCTGGCGCCGCTCGGCGCGGCGCAAGGCCTTCTCCTTGACCCACTCGACGTCTTCCACAACGGGTTCGTCAGGAAGATCACTCAACTGGCTCTCCATGGACTTCCCGAAGGCGGCCGACCTCACCAGTGTCCTTCCCATTGCCTCCAGGTTGATGCACATAAGGATGTGAACAGCATGAGACAAACCCATCGGTAGTCTGGTGTAGCAAGGGCACACCAGAGACCACTCCTGGAGTACGTTCCTCATGTCCACGGGTAACAGAGACCATACTGCTGCTGCCGGGATGGCGGGGGTCGCCATCCACTTCCACATCCACTCAGGCAAGAGAACTGAAGAGAACGCATTGCTCTCATCACATCGTGCCATGTGTATCTCCATGCCTGGCGCCCGCATCATGGCAAGCGCACCTCCTCCGCCTAGTCCGTGTTCACCCCGTCGTCGCACATCACTCCAGAGATAGTTGGTGGGCACTGCCATGATGAGCTTCCTCAACTTGTATCTGTCCTTCTTTAAAACTGCTGAAACTCCATTGATCGTCATCACCTCACTCCTTGGTTTAAACACCCACAGCCCCGGCGGGAGGTCCTCACGATGAAGGTAGGATATCCACTGCTCCATCTGGCCCCCGAAGAACCCAAACTGCCTCTCCAGTTCCTCCACGTGCTGCATGGACTTGCCCGCCATCTCGACGACGTTCTCCTCCTTCTCGTAGTACTCTGCCTCGTCGGCAGGCAACGCCTCGAGTAGCGGGACAACCTTCAGCGTCGTCACTTCGTCCACTCTGTTGGCAATGAACTCCGTGTGGACGTCTCTCTTGTGCACTCTCCTGTAGCCTATCTGGTCCAACTTCAGTAGCTCACACGTCGCTTGTACGCCTGTCACTGGGAACAGCCGGCGAACATTGAGCTGGTCCTTTGCGTGCTGGATCGCCCGCGCCTGGACCCGCCCGACCGCAGAGTTCGTCGTCACCTCATTGCTAAACTTCTGCCGCCACGGTGTGGTCTGCTGCTTCATATTGCCCAGGTAGGTCGAGTTGAGAGCACAGAGCACTCGATTGGCAACCTTCCTAACCATCTGCTTCCGATGCAGCCGTTGCCTACTCCGACCCGAACGCACTGACACACGACCTGGCTGTGTAAGAAGTGGAACTGGCAGGACCGCGTCGCTGTCACCGAAAGCAGAGGCCATTTCAGATATCGAAGGGAAACTCTGAGCGTAACTGAACTTCGCATCTTCACTAGGCTTATCTGTTTTGGCAATCCATCTCTCCGCCCCCCTTGGCCGGTACCCTCTGGTCTTCTCGCTCGGCGGCGGATGAGGCTGAGCAGTGCGTGACCGGGGGGCTCCCCCCAGCCCGGTACCCTCTGGCCTCCCTGAC
Organism: Prorocentrum cordatum; assembly: GCA_963575745.1. Lineage (NCBI taxonomy): Eukaryota > Dinophyceae > Prorocentrales > Prorocentraceae > Prorocentrum > Prorocentrum cordatum. Next base: position 24,165 of record CAUYUJ010014910.1, read on the forward strand.
CCGCCTTGAGCGCAGACTGAGCAGTGCGTGCCAGGGGGGGCTCCAACAACTTCTTCCAACAGGACCTGTCGCTGCCCGTCACGAGCATCTCGCAGCCCTCCACCTCGCGACTCAGGGTGGAGGGCCCCCGGCAGGCGTCAGCCTCCCGAGCCCTTGTCGCCACGACCACGGCCCTTGTCCTTGTCCTTTCCTTTGCCGCCGCTTCGTCGTCGTAGCTCAGCTGCAACTCGTTCAGCCCGTTGGTGCTCCATCTTGCTATGCGTCGTCGCCTCCGTGATGAGCCAGCCCGGCGCAATGTCTATGCCGCTCCCTGGGGCAGTGACTGCCCGCAGTCTGGCCGCGCCCGCCTTGTCATGTGTCCTCGACTCGTACACGTAGGCCGACAGATGGCGCAATCCTATCTCCACATTGTCATTCGTGTTGAGACAAATCATCAACTCCTGGTCGTTCCCGCACTTGCCTAGCTCGAAGTCCAGCGTCGCCGCTGTGCTCCACAGCGACTGCCACTGCTCTCCTCCTCGATATCCAGAGTACTGAGACTGAAGCCAATGCCTGATGCTCGTGCTCCCAGCCGCGCGTATATTCCGATAGATCTCCATCCCAGCCCTCTTGAAGTCCGGCGGCAGCGAGTGGGCCCAGGCGTCCACCTCGGCTCCCCCCGCTGCCGCAGCGGGCGCCCCGAACGTGCCATCGAAAGTGGTGGTCGACTCCATATTCTCGAACCCCGACAGCACGGCCTTCAACGACTCCACGTCGGGTGCCGAGCGAGTCTCGGCACCCACATAGCCCCGAGCGGCGAGGGCGGCTCGCACTCCAGGACTCAGGTCCCCAGCCTGCTCCAGCTGAAAGACGTAGCTCCAGAAGCGCCGTCCCCACCATGGGTCTGTGTTTGCACTAGCGTGCAGCATCAGGAGCGCCTCCTTCACTTTCTTGGCACAAGCCGCTGCAGAAGTGGCAGCCTGCAGCCCTGGCCCGCCTGGGCCACCTCCTGGCATCGCCGGCATAGCTGCTGCCGTGGATGGGCCTGCGGCCGTCGCGGGCTGCGCTGGCATGCCCGACGGCGCGGCAGTCCACGACAGCGGCCCAGCACAGCCCCCCCCCGTGGCGAAGGCGTGGAACGCGTCCATGGCGGGGTCCACGCTATGGGGGGGAGCTGACGGCACCCCAGGCTGCACCATGCCTGGTGGGGGTGCGCTCGGCGGCGGACATGCTGGCAGCTCGGGCGCACCGCCGCCACCTCCAGCCTCAGTGCCGCTCGCAGGGCCTCCGCCCAGCGTCAGGCCTGCCAGCTGGGCGCGGAGGGCCTCCACCTCGGCCTGCTGCCCCGTGGCGGCGCGCCACCAGCTCCTCACCGTCTGGACGCAGACCCAGAAGGCGGCCACCACGATCAGCGCGGCGCCCAGGCCGAGACGCACCAGGCTCCCACGGCCTGTCTCGGCGCGCCACGCCAGCAGCGCGACGAGCAAGCCCGAGGCGCCTAGCGCCCGCGGCGCCAGCCACCAGCCGAGCCCTGGGAAAGCGCTCGGCTCGGGTGGTGCCGCGCTCGCGGCGCTCCCAATCTCCGATGGCGGCGGAGGGACCATCAGTGCGCGGCGGGCATCAGTGACCTCCCTGGATGGCCACCGCAAACCTGGCCCCTCAGGCCGTCATGGTTGCGGTTGACCCGAAAAGCTATGGAAGCACGCTTGCAGTTGGGGAGCAAAGCTGGACCAACACTATACATTAATACCCGCTCGAAGACTCTCACTTCATCATGTATATGTATATGTATATGTATATGTATATGTATATGTATATGCATCTATATATATATATATATATGGTCGAGGGTTTGGGCCCCCGGGCGCCGCCCCATTTCTGCACACACCCCTAGCACGTTTCGTGACCCCACAATGAGCTCCACCTAAGGTCCAAGTGGCGCAGTTCGCATGGCGGCGCCGCCCCATTTTGGCACATCCCTCACACATTTCGTGATCCCACAGGGAGGTTCGTCTAAGGTCCGTGCAGTTCGCATGGCGGCGCCGCCCCGTTTTGGTACACCGCTCGCACGCTTCGTGGCCCATGGGTGGCTTCGAAGGCCCCAGTGGCAGCGCCCGCATGGCGGTGCCGCCCCATTTCGGCACACCCCTCACACGTTTTGTGGCCCGTAAAAGGGGCTTTACCGAAAACCCCAATGGCATTGCCCGCATGGCGGCCCCGCCCCATTTCGGCACACCCTTCACGCGCTTCCTGGCCCCGTAACGAGATCCACCGAAGGCGATAGTAACAACGACGGTATTCACAACTGCATATTGTTGGGTCCTTCGCCAGGCTATTTTTGTCAGCGTTTTCGTTGTTGTTCGTAATTTCGTTGATTTGTTTCGCAGGTGTTCGTAGGCGTTCGAGAAGGAGGGGGGAGGAGGAGGAGGATGAGGAGGAGGAGGCGGAGGAGGAGGAGGAGGAGGAGGAGGAGGAGGAGGAGGAGGAGGAGGAGGAGGGAGGAGGAACAGAACACGATGAGTGAATGTGTAGACATGTGTAGATTCAGAGAGAGAGATAGAGAGAGAGAGAGAGAGAGAGAAAGAGAGAGAGAGAGATAGAGAAAGAGGTAGAGAAGGGAAGAGCGAGAAAGCGAGAGAAAGAGAGAGAGAGAGAGATAGAGGGACATCCATATCAGGGCGACAGAAAGGGTGATAGCGAAAGACAACGTGAGAGAGAGAGAGAGACAGGGAGAGAGTCAGAGAGAGGGATCTATATATAATCATTTATACACTGAGAGAGAAAGAGAGAGAGAGAGAGAGAGAAAGAGAGAGAGAGAGAGAGAGAAAGCGAGAGAACAAGAGAGAGAGAGAGAACAAGAAACAGAGAGAGAGAGAGAGGGAGAACGAGAGAGAGGAAGGGAGAGAGACATGCATATAGGCAGGCAGATACGCAGAGGACGGAGACAGCGACGACGGCGGCCGCCGCGGCAGCGGCGGCAACGACAACGACTGCTGTCGGCGGCAGGGCCGCCCTCGGCAGCAACCCCTCGTTGGTGGACGCCCACCTCGGGCTCGGGGAGGCCCGGCGCTGCGCCCCTGCCTTCCTCTGGCTCCGCTTCTCGACGGCGAAGGGCGAGTAAGTGGGCGTCGTCGTCGCCACCGCTGCTGCCGTGGTGGTGGTGGTGGCGGTGGTTGTCGTCGTCGTCGTCGGCGTCGTCGTCGTCGTCATCATCACCATCATCATCATCATCATCATCATCATCATTATCATCATCATCGTCTTCGTCGTCGTCATCATCATTGTCACCACAGTCACCATCACCATCACCATCATCATCATCAGCACCACCATCATCACCATCACCATCACCATCAC
>CAUYUJ010014910.1:32500-47500 GCA_963575745.1 Prorocentrum cordatum
AGGACCAGGAGGTGGGCACGCTCGTCGGCGGGCGAAGCCACCAACCACACTCACGTCGGGCATGTCCCTCTACAGCAGGAGTATTCAAACATAGTCCAGAAGTAGCTAGGGGACGATTTTTGGGACTATTTTTGACTACCTTGATCACCTTTTCACTACTTGTCGTTTTCCTCCATAATTCGCCTGTATGGGGGACATGCCCGGCATGAGAAACTCCACTTGGATCTCACCCTCACCCCGGGAGGCGCCCGCCGCAGGAGCGCGCTGCCACAACAGTCCTCCTCGGTTTGCCGCCCAGGTTTGGCTCAGCGGGCCGAGAGCGCCAGGCTCTATAACACAGCGGCTAGTGACGAGGTCGACTCGAGAGCCAGAGCGAATGCTAAAGCTTCTGCTCTCGGTGCGGTCTGCCGCGGGCCGACGAGCGGAATAGCGCGGCCCGCCGCGGGCTACCAGTTGTTGGCGGAGTCTCGAGCCAGCACGGCGATGCTCGCTCCACAGCGTCGCTTTCCGCGGGTCCGACGAGCACTTCCTTCAGTATCGTTTAACCGACCCTTACGCCCATGCCCATCCTCATCCAGACCCCCACCATCTCAGCACCCCAGTTGGGGATATATCCCTTCGAGGCCCGAAGGATACTGCCTATATCTCCATCTAGGAGGGTAAATCGGCCAGTGGGGCCCAGGCCTTAAACGATGCTCACTCCTGCCCGACCCATCCCCGAAAACAGTCACCACGCCTCCCTCCCGATGTCGAGATCGAGCGCGCTGCCGATCACAGACACTCTCGACGCGACCGACGCTCTCCTCGTCAAACAGGGCGTCGTGAGAGCAGCTGGGGCAACTACGCGGAGCCCAAAGGGCCCAAGGACGGGCTGGGCCTCAAGATTGCCCAGCGCTTTCGGCAAGAGGGCCGACGACTGCTCCAAGGCAGCGCCTCCTGCACTGTCGTCGCACAGCCAGATGCGATGCATCAAGCCTTCGAGCACGCGCCCGCACCGCCTGCACACATCGCTGCTCAAGGCGTACCCCGCGCGAATCTTCCGCCCACGCGGCCACTGCCCGCTGGCCGCGACCGTAAGGTACTGCGAGGACCAGTCGGCAACCCTCACGCACCTTCTGAGCTTTTGGCCGACGTGCCAGAGGTCGCCATCGTGCTGCAATCATCCAGGAGGAGGACCAGGATGAGGAGGAGAATGAGGAGGAGGAGGAGGAGGAGGAGGAGGAGGAGGACCAGGATGAGGAGGAGAATGAGGATGAGGATGAGGATGAGGTGGAGGAGGAGGAGGAGGGAGGAGGAGGAGGTGGAGGAGGAGGAGGAGGAGGAGGAGGAGGAGAACGGGGGACGTCGTCGTCGACGACGTCGTCCCGTCCCCGATGCCGCCGCCACCGCCGCTGCCGTCGCCGCCGTCACCGCCGCCGTCGTCGCCGCCGTCACCGCCGCCGCCGCCGCCACAGCCGCCGTCGCCGCCGCCGCTGCCACCGCCACGACGCCTGGTTTTCCGCGGCGGCTCGCTGGGCCACCAGTGCCGGGGGCATCCTCGCGCGCCGCCGCCGCCGGCCGACCGACCTGGCCGAGCGACGCCGCTCTCCGCGCGCGCGGCCCCGCAGGCGGGCAGCCCCGCCCGCGCCGCGGCGGTGGAGTCTCCAAGCGGTTCGCGGCGCAGCGGCAGCGAGGCCCCGGCGGCGGCGGTGCCGCCGGCTGCCGCTGCCACCGCCGCGGGCGGCCGACCGACGGCCGGCGGCGGACGGCGGCCGTCGACGGCCGACGGTGGCCGTGGTCGTTGGTGGCCGGTGGCGTCTGGCCGTTCGCGATGCCTGCCGACAACCACGCGTCGGCCACGACCACGACGACCACGCCAGCAGCGGCCGTCGTGGCCGTGGATGTCGTCGTCGTCGTCGTCGTCGTCGTCGTCGTCGTAGTCGTCGTCGTCGTCGTCGTCGTCGTCCCGTGTAAGAGAGTCTACCTCGCCCGCCTCGTCCCCGTCGTCGTCCTGGCTTCTCCTTCGCCTCTGCTGCCTCGCTCTCCTCCCTCCTCCGCCTCTCTCTTCCTCTGTCTCCGCTCCTCTCCAGTCTCGGCTCGGGAGCTTTGCTCAGAGTGAGCCCAGACACCAAACGCCCTGCATCCTTTAGCTTCGCGAGACCGGACACAACCCAGGTCGTGACATCTCGGCGTGGCTCCCAAGGGTCCTCGCCGTTCGCGTTTAGTTCCAGAGCAACCCACGTCATCAGGTATAGGCCGCCAAAAAGTCGCCTTCCTTAATTACCACACAGCAGCCTTTCACGAAAGGAAGCCTGCGTCGCCACACTCCAGAGCAGTGGTGGCGTGGACCGGACAGGCCGCTGCACACAACGAGGCACTTCGCAAGCGCATCACCGAACTCGACAGCGCAGACCGGCAACATTGCCGAGTCAAGCACGAGCTGAAATGCCAGCAGACGAAGAGGCAGTTCGCGAGCGCATCACCGAACTCGACAGCGCAGACCGGCAACACTGCCGAATCAAGCACGAGCTGAAATGCGAGCTGATGAAGAAGTGCGGGGGGCCAAACTTCAGCCACGCCCGCCGCACTACCCTCCGACGCGCACAACGGGCCCCAGCCGCGGCTCACCGGGCTCCGCGGCCTCGGCCGGCGCCCGCCACGGCATCGACTCCCGGCGCCCGCTCCTCTCGGCCTCGATGCCCACAGCTGGTGCAGTGCCACGGCCTATAAGTCGCCGAGACTCGGGGGCCGCAGGCGAACCCGACCCCTACCCCCCACGATTTCTGAGGGGGAGGGTGGGGTTCACTTCGCTCGGGAGCTCCCAGACGAAGTGAACCCCCCCCCCCCCCTCAGAAATCGTGGGGGGTAGGGGTAGGGTTCGCCCGTGGCCCCCCGAAGACAACCGCGTTCCGCCTGTCGGGCCGTTGCCCCTTACGCGCGCGTTCGGTTGCTGAGCATGCTCGTCCACAGCCATTCCGGTGCAGGCTGCGCGGCGCTGGGGGGTTGGCATATCTCCCCCTCGGCGGAGGCGATGTATATGCTTATAAGAATGTGTACAGCTGTATGCATGCATGTACATATAGGTATACATACGATCAGGGACTTTGGCTCAGCGTGTCGCCCCGCCGGCTCTGGCATAACAGGCTTCGACGTGACACGCTATCCACGTCCCCATTCCTAAGCGTCAGCGTCCCGAGCCTTCTCCCAGCGGAGCGGAGCGACACGCTATCCGCTGGCAAGGCGCAGCGTGTCGCCGGGGCCGCCGCCGCGAGGAGCTGAGCGTCAACTCCCGACCTCAGCTGCTCGGATCCCTCCACAAGCAGGAGCCGGCCCCGGCGAGGAGCCGGCCCCGGCGATGAGCCTCTGCAGCAGGGCGCGCGTTGGCACCCTTCGGCTCCGGGCATGCCTGTCCTGCTTTCCGCTTCCTTCGCCCAGCGCTGCCTCTGACTTGGCGCGCTCGTGGCACCCTGCACCCCTGCGAGCCATCCGCGCTCTGTATCTTTTAACCGGCCCCTGTGCCCCATCCCCGTCCCCATCCATACCCCCACCATCTCACAGCCCCGGTTGGGGACATGCCCCTCGAAACCCGAAGGGAGCAGCCTGCATCCCCATCTGGGGCGGTGAACAAGCGGCCAGTGGGGCCCAGGCCGCGGCCTTGGGGATAGGACCCGCGATCCGACGTCTCGAAGCAAATGTAACATCGTGAGAACTCGCGACCGGAGCCCCGGACCCCTTCCTTCTCTGCGCCATCTTTCGAGCCGGATCGATCCGTGAGGGCCCCAGAGCCCGCAACCGGGCGAAAACGCGCGCCGTGACAAAAGCTGCAGCGCCAGGATCTGAGGCCCCACCGTTGCCCCATGAGGCCCCCCCACGTCCTCCACCCCCACGACGTTGGGGGCGGGTCCCCTCCTCACAGCGTTGCGACGAAGAATTGCAACGCCAGGATCTCAGGGGAGTCGGTTCCCCAGTCATACGACGTCCAGGTTTTTTCAGGACGGGGTCCCTGGAAGTCACTACCTGTTCCCTGTGAACGGTTCTCCATCCTGGGTGGTTTTTTGACGGTCCCGAGGCCCGGCGAGGGCCCCCCGAGGCCGAAAATGGTTGATTTTTTTCGGCGCGATCGTGTCCGGGTGCACGATGCTCGCGCGCACGGCCGAGCCCGCCAGCGCCCGAGCGCGCCGGGAGGCCGCGGCGGCCGCCGGCAGCGGCAGCGGCAGCGGCAGCGGCAGCAGCGAGGAGGAGCCCCCCGCCAGCACCCCACCCCCGCGGGGCGGGCCGACCGCGGCCCCCGCGCGCCTCGCGCGCCCAGCTCCTCCCTCTCCTCCTGCTCCTCCTGCTCCTCCTCCTCCTCCTCCTCCTCCTCCTCCTCCTCCTCCCTCAAGTTCTCGGCCCGAGAGCATTTTGCCCTCGGCCAGCCCTCGCCTCCACGTGGCACTTGAGGGACACCGAGTGGTGCAGCGCGCTGCCACACGACCGCACTCCTCGGTTGACGAAGTAGGGCATTTCATACAATACACGCGTGTCCATGTCAGGGTCTGCCTCTCGCTTGTGGACCCGCTGCCGAGGCTGCGGGCGACATGAGTGGAATGATATCCTGAAGCGGAGACATAAGCAGTGTTCACAATGTCATCGCCAGGTTCGATTGCATGTCAGTCGCTCCAAGTCTCTAGGCAGCGGCAAAGGCAAGAAACATATCAGTTTCGACGACTACAGCCCTTCCCAGCAGAGCAGCGGAGGGAACCCCAAGTCCATCCTGAAGCAGCAGCAGCATGATGCCGCCGCCGCGCAGGACAGCTTGGGGGCACTCGAGCACGTGGCGAATGCGATCAAGGTCACCACCGACCCGCTCATCAAGAGCGCCCTGCAGGCCGAGTACACCAAACTCGACAGCTTTCGCCTCCAGCACGCCGCCGCCCAGGACACGACAGCGGAGGCGGTGCGCCAGGCGGACTCGGTCTGGCGCGACGCGGACACCAAGCACACCCAGTCGGTGAACGCGGTGGTCCGCCTGAAGGACTCCGCGGCAGCCGAAGAGAAGGAGAAGGCAGCCGCCCTTCTCTTGGCCAGCGCGGCGTCCGCCAAGCAGGAGGCGGGGAATCAGAACATCTTCGCGGACATGGATGAGCTGGAGGCGGATGAGAAGAATAATATGCAGCATCTTGAGGCGCAGCTGAAGGAGGCCAAGGCCAACCTCAGTCAGCGTGAGAAGCACATCCGTGGCTGGTTGGAGAGGGCCGCCGCCATCCGCCAGCAGAGCGAAGCTAGGAAGTAGAAGAAGAGGCGTGTCGACGATGAGGACGACCCAGCTGATGCTTTTCAGGCGGCGAACAAGGGGGAAACACATCCAGCTGCAGGTTCGGCCTCCCCAGCCGCGGCAGCGTCCGCCACCGGCGCCGCCTCGGCACCAGCTACCACCGAGGCCGCCGGGGACACTGCCCACGGGGAGGCAGTGGAGGCTGAGGCGGCGAAGCTCTCGGAGGCCAAGTTCGCCGCCGCCGAGGCCATGAAACTGAACCAGAGCGCCCAGGTGAACAGCAAAGGCCTTGCCCCCGAGTCTGCCAAGGCCAAGGGCAAGGGCTCTGCTGCAGCGGACGCTGGGTGATCAACAACGGCGGGGAGCTCGGTCGGGTCTGGATCACCGAGTTCACCACCCACGCCGTCGTCTACTGGTCCAGCCATATCCTCCTCTTCAGCATCGCCATCGTCCAGAGGCGAAGCATGCAGTGCATCTACGTCCAACCCGACCAGCACGCAGGAGTTGGAATCGTCTGATTATGATTGGGCTCCCTGCGCATCGGTCCTCTTTGGCAGCGTCACCTGCATGAGTAAGCGCATCTGGAATTTCATTCTCTCTCTCAGAAGCCGCACTTCGACATCTTCGCGATTGCGGAGACGCGTGTGGGCAAGTCTGCAGTGCGACGCTGGGATCAGGGCGCTCGTGCAGCAGGGCTCCGCCTTTTCGCCAACCCCGCCCGTCCGTCTAGTCGCGATCGTGCTGTTGCCCCAGGGCGAGCCGAGCGGGCCAATGAAGGTGGATAATGGGCCCTCTGCAAGGGGCACCTTCAAGGTCGGAGTTTCAAAGCTATTTGTTCTACTCAGGTCCTCGGTGCGGGTGAAGGACACACTCTCGACGGAATGATGCCAGTGGTCATTCGCATGTCGGGGTGCACGCTCATCCTGGTGTGCTTTTACGGGCTGAGCTCCATGGGGTTCAGGCTCGAACATGCTCCGCTACCAGCGCCAGGGCGCACTCTTGCACAGCATGCAGTTGCCGTGGGTCGTCATCGTGGATTTCAGCGTCCCAGCGGCAGCCATGCAGAAATCCGAGTTCGCACAGCGAGTTGGCGGACGCATTCTTGTACCAGATGCCCAGTGCACTTGCGACGCAGGTGCGAACAGCAATGTCTTAGACTACGTCCCATGCAGCACGTCTGTCCTGATGTGCGTGAAACCAGCGCGGCCCATCACCGCCGTGGTCTGGAAGACGCACCTGGGCATCGCGCTGGGCCAGCGCCAGTCTGGCGAGCAGCTTCTGACGCGGTCTCTCAGCCTTGCGCCCAAGCTGCCGCAGCTGGCGAGACCAGGAAAGGAGCCCACGGAGGGCTCCAAGTTCCGTCGGGCCCGTGCGCAGAGGAACATCGCCCGTCAGGCTGCAGCCGAAGAAAAGGAATGCCAAGTACAGTCTGTCGTTCAGCGAGGTTTTGGATCGCCTATCTCCCAATTCCAGGGTGTTGGTCACGGGTGAATCTACGGGCGTTGGCGACGATTTCGGGGCTGCCTCCTTTTGTTCAGAGGAAGATCCTTGGGATGACGAACTCAATTTCCCCTCGGCCATGCCTGGGCCTAGGAGCGATGCTAGTGCGCGTCCAAATCTGGGGCCCAGTCTTAGTGCCGAGTTGGTCTCCGCGGCGACCCTTGTGGGCCCAGAGGGGGTCCTTGGGGGCTGGGGGCGCTGGTTCGGGGCCGCGCTCGTGGGGCTTCTTGGCTCGTCGGCGGTGGGCTGCTCCGGGGTCCCTGTGGCCCCCCCCCCCCCCCCCTTCCCCGGGTGCGCGCCGTTGGGGGCCCCTCCTGCTGCTGAGGCTGACGCGACCTCTGATTCTTCCCAGTCGACCATCCAACGCAGTGCACAGGTCATGCCATTGTATGGTATTCCTTCAGAGCTTTGGGAGGCCCATAGAGCTCGTGTAGGTTTTGCTAGTTTCCCGTCCTTCTCTCCCCGCTCCTATATCGTGAAGTCAGCGGTCTACCAGATCGACCCCCAGAGTTGCCGCCTGGACATACTCGTCTTGGGTTGGGGCTCTGGAGGCCGCCATCCTGGAGCACCATCGCCAGGGCCCTCTCCCGAAGGCCTCCCGCGCGATGGCCCCCAGGCTCGAGGTTCACGAGGTCGATGGAAGTCGCGAGTGTCGCGCGGCCCCGTTGAGGGATGCGAGAGCTCACCGGTGGACGAGGTTACATGTTGCACTAGCTAGACTTCACGGGCGCCGTTCTCGTCGGAGTGGCCAGCTTCGGCGTCATCCGTTGGGGCGAGCGCGTCGCGACCTAGTTGGCGATCGATCCGGGCAGGCCAGCGCGATCATTCGTGAAGGGCTTGACGTCGGTTGGTCTGAATGGTTGCCCGCTCTCCGCCTTCCGCATGGTCCACGAGCTGCCGGCGGGGCGAGTCGCATTTCTCGCCGATCTTGCACGTCGGTTGTCCTTGCGCAGGCAACGAAGAGCGACTGCCCTGTCGCTCAAGGAGTTCCGCGAGTGGGCATCGACGACGCCAGCGTTGGGGATTCTCCACCGTTCTACCCGTCAGGACCCCTCCCTCCACTTGAGATCGCTGGTGATGGCGGTGAGGTGCTGCGCCACCCGATGGGTACCATTGACTGGAATTCACGCCGTTGGAGGACTTTGTGGGCTCCAGGTGTCTGAGATTCGGAGGCTACTCTCAAGGGCGTTCTTGCTGTCGTTTGGGATGCCGTTCGTGCTAATCCCGATCCCCCCCCCCCCTCTCCGAAGTTCGCGATCTATGGGGGGCTCTTCGGGGCATGACCGCCAAGGCAGGGTTCGGGTCATGGGCAGGAAAAAAAGACGCCCCTACCTCGGTTTACGGGGCGCTGTGCGCTGAAACTCATGTGGGCCGACAGGCCAAACCTTGCGTGATATGCCGCGTCCTGGCGGCTCTAGGCTTTGGGGGTTCCCGGGGGGTTTGCAGACCGCGCGCTTGTAATCCAGGGTGGGGTCGTTTTTTCATCCCTCAATCGGGGTCGACCGCGTCTCGCCCGGGGACCTGGGGCGTCTTCATGATGTGGGGCTCCAAGGGCTCGCCGATCTCCTGAACTGCGTGGGGGCCCCCCTCGCGTGGCCCGCGCAGGTCCCCTTGGTTGTCGGGGAGCTCCTTCCAAAGAAAGCCTCTGGGGATCGTATCATAGGGCCCATCGCCAGGATGGGTGGGGTCTAGAGCAAGGCTCGGGAACCATGGGTCCTTCAGTGGACCTCGGCCGCCGAACCGTCCTGGGGTGCCGCGGTCAAGGGTAACTCATCCCTCCCGGAGGCCTTCAGTGGGGTACTCGACGAGGAGACGGCAGCAGTACTTGAGATTCCGTATGCTCGCAGTTTGGTTGATCTGGGAGAGTACTACGACATTATGTTTTGGCTCAGACTTGCGCGGGCTGCAGTCCGTTTGGGATTCCCACCGACGGTTCTATATCTGGAGATATTTCAATGTGCGTGCCCACGTTCATTAAACTAGCTGTCTGCCTACTCCGAGCCGATCGAGGTCGCCGGGTCCATCGTTCATGGCCTGCGAGGTGGCACCGGACATGCGCGTATCATGGCATACTTCGTGACGCAGAAGATTTGTATACCGAACCCGAGGCTCAGCCACCGACAATGGCTGGACGACCTCTCCCAGGCCACCAAAGGATCACGACGTCAGATACGAACGGATCTGATGCGATGTTTGAGTGAAACGGCCAGTGCCCTGAAGTCACAGGGATTGCGACTTCCAAGTAAATCAGTTGTCGCATGCAGCCATCATTCAGAGGCCGTGGCTATTGTTGCAGCCTTGAGAAGGAAGGGCGTCATCCTGCATGCTGCCCGCCAGCGCGCCTGGGAGGAGGCCGTCGGCATGTGCGGCCCCAACGCCTCAAACGAGTTGCCAAACATGTGGATCGACATCGTTGTGTTCGTCGTTGTGCCTGTGTACTCCACGAGCCTGAGATTTCAGCCCGATTAGAGTCCCAAGGGGGGCATTCGGTGGGCTGCTATGGGTACCAGATGCACGGAGTGTTAGGACAGTACCTCGCTTCACACCGTCGTCAGATGGGTGCGGCCTGCCACAGCAAGACGCGCGGTCGCTGCCTCGCTACGTTGCTCGCCATTCGTGTTCCAGGACATGACCCAGCGCAGAGTTTCGCACGTGGCACTTTCGCCCTGTGGCTCCAGCAGTGGCTTGACCACCCAGAGGTCAGGCCCGCAGTGAGAAGGGCGTGGTCTAGGGTGTGCGCCAAGCTGCAAGCTGTAGATCCTGTGCGACGGTCTCGACATATTCGAGGGCCAGTGTAAGATATTGTTACGTGCTTGACATCCTTCGGATGGATCCCGCGAGGGCCATCGGATTGGCACATTCCGTATGCGGATCATGATTTGACTTTCCCGGGCGAAGGTTTCGCAGGTAATTGTTTCCTCGATTCCGTTGATGCGTGTCTTTGGGGTGTTGACGTAGCGCCCATGGCACCGCATTGGAAGAGTGCGGCTCTACACTTCGATGGCGAAGGACTCCAACTCGGCACGGGCGTCTTTTCACTCCGCAGGCTTCTGGAGCAGCTCAGCACCGCGTCGCCTGGCGGTCCTGGGCTGGCAGGCATCGTGTTCAACATTGCTATCGGAAGCGCATGGGCTCGCGCGCGCGAAGGCAGCCTGAACCATGATCATCAGAGCAACCACGTGCACAACCCTGAGACGCTACAGTACCCAAGATGCGGGCACGTTGAAGGGGATTCTTTACATCGTTATTGGCTTGGTGCGTGCAACGTGGGATCGCCATTATACGAAACCAGTCATAGTCTCGTTCCTTCGGCGACCTCACAGAGCACATCTCATGCATGCTTCTGGCTTCGAGGTTTGACGCCGAAGGGTTGGGTCGTCATGCCGCCGCCCTTGTTGTCCGACGACTGGGAGGCCTTCGGATTTTCTTGTGAGTTGGGCCCTGGATGCCTCACTCCACGCACAGGCGAGGAGATCGTTATCTTCGGGGGGATCCAGCGGTGGCGCGGACACAGCAGGCCCGCGCCTACGCCGACTTGCCCTAGGCATATGTATCATGGAGTCTTTCGATCCCCCGCGCGTTGTAGCATGTGTTTCGGGGGGCCTCGCTGGAATGCGGCAGTCGGCGCCCGGAGTTGAGTTGGAGGCACTGTGGCTAGCGCTGTGGTGCACCAGCGGGGCAGTCCGATATGTCGCAGATTGCGAACCTGCTTTTTTTCAGGATGGAGGGATCGGAAATTCGCGGCCCCTAGGGGGGCCGACGCCGACGTCTGGGCAAGTATCCAGATTCTACTTCTTTCCAGTTCCAGGACCGTGAATGATACCCAGGTCGAGTTTGTGCATTCCCACCTGAACGGGCAGGCGATTGCTGAGGGTGGAGCTGCGAGATGAAAGGTGGTCAGGGACACGGCGGTGGATGATATTGTAGGTTCGAAGGCCGAGGTGGTCAGAGTCTCAGTGCATGTGCGTTATCAGGTCCTGGATGTTGAGCGCAGGGCCTTCTTCACGCGCCGCCGCCTGTTGCTGGCGGCGGTCCAGAGTATGCGTTCGGAGCAGGAGCAGGAGGTGCAGAGACGGAGGGAGCAGGACAGTGAGAGCCCTCCTCCCCCTCCTCCTCCTCCTCCTCCTCCTCCTCCTCCTCCTGCTGTAGCGCCGATTCCCAGTGTTGTGTCCGTGTTCACCACGACCCACGTGCGGGCGAAGGTCGACGCAAGTGCAAACGATGTCTGGGGTCCGCCTCGAAGGATCGCTTCGAGGTCTGGGAATCGACCGAGTGTTTCGACCCCCATCAGCATGAATGGGGATTTTCGTGCGATTCCGTTTGGGCACAGGCTACACGTGGCTGGGGACTGGGTGCACGAATCGCAGAGTATAAACCTTAGTGCCACGTTGGGTCTTTGGTTTTGTGGCTGTTGCGGCGCCTTCGCCAGTCTTCAAAAAGGTGAAGCTGCGTGAGTTGTGTGAATCTCGAACCACACCGACGGGCGAGGGTTATTTGAGGATGATCCGCCAAGGTCTGTGGCCCAAGTCTTTAACCGAGGCCGAGAAGGCGAGGCTCTCCCATGAAGGGAAGCACCCACCCCCTTGGTTTAAAGGTTCCATTTTCCTTCACTTAGCGAACTGACATTCTCATTCTCCTCCTCCTCCTTCTCCCTCCTCCTCCTCCTCCCACCACACCACGTGAGAAATGAAACTGCTGAAGAACTCCTCCTCCTCCCCCCTCTTCCTTGTCCTCCTCCTCCTCCTCCTCCTCCTCCTTCCTCCCCCTCGGCGTGTTTTTTTTTTGTTGTTGTTGGTTGTTTTTTGTGTGTTTTTGCTTGTTTTTTATTTCCCCCCCCTCTCTCTCTTTCTATGCATATGAATATACATATATATATATATATACATATAGATCTAGGCCTCCTAGAGGGGGTCGGAGTAGATGGGGTCGGAGGATCGCGCCGCCTCGCCGATGCATCGCCGATGCGGCTCGGTGTGGAGCCCGATGTTCTCGACCTCGACGCCGCATCGCCGACGTCGCCGATGCATTGGCGACGCGGTGCGATCCTTCGACCCCATGTATTCGGACCCCATCTAGGAGGCTTCTAATTGGGGGGGAGCAGCCCCCAACGTTGTGTGTGTGTGTGTGTGTGTGTGTGTGTGTGTGTGTGTGTGTGTGTGTGTGTGTGTGTGTGTGTGTGTGTGGGGCGTGGGGGGGGCTCAGGCCCAGACCCCCCTTCGGGTCACGAAAAGATCACGACGGATGGTTTCTAGTCATTTTCGGGCTCTGGGGGCTTCCACCGGGCCTTGAGGCCGTCGAAAAAAGGATTTCGTCGTCGTCGTCGTCATTGTCGTCGTCGTCGTCGGCGTCGTCGGCGTCGTCGCCAGAGGTATCTTCATCGTCAAAGGCATCGTCGTCTCGTCGTCGTGGGCGTCGTCGTCGGCGTGAACGTCGTCCTGGGCGTCGTGTCTGTCGACGGCGCGACTGCTGCCGTCCTGGTCAGCGCCGCCGTCGTCTGGCGACTGGGACGACGCCGCCGGCCAACGAGGAGTGAAAGGAGGGGTGCCAGATCGAATCCAATGTGCATCAACGATGTTGCGTGCTGCAATGCATCCTCTCGTCCCAAGTCCTCTTAATTGCCATAGGCATTCTATTTCCCTGCTCGACACGCCCCTCTTGCACATCCCGTTTCGACTCCTCCGGCTCGATCCGATTCGATTTTGATCGATTCCGATTCTGATTCGATTCAACTTCGGATTCCGATTTGGATTTGGGTTTCCCAATGGAGGGCTTACTAGCCCGCCGATTTTCGGCAATTCCACTTCTCTTGCTTTGGCTGCCGATTTCCGCCGATCCGACTCGTTTCGATCGCCGATCCAAGTTTCTTATTCGATTCAGTGCTGTCCGTCTTTGAGCGATGAGCGCCCCATGGGCTCGCAATTCAGGCGGGGGTTCCGTTTTGAAGGACAGCGCCCTGCGGCTTGGCATCGCTCGGACGTGTGCACGTTTTTCCTGGCGGGTACCATCGAGGAGCGTCCTGGCTCATCTTGTACGGGGCCAAAAAGTATGCACCACCACCATCTCCCTCACCCCCTCCCTCTCCCAGGAGAGTGCGAGAAGAGGACGAGAAGGGCAGATGAAGGAGGAGGAGTCGACGTGGTGGTGGCGTACATTCTTGGGGCCCGCATCATGCGAAAACATAAAAGCGCACGGAATCGAATAACATCCACGGGGAAGGGACGTCGGAACGAGGGCGAGCTTGGGGGTCTCTCCGAAGGGCTTAGGCGACCCGTCATCCTCCTCCTCCTCCTCCTCCTGGCGCAGGAGGTGACGAGGAGGACCCAGGCGTCCAGGGCATCCTTTTTCAGCCTGGGCGGGATCTGGGGGTTGAGGCTACGATATAAGTTCAAGCGCCTCCTCCTGATAGGTTTCGCTCAGAATACGATTCTCAGTGGATTAGAAGCATTGGTCCCCAACGATCGTGATTATATGCGGCTCGACCATGGGGTGGCTGCGTGGGGGCGGAGGGCCTTGTCGGGGAGGGCGTCTCATGCAGGAGAGGTTGATCATGTCCGCAGTTTGTCCACGGCGCAGATTCTTCTGCATTGGAAGATCGCCCCTTGCTCGGTGGAGATGAAGATCCGGTGGCTCCGCATGTACCAGGCGTGGGCCAGGGACCCCCCCCACCATGCCCAAGTTCTCTGCTGTTTATTCGGTGAAATGGAGGCTGATCGTTTTCGGAGAGAGATTATAGCGGGTCGTCCTACGCAGTACTCGTCGCCTTGGGTCCAGCAGGTTTGTCAGGATCTTGAATCAGCCGCTCTTGCTCTGGGATCTCGGGCCTTGGAGGAGGTTTCGAAGGACCTGGGGATTCTGGGGGACGAGGAGAGGGCGGAGGAGTTCGTGTGTCTGCACGTTTCGGAGTTGCGTGCGACACATTTTTCACGATGCGTACCCCCTCCTGGTCATGGGTCATACATACGGTTTGGTCGGCACAATCCCTATGCCGAAATCACAAACTCCCATGTTGCTCCTGAGCTTGGCCACGGGTCCGATGGGGAAGAGCTAACGGGCGCGCCCCAGCCTTCCAAAGTTCATGGATTGGAGGTCCCCTTGCGCCCTCCTCATGCCCCCCCCCTCATCTTATCAGCATAAACATATCGCCATCTTGCGCTTCCTCTTTTTTTTGGTGTCCCCCCCTTCTATCTTTGTTTCCCTTCTCTCCTCCTTCCCTCCCCCGTCATTTCCTCTCTTTTTGTTCCTCCCCTCAGTTCTGCCCTCCCTCGTGCTCCTCCTCCTCGTCCTTTTTGTTTCCCTCCCCCCAGCTCGCGCCGACCGCAATTTTCCCGCTCGGGCGGGAGCGCTGCGGCGGGCCGGGCTGGCGGGCGGGCGCAACAATGAGCGACGCGACGGGTGGGCCGGGGGCGCGGGGGGCAGGGGGAGGGCGAGAGGAGGGCGACGGGGAAATGGGCGGGCAATGGAGGAGAGGGGCTGGGAACGATAGGGCAGGGCCGGGCGGGGGAGGAGAAGGGGGAGGGGCATGGGACAGGTCGTCGTCGCCCATTTTTGCGCCCGCCAGCTGCGGGGCGCGGGCGGCCGAGCGCGCGCGCGCCGAGGACCCGCCCCCCAGCCGTGCCCCTCTTCCCGCTCCACCGCCACCGTATCCTCCTCCTCGTCCTCCTCTTCCGCCTCCTCCCCCTCATCATCGGCATCATCATCGTCCCCCCCAGCCGTTTTGGCTCCCGCCAGCCGCCCGCCGCCGCCCGCCGCCCGCCGCCTCCCGTCCATGGAGCAGGAGGCGCCCCCCCAAGTCCCCGCGGGGGCGGCCGCGGCGGCGGCGGCCGCGGCGGCGGCGGCGGCGGCCCCGGCGGCGGAGGCGCCCGCCGAGGCCGAAGCGGACCTGGCCGCGCCAGGCCCCTCCAAGCGGCGGAGGTCGCTGACGATGATAATTATGATGATGGTAGCGATGAGGATGCTGATGGTGGTGATGACGATGCTAATGTTGCTGCTGATGATGGTGCTAATGACGAAAACGATGATGTCGATGATGCCGCTGGTGATGATGCGTGGGCAATCCTCCGGTTATCGGGTCATCGGCGTCATCGTTCATGCATCGTCGAGTCGTGCATGCGTCGCCGAGTCGTGCATGCGTCGTCGAGTCGTGCATGCGTCGTCGAGTCGTCCAGCTCTCGCCCGAGCCCCGCCCCCGTTCGTCTGCCCCCGCCCCTGCCGAGTCACCCTGGCGGTCATCGCCCGCGCCGTCGTCGCCATCATCGTCATCGTCATCG